>VWYH01004716.1:77518-106108 GCA_013399365.1 Pampusana beccarii | reverse complement strand
CTTTCAGGAAAAAAAAAAAAAAAAAAAAAAAAAAAAAAAAAAAAAATCAAAAAAATATTAAAAAAAATAAAAAAAAAAAAAAAAATATAAAAAAAAAAAAAAAAAAAAAAAAAAAAAAAAAAAGAAATCCTGGGTATAGAGGTGCTTCATTTTTTGTATTACTTGAGTAGACAAGTTATGGACTAATTCGAGGAAGCAAATTAAAGAAGAAATTAAAATTTTTAGATGCTATTACATTGTTTTATTTTTGTGAAATGGGAATATAACTGCTAATGCACAGATCACCTGACTCTCTTGCCTTGTTTTAATTAGGATTTTGTTATGAGTTTAAGGCAAATAAAACTTATGCACAGAAACTTTTATAGTCACCCGTATGACTCTTATTTAAAAGCAAAAGTAGCAAGGAAACAAACTTGAAGCTTAGCATCTGTTAATGTGGTTCTTAGATCATGAGGAGGTAGTTTCTTCTTACTCAAGGAGCTACATTACTTCCAAAAAGAGAGGAGAAGCATTCATCTCGTAATGTAAAATATAAAAATTAAGGTTTCACATATGCTTACTCAAGGAACTCTCTCTTGACTTTCACATGCAAATAAAGAAAAGAAAAAAGCAGCAGCCACTGCAGCCACCACAGTAGAATCTCGCATTGGTATTCTGAAGGGAAGCATTACTGACACAGTATTACAGGAGCTATCATAGTTACAGGCCAAGGGAGTAAATTAAAAGCAGTATGATAGCTGTCTTCACATTTTTACAAGCCAAACAACACGGTACTTGAGATTGGGATCTGTTTTGGCAACATATTTTTACAAGCCCGATGCTGTGATTAGACAGACTAGTGCTCACGCCTTTGCTGCTCGAAGGGGACCACGCAAATCACATACAGCTTCATCTCTGAAGCTTTCCAATCACAACAGGAGCCCATGAAGTTTATCCATATGGTAAAATTTTTTTGTGGAAAGGTTTAAAGGCTAGCTCCATTATAGCTCTTCTGTGACCTTCTTCTATTTATTTTCTCTCACAATGACTGACTTCCATAAAATCAGACTGGCTCTCTTTCCTTCCCTAAAATGATGAAATATGGCTACCACATCTAAATGTCTCTCGGCAAGAAGAATGAGAAGTAATAACATGCTCAAGACAAAGAAGCTTCTGAAGCAAGTAGACCTGGATAATGTAAATACAATGCATTTACACTGTAAACACACAGTAATTTGAAATTGCACTGTTCTTTTTTTTCCAGTGCATTTTATTGGACTCTCAAGATTTATCCGTTACATATTACCATGAAAAGAATTATTTTTTTCTAACTTGGGTAATCATAAAAAAATGCAAATAATTATACAAATAACAGATAAATGCAAAATCAGTAGACAGCCTATATGCCTTGACTGTATATCTGCAATAAGACACTACAGCTTTTTGTCTGACCTTTGTAATTAGTAAGTGTCCTGTCTGTGCTCAAATGTGGAAAATAAAATTATAACCCAAACTCTTCACTGTGTGCTTCCTTGTATTTTAGTAGAAAATAAAATACTTCAGTTTTGTCAGGGAAACTAATTAGGAAGACAATGAGAAAAAATATGGATTAAAAATGTAGACATTTTGCTATGACAGACTGAATGACTAAACATGAAAGCCTCCTCACCATTCTTAAAATCTGAAGTAAGTCTCACGTGACCTACACATAGATGAAACTTCTAGGGGTTTTGCTCTCGTTAAGGACAGCAGTTTGTTGTGTGTTCAAAAGGAATAACTTCCTGCTTTCAGACAAAATGGGAACCGTAACCTGAAAATTGTACTAGTAAGATTCATAGTATAGTGAAGAAAGTGAAAATCTAAATAATTTTAAAATAAATCACCAAGTAATCTAGAAAACAAAGATGCAGAATGGAGAGTTAAGATAAAACTTCTTCCCCATGAAAGACAGTTGGCTCTTTAGACAAAAAACATTTGGTTACTTTATGATCCCAGTTGTGGCAATGTGCGAGAGAATTAGCTGCCACTGTTCTCGAGGGATGTACTGAGAAGTTCCCTTTATTAATATGGACAGAAAATATTTTTATTTTCTCTCTGGTCTATGACAGGATCCAACCGGTATGAAAGGAGAAGCAGAAGAGCATAAAATAAATCTAACAGAGACACACACCCAATTAAGATAAAATTTTGAGATATATATGAATAAAGGAGTAGGAGCACTTTAACAATCTGGACTAAATTTGAATTACAATCCTTGAAATGAATCAAACATAAAAGAACTCCAATAAGAAAAGGATTGTAAAAATCATTTGTGTACTTGTGCCACCTACTGGATTTCCTCATCCTCCTGCACTGTGCACCAAATGCACTCAGGCCCTTGGGTAAAGTAAGACAGCAGAAACTAAAAAGCACACTCAGTTTTCTGTTAGAATTCCAGCAGAAATCAGTCTCTACATACTCCCCGATAAACTAAAAGCTGATACACAATAATACAGCTGGGTGTTCAAGTTCCCAGGAACTGCTACATTTACAAGCGTAGCTCTTCCTCTGCTTCAAGGCTTGCAAGAAAACGCATCAAGGTGCCTTAAACAACTCCATTCTGCCTGGGTCAGATTCTTGCGAAGAGTTTTGCTGAAATTAGTAAATAGAAGCATCCAACTTGCATTGGATGCATGCAAAGAATCCCTCACGCATCTGTAGAGCAGCAGTAGTAAGATTTAAGATACTGAGTGTCTCTTTTTGTGGTCAAAGACATGCATGAAAGTTCATTGTTGAACGCCCTGTCTGGAAAAACACACTCCGGTTAAATGAATTCCTGGATGTTTCCTCAGAACTATTACAAAAAGTTTATCACAGCCAAAGACAGCTGCCAAAAACTTTCATTTGAAAAAAAAAAAAAAAGTAAATTAAAGTTGAGGTTTATCAGACGGGTTTAGAAGACTGTAATCAAACAGTAATACAAATGTGTTCCTGGTCATATACCAAGGCAGAAGACACAGGGCTACACCTGTTCCCATTCACTTCATTCAGCCTTCAAATCTACATCAGCAACCAATAAACAACACTTTACTAAAAAAAGTAATAAGTTATTTCTTCATCGAATTGTTCTTTCTACAAGATCAAGCTAACAATTGCAACACCCACAAGGAGTCCCAGGGAAGACACAGCTGAACAGAGATAAGCACTGTAAACAACAGTCTGATCCACCTCCAGAACCAAAGGAGCATGGCAAAATTATACCTAAGCTGTGTTGGTCTGTCTTGAGAATCCGGAAGTAAATTGTATCCTCAACAAATTTAGCAGAAGCCACTTGGCTTGTTAATGCTAGACGATCAGCAGGACCAACTGTCCTGGCCCTGCCCAAACAAAGCCCCAGTGGACTCTGGAATGAGATACAGTCACCATAGCCCACATATGGAGCTGACTGGGTTGCTAATGGGTTGCTCCTCTCCCTGGAAAAAGTGAACACGTTCACGGGATTTTTTTTGCTCAAGGACCTGGGTGTATTTGGCGTTCAGTGCAAGAGGATGAGGAAATCCCATGTGTACCTTAAGGAGATTTAACCTGAGAGGAAACTAACCCTTGATTTGAGTTGTCTTACAACGCCTATTGTTGCAGGAACCACCTGAACCATTGGAGAATGAGTCTCACGGGAAAAACTGGGCAAATACAGCAGTGACCCAGCCTGAGCTGGGTTTGGCACTCGACAACTCAACACAATACGCTGCTTCTGCTGTCTTGAGCACCACAGTTAAGCAAGACTGAAATCATAAAGAGACAGAAATTCATCTACAGAAAAAAAATGGAAGTAAAAAACAAACAAAAACACCACACAGGAAAGAATGATGAGAATTCCATACTTATATTGCCTGTAACAATGAGAATAACATAATTCATTATTCAAGAAGACATTGATTTCCACATCCAACAAACAGGCAAAGTGTCACACTGCACTTAAATGTAAAACTTTATGCTCTTCTGCCATAATCCAGTATTAAGGTGCTATTCTAATATCATAGCAATACAAATATCTAAAAGGTTTTAGTAACAAAGTACTTCAACGTAGATTTATACTACTATTCTGGGAAGTTTTTAAAGATCAGTGGTATCCAAACATCAGCCTTCACTTGTCCCAACTACTCTTGCCCAAAAGTAGACTCCCTCCTTAAAACTGAATTCATACCTTCCCTTCCCCCACAGTCGAAAAATTCTCGGACTCTATTTAGAGCTTGGAAAACAGCAAAGTACTTCATGGTTTTCAGAGCACAAATGAAATGTCTTTGAAGGTCTTTTTGTATATTTGAATGATACTTTTATAAAATTAACTCCTTATTAAACTGAAGTACATAATGCAAATTTGTCTGTTACTAAAACATGGGGCTGTATCCTAGCTGTACAGGGCTTTAAATAAAGCCATGATCCTATAAATGTTTTGCATCATTTAAGCTAAACATGGCATTAATTATATTAACATAAGAGTTATGATGATAAATAAGGAATCATTTAAAATTAAAATGTACTAATTTTCTGCCCCTGAATCTGAAAATAAAAATAAACAATGGCTGAAGCTCTCCAAGGGTAGACAGCCGTAACATGTATACTACACATTTACAGTAAGAGTCTCACAGAGTGTGGCTTGAATTTCCTGCCTTTGTACACTTTCCTAGGTGCTGGTTTGACTGAAAGCAAGGTAAATTTTCTTCATGTAGTTAGAAACTTTTCTTTCTCCTAGCTAGCACAGCCATTGTTTGGATTTAGCTTGAGAACAAGAAGATAACACCCTAGGACAGAGTTGGTTTTTTGTTTTTTGTTTGTTTTGTTTTGTTTTGTTTTTTTTCCAAGTAACTTTCCAGTTTCTCTGAGCTGGAACAGAGAAAATGTAAGAACTTACTGTTGTTATCTTAATTGTTGTCTGGGAACCAAGGTCTTTCTGGGCTCTCTGCCTCTAGATGTGAGACAGCTGGGAAAGGAGCATGGATGGGGCAGACCTTGACTGGCATCCAGACTGATCAATAATAATATTCTATGCCATTAGAATCATGCTTTGTATTTAAGAAGAGTCAAGTTTTCCAGCCATTAAGACCCATTCTGGTTCTGTTCTGTTTCAATTGAGTTCCATTCAGGATTTCTTTTAGTTTAGCCTTTTGCCATCCTGCCATTTTCCAGAGACCTCTGGGCCTTTCTGTCTTTTTCTTGTCTTCCCCCAGAATCAGCTGTTCAGGACCAAGGTGGCCTGCAGGACTGGCTGCTTGGTGTGGATGGAGTTTGTGAGGAATTGCATTGAGTATCTTTTATTTTATACTCTATATCCCACCTTACATATATTCATAGTAATATATTAGAATAATTTATTTTAAATTTTATTAAACTGCATTTATCTCAGTTCACAAGTTTCTCCCTTCACTTTCGATTGTCTCTTTAGGAAAGGAAGTGTGCAAGTGACTATCATGGTTGTGATTGCTTTCTCAGGTTAAACCACGACACCTGAGTAGCATACAACATCAAGGTTTAACATACTCTTGGAATATTTTTTCTTTCCTAAACTGGATTTGACATTATAAATCAACTTTGAAAACTTGGACAAACTAAAAGACATTAGCTCATCTCAGAATTTGTTTAGAAAAATCACACTTTCAGTATTTTCTGCAAGTTCTTACTGTTCACAATATAAGAAATTATACGTATGCATCCAATTGGTGGTACTCCTTTAACGCCATAGTGCTGTGCTGATTTGGTTCTGCTCCTGACAATATTTACCAGCAATTCTATATGTAACTTGACTAGGAGCATCCTGAAGGGTGTGATTTCCATAGTAGTAAGACCTAGTTAACTTTCTAATTACCATTCATAAGTTCATGAAGGAAAAATCATTACTTAGACGAGGAGTATTTCACCTAGCAGGGGAATTTAGTTTCAAGTCCTTGAAACTTAAGAAACCCACATTCTGTCATGCCCTAAAGTCTTAATCAGCTTTGTAGAGCCTTATATCCAGGGACTCAATTATATGTACACCTCTGTACTATATGGTCTCCATGCAATAACCAGAGTAAAGACATCTAAGCATGCAAGTATTTCGGTATAACTCTAGGCAGCCATCTAGAAAGTAGAAACAAAATATTAATCCATGATAGAATTTTGCACAAATCAAATCTTCATTTATACACTCATTTTTCTCATGCAATCACGTACTTCACTGGATTTCCAAGCTCTTATCTTCTCTGCATGCATTTTTGCAAGTATCTCTAAACATTACAAACAATACGCAGCAACAGCAGAACTTTAAAGCTTATTTAATACAACCACAGTTCATCAGAGCTTTTATTCAGTCTACTGGATTTGGAGCCGAGCTAAGTATTAAGAAACTGCATCTGAAGATTTGTGTAATTAACCTCACAAGAATATTAAAAAGAACAAACAAACAAACCCCAACATCAACAAAGACTAATTGCATCTTGGGTTTGGGGAGATGTCCCTTTTTTATTTTTTTCTTTTTTTTTTTCTTCCTGTAATAACTCTTGTAATAACAACTATGAGCAAAGCCTATACTTTTTCCTGCCTTGGATCTCTGACCTCATCAGACCTGTTAATTTTAAGCAGTGCTTAGGCTGTGGCTATGGGGTTAGGACACCTCTTAGAAAGCAAGTTTGGTTTTAGTGCTAGTCACAGGAGAGTTACCAGCTTGCATTTAGTATCCTGGGTCTTTGTCTCACTGTCTGGGTCAGTCTGTTTATACAAGCACCTCGTTTTTGCCTTGCTAATGTTGCAATAGCATCAGCAAAGTCAGTGTTCGTATGCACAGTAGTGCTTATGTATTATGTTCACGCTAACTAGCTTTGCTTATAACAATGCCCCTAGGTAATAAGGTTTATCTCCTATATGGTCCAGCTGTACTGATGCTCAACAGCAGAGTAGCAACTGGCAAAGGGAGCACTAAGACAGCTGGAGATGTCCTGCATAACTCTGTCCTCACTGCCCTTCCAACACTGCCTTCTACCCAAACTATTTAGGCAAAGGCCTAAAACCTTACTAATGGAACAGCTTAAGTTGTTTTGGGGACCACATTTATTTGTCCCAAATACATACAAGATGCACAGTATCTAAATGCATCTAAGGCTGAGAGCCTAACATTTGGCAAACACATTTTCCCTCTTCCAGCACGCAGGTGAGATATATGGAAATTCAGAAACAAATAAGAAACTTCAATATAGACACTAGAAAAATCTTGCCAGTTAACCATTTTTTCTTCCGAAGGAAAGGACTGGACTCTGATCACTGCCTAGGACCATAACTATTTTCACAGGACATGCGGGTTTTTACAATGAAACTATTGTTAAAACATATTCTACCTTGGGTATTTATACTCTGTATAGCACATTTTCAGTGAATTATAACACAGGCACTCAATCTGCAGTGAAAACATAACAGTAGGCCATAAAACATCAGAAGATAGTCTGTAGTTATTGTTAAAATTGAGCACAACACAAAAACACGTACTCATATTTTTATACATTTGCCAATGCGTGCCAGCAGGCATAATTAGACCCTGTGTCCAAGTGCCCTTAAAATTTATATATATAAAACGGGGAAAATACTTGTAAAACAAGTTTCATAGAACAAACTATATGCAGTATCCTATGAAGCTAAAACCACAAACAAACAAACCCAAAACCAAACACAAAGGTGATCTGTCTAATAAACACAAAAATGTCAGCCTCAATGCTTTCTCCTGTAACACTATTGCCTGATGTTTACCTCAACATTTCGCCTTGTCCAAAAAGATGTTCATGTGGGATGTAACTCCGCACTTCCTATATGGGAGGCTGACCAGAAAGGGTAAGATAGGACGAATCACTTAAAGGTAACATTGTTATAATGTAAACTGGTACAAAACGCTCCAGGAACTTCTGGAAGTGATGATGCAAAATCTTTTGACTTGTTTCTCTGTTGCCTATTTTATGCGTTGTTAAGGATAGTATGTTTTTTTCTGGTTATTCATAATCTAGTGCACATGCAATTTTGCTTGAAAGGATGCAAATACACAACAACAACTTGTGTGTCGTGTTAGGAGGAACCCTCTGGATGGGTTGAGAGATGGCCTTGAGAGAGCAAGCAAGGATGCTCAGCTGGGGAAAGCTTTTTGGAACGCAAGGTAAGGCAGGAAGAAACAACAACACAGCATAGAAGGAACTTGCAGAAAGGGCACATGCTAGGAGACTCCTGAGAAAATATAGGGAACAGATGTACTGCCAAGTTTTCAAAGATGGCAAACAGTGATTCTCCTAAGGATCTAAGGGTAGATGTGTGAAGTTTGCAGCAACTGAGGATGTAACTGGAAATCACTTGGAAAGCAAGGCCACAGGGAAAAAACACTGCACTGCAAGGGCAGAATAAGCAGGGAGGCACTGATTCCAGTTCCTTTCCTTTCCATATGTCACACGTTGAATTTTAATTTGTATGAAAAGCCACACTTTGCTCTTGTTAGTGTTTTATTAAACCTCAGTTAGAAGCCTTTTGGTATTTTCAGTGCATTTATTTCATAGAAAAGGTGCAGACGGATATACTCCAAGATTCTGACTGAATTGGACCTTGTCAAAAATATGTATGTCGAGTAGCAATTAACATTTCATAAAAATCATTGGCATAGAAAAGTGAACTTTTCATTTGCGTCTTACAACAGCATGGCACAATCCAACTCCACAGATACTGCTACTGAAGCAGGAGTCACAAGGTAAATTCACCTAACTTCACCAGTATTAAAACTGATATTTAAAGCTGATATGAAATTACTTGTAAGACAGGGGTGTCACACTCGTTTTCACTGGGGGCCACATCAGCCGCACAGTTGCCTTCAAAGTGCCGAATGTAGTTTTAGGACTGTATAAATGTAACTACTCCTGCATTTACGTGAAAATGAGTTTGAT
The DNA here is from genome assembly GCA_013399365.1 of Pampusana beccarii. NCBI lineage: Eukaryota > Metazoa > Chordata > Aves > Columbiformes > Columbidae > Pampusana > Pampusana beccarii. Next base: position 97,208 of record VWYH01004716.1, on the reverse strand, counting down.
ATCCCTGTCGTAACAGGAATATATTAAGCACTAATATTCATTGCTAATAAAAAAACACATATTGATATTTTAAAAGGTAGGTTTGTTTTCAATATTTTAATACAATTGCAGTCATAAGATGAAAGAAAATACACCATGTAGAAAACTAATAATTTCCAAGTATGAAGATATTTCACACACTAGTTATATAAAAGGGACAGCAGCAGTATACACTTCCACAGATACTAGAGTAAGGAGATTCCAGACCAGAAATTTTGTACAGCCTGCATGTTCAGAGACCATGTTTTTAAGAAAGGGGAAGAGTAAAGGCTTTTTCTCCTCAGACTGTCTTTACAGTTCTCTGGTACAGAACATATTTTCAAACTTTTCTCCTCAACTATAGCCATGAGAAGAATGTGGTTCTTAAATGAAACCTGAGAATGATCTATTCTTTTATTTCAGATGCCAAGGTTTTAGAAAAAAAAAGCTAAATTTACAGTGTATGCCAAACCTTACAATTAAAATAATGTGTGATGACCTCTGCAATACCCAAGACCCAAAGAAGCTACTTTTAAGAACAAAAGTGTAAACCACCTCTCTTTGTGTCCTACTTTTAAATTTTCAACTGACTATCATCAAAAGAACTAAAGAGGACAGTTTTAATTTGAAGAATAAATATGAGGAGGGGGGGAATAAAAAAAAGATAAATAAGTTTTCTTCTTTGAATCACTTTTTCAAGAGTTCTTCTAACTCAGATGTTTAGACTAGCTAAAACTGCATTAAGAGACTCAGAAAGAGCTGGTTTAAGTTCAAAGTGAAAGTTCCTAGAAATTTCATAATTACAAAAAGTCTTTTCAAACTGCTAATTAATGTTATGCAATTATTTGAGAGTTCATTTTCACTCTTCTACAACTAGTAAAAGATACGAAGTTTGTATCTCGTAAATAAGAGCTAACCCTAAATATGAAAGCTTGGTTTTGTTAAGACCAACCCTTAAATGATGAGTTTCAACAAACATACTCTGTCAGCAAGTACAACAGAAACAAGTGCTCAAAAACATCATAATCTTTTAAAAACTATGGAATATATGAACCTGTGAGTGCCACATGTATTACCCTCTCACAGTCCTTCTGGACTTCTTAATGCTTTTCCTTTGAATGGATGCTTACACCTAGACGTTTTCAATGTGAATCATTCAGAAATCTTTCAGGAGATTCAAATGTCATCCCCCCATTATAAAAATAACCCCTCACAGGCCCTCAGACTAAGGAATAAATAGCTCTCAGCACCAGCATCAAACGTTTCCCAGGTGGTGATGACGTGCTGCAACATCTCATGGTGAGATGCACTCTGCTCCAGGAAGCCTGAAACTCTCAATGTCAGGACACAGGGGCACATGGAGAGAGTGGGCTTAACACCAAGGTTCGAACAAGGGTAGGTGCTAGTAAGTTCTTGTGGAAACATTTTAAAGACAGTATTAATTTTTGGTGTATTTTGGACTACAGGTATTATTACTGCAAATAAACTAAAAATAATGTGGTTTTGTATGTAGATTTGATTACAATTTCAAGCAAGCTAGTAGGAAAAATTGTTGGCTATCAGTGTATCTGTGGTGTATTCCCTTTTGCATGCAATATTTTGAATGGAAGGGTGAGGCACTCACAGTGCTGTCAGGGTCCTGCACAGAAGGGCTGTGAGCTTAAGCAAGTCAAACACCAGTTCCACAATTGCACTTCCAAGGATCAAAGTAGAATTTTGAAAGAATCTTTCAATTTTCAGATTTGCTCTCAGATTTTGATGTTAAACCTTTTTACACTTGTACCTACACAGCCTGTCCATCACCAGTTTCCTTCAAGTTTTGTGAACATAATCCATAGCTCCTAAAACCGGGTATTGAGACTAACAATAAATAAGCTTGATCTTTATATTGGCAGAACTTAACACTGATTTCCTTCACAGTATTGAGAACTATTGATATTGCTAAAATTTTCTATTTAAGTTTTCCAAAAAAAGAGTGATAAACACTACAAATGCGAAAGACTGCAATTGTCACTCTTCTCAGGGGCACTCCATGCTGGTGGATCATTACTGAGGCTAGTTAATATTGAGCTAGACAAATTATTAGTTTCAGTTCTAATGAGAATCCCACTGTTAAATACCATGTTACTGTCTCTGGGTTCATAGCTCTAATAATGAACTCCATAATGCATATCATGTTTGACTAGCTGCCTTGTGACCTCAGTAACTTACAGATTTCCACCAACTGCACTGCAGGAAACACTGTACTAAATAGTATATTTTTCTGCCATTCATATTCTTCAACTACAATACATTTCCTTTCCGTTTAGTGGTGAATTACATCACAGACTGATTAAAAAATGGAAACAAGAAAAGTTAGTAAAATATAGACCAATACAAACTAGAGAACAAAATATATCCAAGACAATAGGTGAAGTAACTAGGAAATATAAAGCTAATTGTGTCATTGATCCAACAGTTAAGTGAATTTATAAATGAACTACAAATGCATCTTCTGAGGAGGGAGACAAATGGCTATAGAACGAAATGAGAACATAGAGGAGAACAAAAGGCTTGAGGAACACTGAGAAAAGACTACATTTACTTAAAAGTATCAAATCAAATACAGCCTAGGCATGTGCCAACAGACAATCATTACTTGAGAGAATTAGCTGGGAGTTATGTGAAATAATGAGATACTCTTATTTAAGTTTTCAGTGTATTCTAACAGTATGACAATGTTAATCATTATAAACCAGAAAGGTCACTTCCGGGTTACAGCATAGAGCTATTCTGTCTGGATCATAGTGGCGGCACTCTTTCATGATACATTTAAGGAGCTCAAGTCTTAAAATAATAGAATACTTTGGGTTGGAAGGGACATTCAAAGGCCATCTAGTCAAACACCCCTGCAATAAACAGGGACATCTTCAACTAGATCAGGCTGCTCAGAGCCATGTCTAGCCCAGCCTTGAATGTTTCCAGGGATGGGGCATCTACCACCCCTCTGGGCAACCTGTGTCAGTGTTTTACCACCCTCATTATAAAAAATTTCTTCCTCATGTCTAGCCTGAATTTCCCTCCTTTTAGTTTAAAACCAATACCCCTTGTCCTGCCACAACGGGCCATGGTAAAAAGTCTGTCCCCATCCTTCTTATAGTCCCCTTTTAAGTACTGAAAGGCCACAATAAGGTCTCCCCAGACCCTTCTCTCCTCCAGACTGAACAACCTCAACTCTCTCAGCCTGTCCTCAGAGGAGAGGTGTTCCAGCCCTCTGATCATCTTGGTGGCTTCCTCTGGACCTTCTCCAACTGGTCCATGTCTTTCCCATACTGAGGGCTCCAGAGCTGGATGCAGTATCCCCCAGGCATCCCACCCCCCAGGTGGGGTCTCACCAGGGCAGAGTAGAGGGGCAGAATCACTTCTCTCAACCTGCTGCCCATGCTTCTTTTGATGCTGCCCAAGATACAATTGGCCTTCTGGACTGCAAGTGTGCATTGCTGGCTTCTGTGCAATCTTTCATCCACCAGTACCCCCAAGTCCTTCTGCTCTTGATCCCTTCATCCCCTAGCCTGTTCTCATAGTGGGGGTTGCCCCGACACAGGTGCAGGACCTTGCACTTGGCCTTGTTGAACCTCATGAGGTTCACATTGGCTCAATTCTCAAGTTTGTCCAGGTCTCTCTGTATGGCATCCTGTCACTCAGGTGTGTCAGTTGCACCACTTAGCTTGGTGTCATCTGCAAACTTGCTGGGGGTGCACTCAAATGCACTGTCTATGTCATTGGTGAAGATGTTAAACAGCACTGTTCCCAGTATGGACCCCCAAGGGACACCATTTGTCACCAGTATCCATCCAGACATTTTGCCATTGACCACTACTCTCCGGGTGCAAGCATCCAGCCAGTTCCTCATCCACTGAACAGTTTGCCCATCAAATCTATACCTCTCCAATTTGGAGAGAAAGATGTTGTGGAGGACTGCGTCAAAGGCTTTACAGAAGTCTAGAACGATGGCATCTGTAGCCTTTCCTTTGTCCGCTGATGTAGTTACTCTATCATAGAAGGCCACTAGGTTGGTCAGGCAGCACTTGCCCTTGGTGAAGCCATGCTGGCTGTCCCGACTCACCTGCTTGTCCTCCATGTGCCTTAGCATAGCTTATAGGAAGATCTGTTCCATGATTTTCCCAGGCACAGAGGTGAGGCTGACAGGTCAGTAGTTCCTGGGGTCCTCCTTTCTACCCTTTTTAAAAATGGGTGCAATGTTTCCCTTTTTCCAGCCACTGGGGACTTCACCTGACTGCCATGACTTCTCAAACATCATGGAAAGTGGCTTGGCAATTACATCAGACAGTCTTTCTTAATACTGTCACATTATCTGCCAGTTATTGACTGACATAAAATCTACAGAGGCCACTCTCAAGTATTTCTTCAGAAATTCCCCAATTCTGGCTGATGTTGCATGGAGAGTAGGAATGATCTGTCGCAACTTACTAAATTTTCTATTTTTCCTTTGTTTACTGACAATATATTATAAAGTTGCTGAAGGTCTAAGAGGTAGCTAATTTTTAATAATTTCATTTGAATTTATCCACATCTAGAAGCAGACAAGTGAAGTCAGACAATTTTTCCCCATGCAAATTTTAAATTACTGAATTATCTGGAACATATAGCATCATTGCTGGTCTACTCCACTATTACTATTTTTTTTTGTTATTTCTGAGGAATTTGCAAGCGTTGACAACAAGCACGGCATCTGACCATGGATGTTTAAGTTCATGCCTTCTTGCGAACAAGAAAAGAGATCTGTCTGCTATGCATTCGCAGAAACTGCCAATTTCAGGTACGTTTTCATGATTATTTTGAGACATGCAGACCTCCTACGCGACACATTGCAGTAACTCAGACTTCCAGTTCACAAGTATTCATATGCAGCAGTTAGACAGAAGAGTGAGATGATGTTTTTGTACAAAGATGGCTGATATTACAACCATTCCATATATTTAAAAAAATGATTAAAAAAATACAATAAATTTTAAATTGCTTGGTTCAACGGGAGCCTGAGTGTCTTCCTGAACCTAAGCACAGGCTACTCCAGCTAGGTGATCTGAAAACTAGGTGAAACTCAGCCCAAGGAGGCTACAACTTATTTTCTGGAGCAAAAGAGAACAAGTGCAATGCCAAGGCACGTAGGCAGGCAACTGCGCCCTGAGTGAGGTTAAGCTGACTGAGGAGGACAAAATAAACTCCTGAACATCACGGGAGAATCTGCTGGCCACAAGAGAGGCCAGAGCAATACCTTAATAAAAATTACACATAGTGCCATGAGAAACATCTGGGTTTCACGAACAGTTCAGGGGGGTGTTATGGGAGAAGCAGATATACTTCATAGATAGCTGGACAGAGAGCACTGGAAGTCTTTTCGGGAACAGAGTCTTGCTAAGACAACAGACCTTCGGTGAACATCTCAAGACTACAAGTCTGAGATTACTTCAGGTAACACCAGAAATACCAAAATGGGGCACGGATGTAACAACATTGGCCCTAAAAGTTAAAAAAAAAAAAATTGGGGGCAGGTTCGTTTTCAAGAACACAAGGATGAAAAAGGGAGGGATCAAGGTGGATCAGAAGTAGCACACACAGCAAAAAGAAGAGAAGGGGGGATGCAAGCAGCTGGTTGTATGCAATTAAGTGCAAGTCTGGGACCTGACCATGGCATTTCATCCTATGTTCTTATTAAACTCCATTCCAAACTCTCTTAATGAGTGTGTTGTCTATTCCATGTGTGTGTGTGCGTGTCAGACGCTCACAAATTTCACACTTGAATAGCTAGCAAGAAAATGAAGACTGGAGAGATCATAGGTCTATGACTGGATATGGGTGTAAACATAGGTCAAGGTAAACCTACCAGAGAGACCTCTGCATGTGAATTTGAGCCTTTTTAGCCAGTGAGTAAGAACAGGGTCAAATATGTGGTGCTTGAACAGCTAGAGCTGATGTTCTCCTGTGTATATTGATCTGCTTATGGCCAGACAAGATGACAGTGTGTCACAGTGTGTGTGTGGGGCGGGGCATATTCACTGAAATATCAGGAATAATGGGAACAGAAAAAGCAGCAGCCTGGTGTTTAGCAGGGATTCAGCTCTAACAGAGCAGGGAGGAGAATTCCCATCAGTCTGAAATTCCACTGGTCTTTTCTTAACATGAACAAGCAGTGAAAAATTTATGCATTTGGGTGTGTCATAGATGTTTAACTTGTCCTGTTTAATATTTAGTAGCCATCAAACAAACAAAATCTCCGAAGAGAGCAGTTATTGAGGTTCTTCATGAAACAAGGATTTTTTTATTTTTTTTTCTCTCTTTAAGTTTGCCTTTTATAGAATATTGACCTGATTTACTGCCATTTCATTGATGACCCATTATCATATATCAGGGTAACATATTTGTTGATCATGCACACTTCACAAAGAAATCTGCCCCCAGCCTGCAGGTAAACAAATGGATGCAGGCAGCCTATGAATAGAATAGAATCATAGAATCAGTTTGGTTGGAAAACACCCTCAAGATCATCAAGTCCAAGTGCTAACCTAACGCTGGTACTAAACAGTGTCCCTAAAAACCTCCTCTACATGCCTTTGAAACACTTCCAGGGATGATTATTCAACCATTTCCCTGGGCATCTGGTTCCAATACCTAACAATCTTTTCCATGAATTTTTTTTTCTATGAGTAACACCTTATGATATTATGTTATTATGATGTCATGAGTAACAGCTGCTCAGAAGTGTGGTAAATCGAAAGCCTGAGTTACTGACCTGGCCAATGCACAACACTCCCAAGAGCACCTGTACAAGTGTTCCAGCTTCAGGTACTTTGCAAGAAACCTGGTTTATCCTGCCACACCTCTAACTGGTGATACACATGACAAAGAAAACTCTCATGGCCTTTCACAGACTTGATGCTGGCATTTCAGCCATTGAGCTAATTACTCGTATATATTATAATTTTGGCAGCCTTGAAACAAAATGTATCTCTTGTGTTTCAAATAGCTTTTCTCTTCTATTAAAAGAAACCTGACATTTCAAGAGTCCAGTAATTAATTGTTTTTTTCAGAGTGCTATTAAGTTTTCAGGGTTCTTTTGGTTTCTGAGGACCTGAATTTCAAGCTCATATAGAACTGTTTCTCAACACAGTTTTGACCATCACAGTTATGCCTTCAAGAACTATATGCAGGCTTTTATATCTCTGCTGATTTCCTTAAGTAATACAGCAACAAAAACATCAATAGGGAAATTAAGTTCTTCCTCCTCCCCAAGAACAGGGAAAGATGCAATATGTAATTTTTAATTAAAAATTTGGACTGCTTTCTAACAGCTGCTATTTTACACCGAATGAAATAAAAACATTGGTCCTTCATTTCATGTGCAGAAAATGCATTTCTTAGAGAATACTGTCAATGCTATAGGTATTAAAGAATTTTATTGCTGAAAAATATTGGTGTATGATTCAGTTCTGGCTGTACATGCAGTTGGTTTTGCAGTTGAGGCATGGGAGGCTTAATCGGGTTTATATTGAGTGGAAAAAGAGAAAATTAAATCTACCTTAACGAATACAAGTTGTAAGTGAAAAGAGCTGTGGTAAAAGAACACAAGAATTAGCAAAGAGATATCTAATAACAGTTTTTGACATTTGCAAAGCATATGAACTTGTAGTATTCTTCATCAAGATGCTATATCCCACATAAGTATATTCATCCAACTTAGAAAAGAAGAAACAAAACTGCAGACTCATCTGCGAACTTTTCATAGTCATTTGAATCAGCCTCATTCTTATACTTCAAATCTCACTGCCAACAACTACATAAATAATAACAGTTAGAGTAATATTCTGTAACCTCCCCCTTTATCTTTAGTTAACAACACTATGCTATGTAGGAAAGTGACAGGATACTCTACATCCCCACTATACAGATTAAATAGCAAGTTGAGAGCCCTTTACACAGTTTAAGTAAATTTACTTCTGCAGTTTCTAGTTAGAATTTCCACTAGTTTTTTATTGTTTTTGCAGTTTTCCATGAAAGAATCATATTAATCTTACTCTTACCTCACGCACCTAAAAAAAAAACCAAACAAACAAAAAGCCAAAAACAAATAAGCTAATACATCCAGTATTTTATCTGCCACACAGAAGGCAAAACACAGACTAAGTTCTGAAATGTGAAAGCTATTTGCTACCTGCTGCAAATTGAAATTCACCAGGACCAAAATTACTGCTAAAGGAGTATGATATTATAAATAATCACTTTTATTAAAAATAGTATCAGGGAATTATTCAGTTGATAAATCTCATTCATAAAAATCAGAATGTAGTAAGTACTGATCAGTCTTTGATAGCAAAAACTACAACAGATGGTGCCCCTGTTCACAGGTTTTTTTGTTACATTTTTCTTTCTTTACAAGAAAATCATAGTCAATGTTATTTAAAAATATATTTTGATAGAGTGAATACTTATTTTATATCATAATTCTAGTCCTAAAAGAATTCTCTTCTAGATAATTTTAATTTATCACTTTGATCCTATGAATAATACTAGTGGGGAGAAAAAAAAAAAAAAGACTACAGGGTATGAGAATAATTTTCTGAAGTGATTAAACAATTTTAAGATGCCTTAAGTTAGGCATCAAAATATATCCAGCATGGAGGGAACCGATACTCAGTATAATTTAATTTCAGTAGCCCAATAAATATTAAAATCGATTGAAAATTCCAGATATGTGCCAGTGTTCACACTGCAGATTGGTTTACAAATTACAGTTAGAAGCTTTGTTTTTCTGATATTATTTGTTTATCACTCAGGTTAGACTTGATTATAGGTTATGTGATAAAAAGATTTCATCTCCACACACATACTCAAAGCAACAATGACAGGAGTCGAAGCCCAAATATAATAACACCCTGCGGAAGCTGCTCCCAGGCCTCTCACATAGGCCACCAGGACATCAAAGGACCATCTCCACAAGCTCAGAGGAAAACAAGGATGAACAAATGCAGGTGGCAACCCAAACCAAGGACTTGCAAGAAACAAATAGCCCACCTGGGCCCCTCCTCAGGTTGTTCCAGCAGAGCTTCAGCCTTGTTGTTCAGGTGTGAAACCCATCACTGTGAATCAATGCAGCAGCCCTGAAGATCACGTTTTTGGATTGAGGAAGGGAATCATTGCCCAGGGGTGTGGGACACATTATAGGACACAGGGGAAGAGCATTTTGGATTCTATGAGAGACTTATTATGGGATGTTTAGGGAAAGAGGAAAAGGTGGGGAAAAGGAGAGATTAAAGTGGTTTGAGAAGGAACAAGCATGGGAAAGTAGAGGGATGGGGGATGAAAAGCACTGGTCATGTGTACACATGTGGCTGGTCAGTACACTTGTCTGGCCATGTTCTACCTCTGATCAGCAGTCTGTCGCCTCTTCTTATTAGACTCTGAGTGCATGTGTGTGGGGTGCATGTGTAGGGGCATAAACAGAACAGGACTGGGGGTCAGAGGTCCTCAAGGCCACAGTGCCAGAAACCAGAGCTAGCATGGATGTGTGAATGAGTGAGCATGTAAGCACCTGCAAAGATCAAGCCAGACCAGTCAGAGGGCAGATGAAGTGGCCTAGGAGCCTGAGAAGTAAGTTTGTATGTGTGTGTGCCTCTAAGGGTGAGACCATGGGAGGAGATCGGTATCAGGGACTCCAGGAAGTCCTGGACAGCTGCTGGAGCCCGGGGTTCTCTGGGAACAAGACCCATTTGCGCATGTTTACCCACATTTGTGTAGACATGTGTGTATTTGTGTGCACATACATTTATATACATGTTTCTCTCTCTTTTGGTTAAGGAACCTGAGAAGAACAAGGATCCAGGACCAGCTACTGGCCTTTGTGCACAAGGCTACCTGCTGCAGGGACCCACACAGTGTGCATGTGTGTGTGTACCCTGATATGTGCAAAAGGGTCCAAACATGCCCACATGCTCAGGTGCCAGCAACTGGGAAGACTGAGATACAGCTGCTGGACGGAGACATATTATACCCATGCAAATATATTTCAAATAATTGGCTTCCATCCTCCTCAGCCGGAGAAGGGAACAAGATGAGGCTGGATTCATGCCCTTCAACGCTTGGGTTTCCATGCAAAAGCAGAATTGTAGAAACTTAGAAATATCATGCAGGGTATACACGGGGTTGTAAGATGCAAGATACTTCACTTCATTGGTTTGCAATTCATTTATAACAAGTGAGTTTTGAATTTGCATCTGATTTGCAAGCCTTGGGGACTGCAGTCAAACAATACTCCTTCCTGGCTTCAGCTGAGAGAATTTAAACTGAAAGATGTTACTGTTGACCTACGGCAAGCGTGCTATCTCCTTTTCCTCCCAATCCCAGCACAATTATTAGATGCACAAAAGATATAAAGTGCACAGGTATTCCAACTTGTATATATACCATCCGGAGAATGGAACAGGAAGAGTCCGAAGTTTCAGTCTTGCATTTCATTAAGCACATTCATTCTTTCAGCATTGCTGACACTTGCACACTACGCAGATGAGAATTCAAAGGTTAAATCTTACAAACCTCTCACAAAAAACATCAAAAACCACGCACAATATAAAAACAAACAAACGAACAAACAAATGAAAACAAAAACCACAGAGTGCTGTGGTTCAAGTTTTCCAACATGTTTTTTCCCCAGAAACAGGGGACTATAAAATAGCCTAACCTAACATCTTAGTTCAGTAGTAATTAAGTATTTTCTGCCTTGCAGAAGTTAGTAGTAGTATGGATTACAGCTAAAATGGGACTTCTGTTTGTTAGTACTGACACTTTACTAACCTTTTGCTAGCTGAGCTTCTAGAAACCAGGGGAGTCTCAAACAATGAGCCACCCTGAACTTTGTAGTAAGATGACAACTTAAGCAATTGATATCTTCGTATATGTAGTAGGAAAATATAGAGCCATACGAATTCACTGGGCTTGCATCTTCAAAGCAGCTCATAATTAAACACTAGAGTTAATTCATGAAAGTATTTATGTGAACCTGCCTTATGTGTTTGAAGAGAGGATGGAAATGCTCACAGAGTTTCCTACCTGTCTATGCTACCTCTCAGCAGGGTGTCACCCCTCTCTTCAGGAGAGGGGACAAGAGGCATCAAGTTGGAGAAGAGGGCACTGGGACCACAGTGGTTGGAGATTATCTGGCTACCTAACCCTGTTAGTAATCCCAGCCCATTTTCATGAAATGTCAGAGAGTACTGTGAGAGCAATAAGCTTCGAAACTTAAGCTTAATTAAAGCACGTTTAACATAGATGTTGCTACTAGCAACACAGTAACACCGTCGTCGTAACCCCTTCTGTCAAGGTTGCTGCTGGCAGTCTTTAAAAACATAGCATATTATCTATTCCTTGTACATATAATTTTTCTCTGAATATACAAATCATATGCAGATTTTGTACTTACTGTGCAATCAGGCAGCTGAAATTAACTTTTCTACAAACAGATCTCTTTTTCTATGCAATTCCTTTTCTCTGGACATGAATTTATGGGGAGAAAACATGCTCCAAAAATATCTTTAATGGCAACATTTAAGAATACTGATTGTTGTGTGTGTGTATGATCAAGATTAACATATTGATGCACTGCTTTTCATTCTCTCGAATGGTCTGAGTGCTTTAATATACATGGATACTTTTTCAGTTGCCTTCAGCAACTGTAGTTCACATTTCATATGTACTTCCTAGAGCTGCTGAGAGCAAGGACAGAAACAGATGCTTTTTACCCTACAAGATATTTCAGTGAATAGCTGAAGAGGTCAGAAGCAGGGCAGGTGTAAATGCCTTGCCCATTTATCTCCTAGAGCTACACCAGGTAAAACAACATCTATGTGTTCCATAATGTCAGCAGTTATCCATCTTCTACGAACTTCTTTTCCTTAAGCAACCAATTCAAATTTTTACAAATGAACCTCTGGAAATACTTGCTTTGGTATGAATTTGCATTAGAAAGGGTGGAATCAGATATATGTGTGCTCGGTCTTGAGCGGCAATCTCTGTGCATAATCAGTGCTAGAGCTTCCTGATTTCTCTACATGCAACAATAGATCAACAGTAAGTGTATTTTTAAGTCTTCTTTCAAAATCGTGGGGTCTGCAGTATACATTTTGGTAAGCATGGTCCTCTGTCTATGAGCTGATGAACCTTCATTTACTACCTGTGCGTGCCTCACCCTCTTTCCTGCAGTGTTCTTATTTTCCTCCGTTACCTCTATGCCATCTGAGGACTTCAATTTTTCTTCCTCCCAACTTCTACCTTCACTTTTCGGCTAGACAGCCTTAAATGTGAGCCATATCCCCACCCAAGCCCCAGCAGGTACTAGCTGCCTGCCCGGTACACCCACAGACACACCCAGCTGCACTTTCTCCAGCAGTGAAAGGCAGATTGTGCTCTGCCTGCCTTTCCTCTGCACACACAGAGGTAGACTCCTCACCTGCTACTGAATTTCACAGGACTTGCAGATACTCCTTCATGGCCTTCAGGCTTCCAGTGCCTGACAAATTTAGGAGGAATTGGCCAATAGATTAAAGAGCTCTCACAAATAACTGACACTCATAGAACCTGTGACTGTATCAGGAAGACAGTAAATTATTAAAAATCATGCTGAAACAGAACCTTCTTATACACACAGACACTAGAATTCTGTTAAACTGGATTCCTTTAGCTGCAAAAATTGCAAGATTTTTTTTTTTCCATCAACTTACAGTTTTCAATATCCACAGACCACAAATATCATTTACCTCTGACAGGATTTTCTTCCTCAGTGCATGCATCACTGATTCTAGTTTAGCTCATGTACAGAGTTCCATTACTTTGTACTGTAATTAAGGTTACTAATTACTAAATTAATTCCACAATTATAACATTATCATTTAAGCCAGAGAATGATTCAGGGAGTTAACAGATACTCGGTAGGTAACACTTCAGCTAAAATTGCCTTGGTTGCTTTTCTCCTAACCTCAGTTCAATGAGTACCACCCCAAGTTTTCTTAAAACTAGTTTAACAAATTTAGTGGTGTCAGAAATAATAGTCCCACTCTGGCCTCAGGGTTTGGCTAAGCAACCACACAAATATATATTAATTGTTTTCATACTGGTTCAGTCCATCTACTCTGTTCCAACTCCTGTTCCCTTGTGTTTAGATTACAATAGAATTATAGGTCATTTCGTTGGCTGGCAATGCATCTTCAAAATACAAATTCAATATGCTGATGTAATTATAGCACAAAAATGTAGAAGTGCTAGTCCAGTTCACTATACACATTTTCTATATTTTGTCATTTCCCATTCTCTTTTTTGAATTTTAACTTCTCATGGAGTGGACAGATTTACAAGTACAAAACAACTCAGGGCAAGATGCAGTTACCAAAAGCAGTAAACTCAAAACATTTTAAAAAAATATCTAGTTATCATAATTTTAATTTGAAAAATAATTTAAAGGCAAAATTAAAATGTAGACAAACAAACAAAAAGGAAAATAATCTTCAAAAAATAATAGAATGAAGTAATTACATAGGAAATACTCTATTTGATGCTAAGCTATGCTAAATTTTTTCACTTTTTCTTGTTAAAAGTATGTCAAGTACTTCTCCAACTTCTTTTTACAGTACTACAATTGACATAGGAATGACTCAACCACATTAAGGAGACTTTATAGTTTAACATTAATCTCCCCATCTTGCACCTGTTCTATTTATAAGGATAAATAAACGATTTTGTATTCCAAGAGTTGCTTACCACACAATCAGAAAAAAAAAAAAATCTCCAAATTCCATCTCCCAAATGCAATTTTATTTTTCTCAAACACATTTTTTTGTATACAGTCTTGATTCTGCCTTTAAAGCCAACTACAACAATCTAATGATAGAACAAGTTATTTTTTTTCATCTTGGAGAAGTGTCCAGTGTAATCACCAAAGCTAATATTACCATAAGAGTTTTCAAAAGGTTATTACCTAACATTTCATAGTTCAAAGAAGTTGTAAATATTGCATGGGATTAAGCAACATAATACTACGGATACTATAGACTCAGCTTTTTAAATCGGTCTTATTTAGCCAATTTGTGATTACCTGGATTACTATTGATTTCCTAGACAGCAAGGCTGCACATGCAGGAGATTTCAGCAGCAACACACAGCAACTTCAGAAAATGAAAAACATTTCACCATTTTAATTTGTTGTAAATTTCTTTTGTCAGAGCCTGTATCAGTTTCATGAAATCTTATCACTCATTATAAACCCCTGAATTTATAGCAGAGTCAATAATCAATTGTAGCAGGACAAATCAAAGAATAAATAAAGGACACAGTCACCACTTTGGCTTGGGCTGAGACAGTACAAACTGAAAGAAACATAGAAGTCAGGAAAGATCATGACATTGATGGTTAAGTCTTTGCTAGTTTTGTGCTTAATGTCATAAGGCATAGACAAATAAAGTCCTCTGAAGAAATGTCTTATACGAACAAAAGCTGTTTATGGAGTACAGGAGAGTCAGCATCACTTGAGAACATTTTTTTTTCTTTCAGCCTTTTCCCCCTTAGACCCTGGTCTTCCTAACTGCTCCAAAACAGCAGATCAAAGCACCTGTGTGTAACTGATGAAATGTGAGGCAGCCCAAATATCCTAAAGCAGCAGAATGTAGGTTTAGGCCTCACAGCAGCTTGTAAAGCAGGTAAATACATGTTAAAAAGAAAAAGCGAAAGGTTAAGAAGCTACAGCTTTGAAACTGTTACTCTCACTTCTGCATCCATGCAGTGTCTGCTAGAAAAATTTTCTCCTCCTGTATTGGTATAAGGTACTAGAAGGAAAAGAAGCTAGCTGATTGTTCTGCTTTGGTTCAGCAAGAGTATCACAATAGGGTAATTCACAAGTTTCTCCACACAGCAGTTTGCTCTTTTGCATTTGAGAGAAAAAATCCTATCAACTGTCATAGTTGCATTTGGGCCTCAACTACCTGATAAGCTAGGCAGTAGGGCAGTAGGAGCTGGCTTGTACCATCCTCAGCTTTCCATCTTACCTGAGCCCAGAGGTCTTTAGTCCAGAAAAAGAGAATTATAGCCAAAATGACAAGTCTTACTACTATAAGGCCAATGGGACAGCCCTTACCACAACACATGTGACTTGAGAGCAGGCTTAGATACATGACTTAGGCACGAACATTCAAGCTACCAACATCAGGTGAGAGGGGAAACCCACTTAAAAGGCAAGAGCAAGACAAGACATATTGCCTTCAGAAGTCTAGGGTTTTGTTATAAATGTCTCCTCACGGGATCCACAGCTAACCAGCCATGATGGGTAAACAGGAGCAAGGTGAGAAGGAGGAAGCACATTTCAACACAGGTTACTTTTTACAAGCATACACTATTCACCCTTATCCCCAGGAACGTTAACACAGTCTGCTAACTCAACAGGAGAATTCTGCACAATTTCCCAAACTTCTTAGATCAGACAGCCAATGCCACACCAGTCTAGTACACATAGATTTCATGCCCTGCAAGGCCATGCATGCAGAAAGAAGTAAGAAAATGGAGAAACAGCCCAAAATATGTTTTTTGAACTGTTAATCCCAACCATACTCTGAACTACCTAGTGCAGATTTCAATTGTCTTTTATTTTTGATAATGACTAATACCAACTAATGAGAAAGAAATAAAGAGGTCAAATCATCAATTATCTTCTTCAAAATGTTACACCTAAAAGACGATTTTTAGTCTGTTTTACCCCCCAAAAATAGGACACAGAACTGGTCATCATGACGGGAGAGAAAGAGAGAAAATGTACATGCGCATGCGTGCATATGTGTGTATATATAAACATACATATATGAAAATAGCTAGCACATTGTTTGAAAGAAACATCGGGTACTTGCTTTATGGCTTTGACATAGCACAATACAGTGATCTACCACACCATAATCAAAGAAGAGTTAAGTTTTTGCCATGCATTTACATAGATGTGTAGAACGGACAGCTACTACACTGTGCTGTTACGCTCAGAGATCAGTGCTGCTACATTGCTCAGCCATATAAACTCATCTTCAGAAAGATTAGATTCGTGTCACACTGGAAACAATGACAGAGCCTGCTGAACCAATGTATGTAATCGTACTGCACTCTCACCAAGAGCGAAGAGGGAACACAATCACACTGAACGCTTGAGAAAAAGATGAGGATGCTTAAGAGGGAAAGCAAAGCTAGATTTAGCAGTCCTTTATTAGGTACTCAATCCTTTCACTTTATGTACTTTCCTACAGAGCATTTTTTCCCTTTTGCTCAGAGCTCTTCCTTAGCCTTCAACAAATCACCTGCTACAACCAGCCAAATATTTACTCCTGTGGGTACCAGCTCAGATGAATTATCTACAGGTACGATGTTGCCTGCCTCAACAGCTTTTAAATTCAGTTAAAAAAGTAGTTATTCCCTTCCAAAACTTAGGTGTCTGCAATGCCAACTAGCACAATGATACACATCTTGCATTTTATATGCAACAAATGAGGGGGGAGTTTAATATACGTATAATACACATGTATTCCCACAATTAAAAATATACGTGTAAATATATGTGTGCACACATGCAAGCATCCACTTAGGAAACCTGACAGGCCTTTTCACACCTCTTATTCAGGCTCCAATTATTCAGCAATATTAACAATGCATAAAAATGCCGATACTACTATAACAAATGAAGTTGCATGGGTATTGTGGCAACCACAGTTCTGTGTCGTCAGTGCAAACACACCTTTCTTATCCTTTTTCCACCAACAAGCAGAAGAACAGAGCTGGTTACAGTCACCCAAGCTACATAACACCCTGTTCAAATGGTATAGTTCTGTACTATAGCCACAGCATAAGCAACCACTCTAAACTACTCGCTATATATTATACATATATTTGATAACATTCATATGCTAAATGCATCATGATAGAGATCAGGGTTTTTTTCCATGAATCGAGGAAGTGGTGGACTAGGCCTTATAAGAAGCCAGAGATTTTTGATGAAAGATGGTCTTTGGGATCTTTTCTATTAAAGCATTGCATGGAAAGATACGGAAGAGTGCTTATTGGAAAAACAAGTGTAATAAATGAGTGATGAAGTCTGTCATCCTTAGCAATATGCTCACAAATGTGATAGCCGTATACTTTAATATGCCATAGTTATATTAATATACCATAGGTGTATTGCATATATCTCTTAAGTATGTCAAAACATGCTTTGGCTTGGCCTTGTATTATTTCATCTGTGAGCAGAAGTGATGTAATCTGTGGGGTTGTTTTTTTGTATTACAAGTCTGACTGTGAATTGTAGGCCAGGTTCATGGTATAAATATCAGCATTAAGGAGCTGGGCTTTTTTTCCCCACTTTGGAGGTACATTGAGCTACTTTACAGAATACTGAAAGACGATGCGATAATCATCTATTAGGTTCTTCTTGAGAACTATTAAAATAATATTTACTTTACCTTCTGGTTTCTATACAGTAGAAAATGACTTACCAAAGCTACTTTCTTCTCTAAGTTCAAGGGAAATAAAGCAAACTAAGGTGATGCTTTTAAACTACTGATCATTGGCAGTTTTGAGTATAAATCTGTGTATGTTCCTAGGAAACCATTCACAGAAAAAGCTGATATTTTCAGGGAAAAAAAAAAATCTTAAGGGCCTGCTCTGCATAACATTTGGGGAAAAAAAATGAACTAAGTGTATTGGATGAACAATGATCACACAATTTTGAAGATCAGCAGTTGCTTCTAGCTTGGTTTCTGCCAAGCCTACAAAGACATTTACTCAACCTACTCTGAAACCTTTCACTCACAGGTCTGAAAATTTCCATACACTCTAAAGCAACCTTTCTAAATGGTAAGACAGGGCATGTTTTCTTCATATTTATAACCATGGTAAATATCTGATGATAAAATTTTGTTCTTGAGCTGTGTATTTCACAACAATTTTGCAAGGTTGTCATGAAGCATGTAGGCACACACTGAACATGTCAGAGAATGTGATTTTTCCTTCCGAAATGAAACATATGGCATTTAATTTTACCTAGTGCACATCTTGAAAGAAACATATAAATTCTTTGGTATGTGTGCACATTATAATACAAGTATAAAGACAATATTTTTAGTAGGGTTTATGTTCTTCTGCATATTACCAGCAGCTGCAGGTCGATAAGCCAGGCATGGTGATGACCATGCAAATTAGCAGAATTTCCTTTCTACATTAAGATTAATCTTAACTCCTCTTATTATGCAGGAACAGGAGTATTTAAATTGTCTACAAGAAGATTAAATATTTTCCGGTTGTGTTCATTTCAGCAGCTATCCGTTTACCCCATGTTTACTGCTACTCAGGTAATTCATAAATTCAAAATATTTATATTAATTATTATTGTGGTGATTAAATATTACTTATTCGCACTGTTACACTTCCTAAGACAATGCTTTTGGCTATGCATAATTATTAGCAGTTTGACAATAACTACATAACTTCAGCAAACAATGAAGATGTCAGTTTAATTCCTTTTTTTCCTCTGACTTTTCTTCAGATGATAGAATTCTATGTCTTGAACTATGACCCTTGTGGTTCAATATGTGATATTGCCTACATAAGCAACTAAATATGTGGAAAATTTCTCTTTAGTTTTATCCGTTGTATAAAAAGTTTCCTGCATCAAATATCAACTGGATTATTACATGGATTAAGAGAACAAGTAATTTACAAAACCAAAATAAAATTACTCATCTGTTTTCCCAACAGTTTTTTAAACTTCACATAGGATTTTCAAAAATTTTTCTTACATCAAAAGCAAAAAGAAGTTAAAATACTGTAGCTTCCTCAAGTCTAAAATATAAGAAGCAATCTAATACTACACAGTTTTTTGAATCACGCATGCTATGCAGACATTTGTGGATTTCAACTCACTCTCATATAATTTATTTTAAAAATTTAATATGTAATCATAGCAAGACTATGTTATTCTGGAAATTTAATAATAGAGAAAGAAAATATCTTGTCAAATCACTGATCATTTACATCTATGAGTAAGCAGTTCACTAGCAAAGAGAGAAGTAGTCCTGGTCAGAATACTGTAGCACTCATCACCAGCTCCATAGAGACGGGTATCAAAACTGCATGTAGCCTTGTCAATCATTTCAGTCAGCTGTCAGTGACATTTGACCAGACTGAGGCCCTAACAATAGCAACCACCACCACAAGGCTGAATATAGAGCAGCTTTTGACAAGGGAACATGCAAGAAAAACATATGCAACCGAGGGTTATAAGCAGGAAACATATAGAGCTGCAGATAAAAGAGGATATATTATTTATACAAGTATACAAGACTATAAGCACCTGGTATAGCACTGACAGAGTATTTCTAATTGTAATGTCATTTGACATTGTTCCTGAATTTCAGGGAAATTCTTGAATTAGTATTTGGCTGTATTTGAACTACCATGAGCTGTGTTTTGGAGTCACATAAAACTGCCTTATGTGCTTTACAAATATACTCCCCGAAGCAGTCAAGTGCTGGTTTGTCTGTTTGTTTTTCCTTTTAATTTAATTAGCAACCATAAGGAATATTAGTATCTCAAAGAAAAAAAAAAAAAAAAA
>VWYH01004716.1:18705-77391 GCA_013399365.1 Pampusana beccarii | reverse complement strand
TGATTTACAAATATACTCCCCGAAGAAATAAAGTGCTGGTTTGTCTGTTTGTTTTTCCTTTTAATTTAATTAGAAACCAAAAAAAAAATTAAAATATCAAAAAAAAAAAAAAAAAAAAAGATAAGTTAACAAATGAAACAGAGGAGTTTCCAACTCTCTTGTTAGGAGAGAAAACAAACAAACAAACCAGACCACACCACCACACCCAAACAAACAGAAACACACAACACTAAAAGCCCCACAAAATCCAAACCCTTGAATAGCTTCTAGAGTCTTAAAACCTAAGAAGTAGCCTAAATTGTTGGATTAGCTTTGTTTTGATACCAATATTACTAAACTAGTCCTGTAATTTTGAGTATTAGTTTTGCCTTTGTTCCACTTAAACTTGAACACTACCACCGACCTCTACATACCTTGATCATTTCTTGCATCGCAGATCAGTGTTGTTAATTAGTAGGTGCATCTCTATGAAAGTTGTATTTCAATATTGGTTTATGTGAGCAGCAATCGAAGGTATGGGGGAAGAGAATACAACACAATAAACAGGGTTATTTTCTATGAGAGCTATGCTTTAGTACAAGTTCCTCTTTTAATTCCTCTTATATTGCCATTCCCTTATATCTGCCTCTTAGCAACAATTCAAGGTACCCATATGCTGGAGGAAGCCAAATCCTAAGTACGAAAGTCTTGACAGAGACAGAAAAATGCAAGCAATCACGAAGTAAAACTATGCAAGATAAAAGGCTGTAAAGATACAGAAAAATGCAGATGAAAACAATATTTCCTTTTCTTTTTCCTTCTGTTCTCTTGAAACCTAATTTTAGATAATCTACACTGAAAATTTTAAACAAACTACAATTAAGTTATAGTAGGAATTTAAAATTAAGCCTCTGTGAAAGGCAAAGTATCAGAAGAGATCCTGTGCGATTAAAAGCCTTATTTTTTCCTCTCAAATTCTAACAATATCATGTCATTCAGGCCAAAAGAAGAAAACTGAGAAGTTAAAGACTCAAGGTAGTTTACCAAAACCTGTTGTGAATGATTTTTTGGCTCTTTCAGAAGTCCAAAGTAGGCGAGATTTGTCATTTAAACATTGTTCTCTAAAAATCAGTTTGCTCCCTGATAAAGGACAGCAATTTTACAGGTAATTTTTCCACCACTTAATGATTTATAATTACTGATGGAAAGGAGAGAAGAACCATCAAAAGTTCAAAAAGAAATATAGCTAAAAAGAAGAATAAGGCACACTAGCATAAACACAACTGTCAAAAGAAATAAGTATTAAATATGAATGCAGGGATTTATGAAGAGAAATGAAATGCAAAACAGTTTTACAAATAGATTTAGTAAATGATGGTTTTATCACTGATAAAATCATGAATAAAATCTCTGGCTCAACAACCACTATTAAACTGCAATTCAGGTTGAAGTTGTTTTGCATAAGAAATTTTATTCTTTGTCAAATTTCCGGAGTTATAAACTGTCCTAATTTAAAACAATTTCATACATTCCACATTATGATTGTGCTTGTTGTTTTAGGGTCATGTAGTTTTAGAGAGAAATTCCATTGACATGATATTTGTTGGCTGAATAGATAAGACAAAATCCCAAAACTTCATATAAATCTTCTTCCTAAACAATTATTTCTGCCTTTGGCCAAGATTCTTTCGTAGCAACAGATTAAATGTATTACAAGCAGCAACCTGAAATGAGCCAAGCAGCCTCAAAAGTAGCAAAAAGAGCTTTCTTGCTGATTATATCTACTATGAACAAGGTCTTTAAATAGCAATTTGGTTTTAGCATGTTCTACAGAATGTTACTGAAGAGTATTGTTCTATAATCTTTAGCTGAGCAGTTAAAAAAAAGTAACAGAAATCATCTCATTTTGTTAGATCCCTAAAGCAAAAAACCTGTAATTTTAGAAGACTTTTCCATGAGCTTGAAGCAACTGCAAATAAGTAAATATTTCCAAGTACGAATCTAACTTCAAAAACAAATGCATCATGTTCTTAAGACGTAATTCAGCCCAAATAGTAAGATACTTTTCAAGTGTTTTTTTTTCTTTTCTTGAAAGAAGAAGAGAACTCAGGGTATATTCTGACTGTATTTAACATTTGAGGTACAGAGAAGTGCAAAGCATATTTTTTTTGTAGTGATGAAAAAAAGACAAAGATTCAGTTTATGCAAGCTGGTATCATTTTGTCCTTGGTAAAGTAGCTGTGAAAGTCAATTATAACACTCATATAGACAAAAAGAGCTTTTTTCTTTTTAGAACAATGTACAGATTAGCCAGAACACCCCTGCATCAGGCAGCAAATTGATCAGAGAATTTATTTGCTCCAATTTAGAGCATTGTAATTATTCCTATTACTTTTTAATATTTTCACCTGAAATACAGCAAACAGGTTAACTTTAAATACATGGTTCTGACCTTACTGTCTCAGCCAGCATGGCAAACTTTACATTCCCAAGACTAAAAAGGAAGCATGTTTATACTTCAGCCTGTGTCAGCAGTATGACCAGGCAGCAAATAATGCCAGGAGCATCATGGCCCCTGCTAACAGGAACACAGCCAGGATAGGAGAGATTCATCCCTCCTACTCAGTGCTAGTGAGACAATATTTAGAATACTGCATCCAATTTTGACCCCCAGCACAAGGCAGATGTTGAACAACTGGGTCAAGTTCAGCAGTGGGAGACTAAGCCAAGCTCTTTGCAGAGGTAGATAGCTGGGATATGAGAGGCAGTGAACACGAATTGAAACAGAAAAAATTGTGATTTAGCATAAGAGGGAAAAAAGAAAAACTCAATATGGAGATAATTAAGCAGTGGAACAGGTTTCTCAAATTGGTGCTGCAGTTTTCACCCTTGTAGGTTTTCAAGACCTGGTCTCAATTCTGTGTTGATCCTGCTTTGAGCAAGAAGGTGGACTAAGTGACCTCCTGAGGCCCCTTTGAACCTGAATTATTCTGCGATTGTAACACAGAATGATATACATGTACTTTGGCAGAAATAGAGCCTTTGCTTTTGGTAGTTGTCTTAACTAATCTGAACACTCATTTCAACAAAGAGGCACATGTTACAAACTGCCATTACAAATAATCTCCACTCAAAAAGTGAAGAGAACAGAAGAAAAACTTCAGTGTAAACAGCATATTTGACTGGAATTTCAACTGGGTCCCAGCACAGTGCCGCTAAACTACAGTGAGACTTTGCTGATTTCTTAGTTTATCTGTTTACCTTAAACCTATGCACACACACACACACCTACTAGTGTTGGAAACTAAGTGACACAAGCAGTTATACACACACATATTACTAGCCAAGTCATATTTTGCAAGAGATCCAGTTCTCTTTTATTTTTTCCCCTGTTGCATATTTTCAAATCTGTTCTCAGAAATAACAGAGCTAAATAATATAGCAGTATAGTCATGTTATTTCTCAATTACTCAAGAGGATGAATGTGTTGATGAACCAGTCGGTTCGTCAGGCTGTTTACAGTACTGTCATTAAAGCAAGTTAGTAACTTAAGTACCTCTAAAGAGGGGTGGTATTCAGTCCTGAAATTCAGGCCTAGAATATTGAGTAAATCCTTTATAAAAACAACAGCATTCTGGATTAACAATTCAGTCTTCGCTTCTGATATAATCTATTCAAGTTCCAAATTTCAGAGTGCGCTGTGAACCTGAGACACATGCACAATTTTCTACAAATTACACATAATTTGTGCATCGTAATAGAGTATAAATACTAATTTAGGTGTTCATTTTCAACTCTGGAATCAAAAGAAGTTAGAGGCAATTTTGTAGCTAAAATAAGTAGACAGTCACTTAGACTGGAGTTCAACAAAAGCATATATTAGTATAACTACAAGACCAAACTGGCTCATCTAACTCCGTTTAGACTCCTAGGTTAAACCCAACAACAACAACACAAAAACAAAAAACAAACACCATTCTGCACAGAATTAGCTCGTGCACAGGTATGAGTAGAGGTAACAATGGCATCACTTTAGTCATAATTCCATATAAGCATCCTTATCAATGACAAAGATGTGACCCTCTCATCAGGCAAACAAGAAAGTTTGGCATCCTGATTGTGAAGCAGTAAGTTGTGTGCTACAAAAGCTCTGAATTTAAATAAACCAGTCCTAGAAGGTAACTGGGGGAAAAAGTCATTATCACAGATAAGGTCTATATGGATGACACTGAATAAGTTTTCTAATCATGCATGCTTCATTGATAAGAGGCAACTCCTCTCAGGTGAAAGACATCAACATTACATTGTTTCATTTTTACAGCATAAGATTTTTCTGCAGTATGAAGGATTAGTGCCAGATTTATCTAAGCCTACCAATAGAAGAAGTCCCAAATCAAATTTCTTCCATTTTCTATTGTGTGGGTTGATACTGAAAGGGAGTTACCCTACTCTCATTTACAGTAAAAAAAAAAAAAAAGGGAGCAAGTTACACGTCAAGAAACCATCTGACATAAATCTCCCTTAAAGCTGTATCCAGCACCTCATTCTGACACTAACTAGACAGAGATGTCATAGATTTCAGCAGCCAAACAACGAAATAAATTTGTGAGAAGTACTGATTTGTTGTGAACTCTAATTCATCTACCCTGCCTCCCTAGTGACTCCAGAAAACAGAAAACCCAAAATAATATTTTAAAAGAAATACTGAAAAAAAAAAAAGTCTTAATGTTATATCAGGCAGAAAGCACATGGAAGATAATTGCTACTTCCTTTAAGAGATGCTTTCTCTTCTTAGCATAAGACAGCTTTATACCCTGTCTTCAGTTTAGTTCTATACTTTTCTATGTAGGCATACACTATTTATTGTGCTTAGAATCTTCATTTATTTCCATGGAAGTCCCTTTTCTCACCTCACATAGTTTATCATATATGCTTGGAATAGGTTCTTCATTATCATACACCTTATTCTTTCCATTGTCAAGCAGGAGCTTTTTCTTAGTTGCATATAATTGTTGCTCTAGTTATCTCTTCAGCTTGGGAACTTAGGGCTTTTTCTCATTGTATTGTTACATCTATGTTTATGAAAAACATAGAAAAAAGAAGTCTGGACTCGTAAGAGTTTGTTAATTTCCTCTTTTCAGGTAGGGCTGTTTCAGAATCTATCACACACTGGTTTCATTTGTTTACCATTCATTATGCTTAGAGATAATAGACAGTTGCACAGAAACACAAAGAAAGCAAGAATAAAATAAAAATATCCACATAAAAAAACAAACAAACCAAAAAAAAAACAACAAACCAACCACACACACACACACAAAACCACACACACAAAATCAAAAAAAAATCCCAAAAAACCACACCCTTTTCATTTCAGGATTAGTATCTATCTTTAAGAAAGCGGACATATCATTAGCAAAACAGAAAAGAAAAACATTACAAGAACCTGCAAAACAAAAGTGACCATAACAACAAACAACACTTGAAAAATCATGGTTTGATGTTGCATGCCATATCAACTGGTTTCTTGGAAAAATAAATCGACCAAGTAATGGTTCCCAGGAGTTCAGTATCAATTTTATGGACTATTCAGCTATTTTTAAGGAGTACCATAAGCGCAATACAGACAGAAAGTGATTAGACCATAATGATGTGCTGCCATGTTAATGATGTAATTTGAAAACCACCATTAAGAACAGGTTTATGCAATGTATGTGATATATAAACTTATATTAATGCTTCACTTAGGAAAATATCTTCTAGACCATTATGAGAACTGCTGGTTCTTCATGGTACCTCCTGGATGTGGTTGGACAAGTAGCCCAACTTAGAAATGAGGCCATCAACAGTATCAATGCACTTCCCAAAACCTAGGTTTCTACTGAAATTTCTATGAAGTGTTTGAGGAAAACTATGTAATAAACAGGCAGCTGCTTAGACCACAAAATATAACAGCACTGAGTTTTTGTTAAGGAGTTATTGGGAAAACAATTGTTGCCCGAATAGCTGTAGAAAGATCTTCCCATTTTTAGCCCAGTACCTTAAGGAGAACATCATTTCTCCTGCTGGAATCCTCCACAATCTTAAAATGGATTAATGCTGTTGAAGGAATTGTGCACAAGAAATCCACATTTTAACTATGTGTGTGTTATTTCAACTTGCTTGTCTGGTTTCTAACTCCAAGGTCAACTCAAGGTCATAAGAACTTGTATATATCTGTACTTTGAGCCACTTAAACAACGTTCTCAGCAGATGAGTTTCTATTGCTTACGAATTGACCTTGTATCCTGATCAGATTATTTATGTTTTCCAAATCATTAACAAAAACATAAATCCTTAACATAACTTAATTAAGAAAGATTTTGTGTTCTTTGGAAAGACTCCAAAGAAATAGGCAAAACCAGGCTTTTCTTTCACAATGCACTACATGTACATGTGTCCAGATATTAAAGATATTGATAATAAAGAAATTACTAATAAAGATATTAACATAACAATAAAGCACAGTTATAGTTTTTGTTGTATATTAAATAATTCGTCAATTTTTCATTAACTATTTCCTAATACATATCTGAAAATCTAATAACGATCAGAGGGCTAGAACACTTCCCCTGTGAAGAAAGACTGGGTTGGGGTTGTTCAGTCTGGACAAGAGAAGGCCCCAACGAGACCTTATTGTGGCCTTTCACTATATAAAGGGTGCTTATATGGCAAACTGAAAGAGACTCTTTTACCAAGGGCTATACTAACAGAAAAAGGGCAACAGTTTTAAACTGAAGGAGGGTAGATTTAGATTAGATATAAGGAAGAAATTTTTGCTTGTTTGTTTGGGGTTTTGAGATCTGGGTTTTTTTGTATTATTTTGTGAGGGTGTATTTGTTTTACATGATAAGAGTGGTAAGACACTGGAACAGATTGCCCAAAGAGGCTGCAGATGCTCCATCATTGTAAGTGTTAAAGGCCGATCTGGACAGGGCTTCGAGCAACCTGATCTAGTAAAAGATGACCCTGCCCATGGCAGGGAGGTTGGACTATATGATCTTTAAAGGTACCTTCTAACCCAAACTATTCTATGATTCTAATTTAACTCCTTTTTGATTAGTCAGCCCTTGTCAATATTTCTGTAGAGTACTCTACAGCGTGAGCCTGAGGCATTTCCTGACCTCCTCCAGGTTATGGTGATGGCATTTTCATACTACAGCTAGCAAATAAGACTGGTACACTCACAATCCTATTTTTTAGTCAAAAAAGCCTTGCAAAATTAGTTTCTGGTTTCACACAGACTAAAGAAAAATGTAATAGGCATGCCCTAGATGGCCTAACCCATTATGACATGTGACTGATGACATGATTATGAGAAAAATAATAACTTTTTCCTTGATCTGAATATCATTTGCCACTCAACATAACCAATGGTATGATCAGCTGCATCCTATTTACATAGAATTGTTCCTTGGGCAAAAATAACAACATAAGACTAAACCAGTCAAGACGAACTAAGTATGCCATGTAAAAAAAAAAAACAAACCAAAACAAATCTCCAACTGGTATTCATTCTAGTCTCAGGAATGAGAAATCTTAAATAATTGCATAGGGAAACAGAAAAACCTATTCTAATTCATGTTATGGAATAAAATCATTTTTTAAACAAAACGTATCAACAGTGGTGGCAGGGGGACATTTGTCTGTATAATTACAGCTACGAAAGGTTGGACAAATCATAAGAGATGATCCTGTCCAATTCAGTACATTCGCTAGCACTGAAGCAGATTTATGTACCCTGTATACTTCAATTTTGTTAACTTTAATACAAGAGTTTTTCCATGAACTGATAATGTGAATCCTACTGCATGGAGAGGACTGCTTTGTATGACTTCTTCATATCCAAACATAACATTGCTTTTTGGCAGTCTTTTTGTTTACCTCTGGGAAGGCAAGAACATTTCTGTTTCCTCAGCACTCACTGTAAGTAGCAAACACTGACACAACTGCAGCTGTTCCTCATTGTCAAAGCAGCAGTTATATCTTAAAGCAAGTGTTACTGCTGGTAACACGAGCTTTGCTAAGTTACAAGCCACTCAGTGCATAAAATATACAAGAGAAAAAAGGTGATAGTGAGAACTGTTTCAACATTTGAGAGTCAGAATGTTAAAAACTCATTTTTACAGGATAAAATATCATATCTAGAGGAAGGCAAGCAATGGAGAATTAAAAAGCTCCACACCAGATAAGAGTTATGTTCACTCAGCAGAGAGAAAGACAGAAGAATCTCTGGAGGTTATTTAAGTTTTTAGGACTTCCATACATGAATCAGAGCAGAAAACAACAGAAAGTACATATATGTTTTTATAAACTATCATTAAAGCTTGTAACTACATTTGTACTACAGACTTTTCTGCGCTGTTATCTATCTTTGAAGTACAGGGTGTTTCAAAAAGATGGACCCAATTTCAATTCCAATTTCCTTGAAATTGGGTCCATCTTTTTTTAAATACCTGTATTTT
Organism: Pampusana beccarii; assembly: GCA_013399365.1. Lineage (NCBI taxonomy): Eukaryota > Metazoa > Chordata > Aves > Columbiformes > Columbidae > Pampusana > Pampusana beccarii. The sequence goes on along the minus strand of VWYH01004716.1, from coordinate 68,908 downwards.
AACACTAATTATTGGAATTTGGATTAGCTATGCACTATAGCACACAAGACTCCAACTGAAAAACACACATACATAAGGCAAGTGGCTGTTTGAATGTCCACGTGCAATGCATCTCAGATTTGAATGGCTGAGCAGGCAGACTGGCAATAGGGCCTTCTGAGATCTCTTCAAGACATCTCTTTCTACAGTGCTTTATTTTCTTTATAGGTATAATAATACCTTAAAATAATTTTAAAAAATCTTCAAAATATTTAATGAGATATGAGAAGAAAAAAATAAATAAGTTACTTTAAAAGGGTATAACACCAAGTTGCAGAAAGTGTATTTTGATTTAAAGTTACCACAAAATTCTATCAAATCATCTAAATATTATAATAATGATCTTTGTAAAATTAAGTGCTGTAAGAATTTTACAACTCCAGATATTTATAAAACCACTATTGGCTGGAATATTTTCAGAAGGCACCATTTCAGCCTTTCTAACCGATGTTCTCAAAGATGGAATTTATTCCTACTAATTTAATACTTGAACATGGTAGCACTACCTTCTTACATACCAAGTTCCTGCATTTGCACATGAAACTGCTAATAACAGCTTATCTACAGCCAAAGATACATATATTAAATCTAATAGATAGCACGACTTCGTCAGATCTGTTCTTAGTACAGTAATTCATTCAAATATAGGAAATGTTTCCTATTGGGTGGCCTGTTCTCTAGCATATAGGAACAACTTTTTAACCCAACACTGAAAGACACTTTGGCAAAACTAAACTCGGTTAATTAAACCTAACTTCAAAAGACAATCTGACAACTCCTTTCTAAGAAGACAACAGCAATATAACTGTAAAGTTGAGGAAAAATAGCTGCATGCATACCATATGGGTACTCACAGAATGCTTATTTATGAGCTAAAATGCTAACAAGACAACCTACAAAGGTGCTGGAATAATGGCTAATTTGCAGTCAGTTTAGCTTGAAAGAGCTTCCTTAAAGCTGTACAAAATGAAACGGCCATAAAAATCCTTTGATCTGAACACTGAGCTCTTTGCTTATATTCTCATTTTGTAACACTCATCGCTATGTCTCGTCACCGCTTGTTGACAAAATGCTGTAAGACAGTTAAGAAGAAAACCATTAATAAGGAGTTACAAGAATATATTAATATTAAAATTACACCAAGACTCCAACATGTTGTTGTAATGACACTGTTGAACATTGAAAAGGTACTAAATTTTATCATCTGGGATGATTTAAATAGGATAACAAGTAGCTATTCTAACAACTCTTCCCTCTGTAAAAATTCTAGAATACCTCCTAGAAGAGAAGACCTGGGAAACACAATTATAAAGTGATCTAAATTCAGATACATGCTGGTTTTCCTCAAGACCTCCATCTTGGTTTCTCACAACAATGGCAAGATGTAGACACAGTTTGAACAGAGGCAGTTCTGTGCACCCTCAAAGCTACTGAAACACATATCCCAGAGACCTGGCACCCACCACTGAAATCTTTATATCTTTACTTCCCCTCAACCAGCTAAATCACATTACTTAAGCTCAGTACATAAAGGCTTCCAGCAAGTATATTCCAAGTACTTTCTTTGGCTTACAGTTATTTTCTAACAAAATTGTGTGCTTCTTTGTGGGTAACCAACAAGGAACCAACCATTCACAAACTCATAGATAAATTCTTATGCCCATCCCAAACAGATAAGAGAAAATGAAAAGACAGTTCAACTATTACAGTTAAAATAATGTGATAGCACAGCAGCTGATTGTTTTCGCTTTTCTCAATCTAGAAACCAAAAGGGAATTTCACTAATGAGCTCCTTTTCCAGTGACTATCACCCTGTCACTGACCTCAGAGACCAGGTACAACACAGCAAGACAAGTTCCGTCTGCAGGGCTTGCATCCTCATGCTACATTTCCCCAATTGGTTGACACCTTTCAGAAAGGTCTAAATTCCTTGATAAAGAACATCTATCCCTCTCTCATGGCCCATTCAGCTTCATCTTGCTCAGACAGTGACAGGCAGTTTTGTGCACTAGAGAGAGATCCCTTATAAGCTCTGAATCACAGTGCTGTCTAAACTCATTTCCGTGCTGACATTATCGCAGGCAAAACTTATCCATAAAACAACACTGTCAGGCCAGAACAACCCAATAATTAGGGAAATGCAGCATGACCTTGTAAACAACCAACATGACAGATAGCTAGGGAAGAATAAAGAGAACAAAGTAAATTTAATTCCTATTTTTCATACTCATCTCTGAAAGAGAAGAACATGTCAGCTGTTTCATATGGGCCTGCTACAGTTTGAGTCTTCTGAAGAAGAATTCTTAAAACCAGAAGACAAAAGGATCACTTACGAAGAGTATTTTAAGGACAAAGCAAAGGCAAACAACATAATATTCTCAGCAAAACAATCTAACAGGAACTTACAATTATTTCAGCTCTGAACATCTTTCTCTCCGGAGGCTTTCACACATTGCAAACTAGACGTTTGCAGTAATTCTCCATTATAACTAAGAACTAGTGAACAAAGCCTATTATTCGTAAAACATTATACTGCATTCATTATTTCTAGGTTACATGATAAAGCTAATCTGCAGAACCACAAACGAGTTCAGAGGCACAATGCCAGGAGTAGGACCCCAAATAGTACTGTGCCCAGCTCCATCAGCCCACCAAAGAACCATCATGAGCAGTCATCAGGAGCAGCTCTGGAGATCACCTTTCATACTAAGAGGGTTATACAGGGAACACATTGTAGCACACAGAGAAAAGGCAGTTCAGAGTCACAGGACTTATTATGGGATGTTCAGGGGAAGACCCAAAGGTGAGAGAAAGGAGTTCAGCTGGTTTGGGTAGGAGCAAGAGTAGGAAAATGGAGGGTAAGGGGATGTAAAGGTCTGATCATGCATAAATAGTTGGCTGATCAGGATGCTCGTCTGGCCATGCCCTGTGCCTGATCAACACAGTCTGTCACACCTTCCTATTAAGCTGCTTTCTACCTCTTTCCTGGGTGAGGAGACTCACCTGGGAGTGAGAGCGTAGCAACCAGGGTTGGAGAGCCCTTGTGTCTGTGATGTCAGGGACCAGAGCAAAATAATCAACCTAGATGAGGTGGTGAGTGCACGAAGTGACCTAGGAGTAAGGAGGTGAGGGCAATTCTGGGTGTGAAAGCACCTGTGTGACCCTAGGGGCAAGAGCATAGAGGGGTGAGCTGTGGGACCAGGGGATTCCTGGGCAGGAAGGCGGTACATGTGCACAGGTATACCCACATCTGTAGTCTGTACCAGCAACTGGAATAAGGCTGCATCCTCAAGAGGCTTGCGTGAACAGGTGCCAGCAACCACCAAAACTGGGTTCAAGGGACAGCTACTGGAAAAACTGAGGACACCTAGTTGCTGAAGGGATCCATCTTGTAAATACACACACATATGTCTTCACCATTGGACTTCCACCCTGCCCAGCAAGAGAGGGAAGTAGAATGAGACCATTGGCACTCTGAGTGTCCGTTTAATTTGGATATGAAATGTATGCTCTGTGTGTGCATGCCTGTGGGAATCCACCTGCAGCCTTACTACTAGCTGAAACTTGGAACATGGAGCTATAGCAGCCTCACCTCACCGGCTGTTGGATCCTGCACAAAATATTTTACACTAACAGTTCCCGGTTGCTCTCTCTGGGATTACTACATCCCTCGTTAGCTTAATGATAAAAATTAAGGTGCTTTGCCAAAGTCTATGACATCTAGTAACCAGGACAATACTCCAAGTACATAATTGTGCAGCACTTGCATTAAAGTACAAGGAGTGTTAAATAGCATGGTCCCACCAAGAGGACACCACACTGCAGTCATCGTTCCTTGAGAACTTTTCTGAAAAGCACTGTTCAGTATATGTCATAATGAAGGTGTAAGTTTGGCTGATAACATGCTGAGTTAATTTTGATTTACTCCTTTTTTCAGGTACTGTAGACCACAGATGCCAGTTCTTCAACAACAAAACCTGCCCACACACTCTAATACTTGTGATACTAGACTATACAGACACCTGTTTTCAGGTAGTCTGAAGATCACTCCAAGCTCAGTTTAATAGTAGTATTTTCTAGTAAATTAAAGTTTTCATTATTTAATACAAAGAAGTTTTAATTATGTGAAAAAAATCTAAAAGCATGAGCAGCTTGGGGAAGTTTTTACATTATCTAGCATTCTAGACTACAGCAGTATTTACAAGAGGAAATCGATCCTAATGTGACAAGTAACAAGAAAAGGAGCCGTGTTATTCCAAAGTCAGGGATTTATACTAAGATTTTTCCATAGTGAAAAGGCTAAGCACTTCTGTTCTGAAGAGCCAATTAACTTTAAGATGTCCATATGCAATGCTTTGTAAGAGTACATAACATTCTTAGCAATATAATACGCAATGTCAACTTGATTCCCCAGGTTTTGTGTATGTTCTCATTTAAGAAAGTGAAACAGTGGGTAGCTCAGTAGACAAGGGCTTAAAAGAAAGACCTTCTAAACTTAGTTTTTTGTTTGCCAATTAAAACCAGAAGTTCTACTTAACAGAAGCAACCTTTTACTGCGTGCATATACAACAGCATCTGGCATGAAGAAGTGAGTTCCTGGTTGTGGCTTGAAGACTCTACTGTAGTTCTAACACCAATAGTCTTGAAGATATAAAGTTTCAGCCACCTATTGCCATTTCCAACTCTTCTAATTTGATTTCCAAAATTATTTCACCCTGACTGAAAGCATTTAGATCTTTTCAGGGATCATTCTACATTTTTCAAATTCAATAATATTTAACAAATAAAGCATAAAGCTTTCTACTCATGAATCAAGGACTAAGCTACTCTGAAAATGTTCTTTGCCATGCATCGTAATGTTGACAGACCTGTGAATAGATCCTGTATTAGCTACTGAACAATGTACTACAGATGTAAGAATTCTTTTTGCTTACTGATGTAGATGTTCATGTCAGAAGAAATGCCACAGGCAATTAGAGCTACAGGGAAGCAACAAAGTACCCTAGGAATTTCGAGTACCAACTGCAAGAGATTAAAGATTTACATTCTAGAGCAGTACCTAGGGCACCTTCCTTTCCATCTCTGCTCAATAGTATGGGGAACAAGGAGCTACATCTATAATACACTTAAGTAGACCTGGGAATATCCTCACTCAAGCCTCTGTGAAGAAGTGATACGTTTTATATACACATATTTTTAGGCTCCACAACAGGATAGTGATGGAAGACTTCTTATCTGATACCTTAAAATGGTCCCCAAAATATTCTTGTTGCTGAATTGTGAATAAGTGTTTGGAGGAACACCAGTGAGAACAGGTTTAAAGCCTAGTGGATGGTGTGGGGGTTTTTTTGTTGTTTTGTTTAGTTGGTTTTTGTTGTTGCTGGGTTTTTTGTTTGTTTTTTTGTTTGGTTTTTTTTTTTTAGGGTGTGTTTGGTGTTCTTTTTTTGGGGGGTGGGGTCATCGTTGTTGTTCAAATTATTATTATTTTACTGTTTGGTTTTTGTTTGTTTATTTCCCCCCCCTCACAAAATAGATAATTTTGTTCCAGAATCCAGGTAATTCCCCAGGCACTGTTATAAGCTACTAGTATAGACACCATCTCAGTGTTAAGCTAAACAACAACAAACAGGGAACAATTAAGACTGTTTCCAACTTCTTTGTAGGTTGCAACAATAGTAGGTATTTCTTTTGAATGACTTTTAGGATGAGAAATATATAGTTGTCTTCAGGATGGGGAAGCTACAGAGAAGAAAGAAGAAAAAAAAATATACATCTATATATCTTTGCCGATCTCTAGGCTTTCCCACATCTCCCAGGTAGTGAGAAATGGTGATTATTCGCCCCGTCTCTCACCCTCCCAGAAAAGTTCCTAGCATTTAACTATTACTAACAACAGATAGATGAAAGTGCTCTAACCAGATTAAATCCAATACAGGTACCAAATAGAACACTAGCCTCAACAAGTCTAGCAATAAGACAAAAGAGAAAAAAAAGAATAGATGCATAAGATAATGATAAGGCCTTCCAATAGTGAGTGATAACTATCTGCACATTTAGTAAAAATATATTTCCCTGCTCCTACTGGCCTGTTTTAGAATGAAGTCCTGCCCTTAAAAGAAGTTGCACACTATGTTATCAGTGAGCAGCAGCACAAGCTGCCTATACATGAGACTCTGCTGTGTTCAAGGTACAAATTTCTGCTGATGCTGCTTCCAGTGTTACCAGGCATGACAATTTCCTATTTTTACAGTAGGTAATTACAGTTCAGCCCAGAGAATCTGAAACATATTTAACTGAATCTTGGCATTTGCTGTAGTTCAGTCACAGCCCCTGCTGCCAGAGTGCACCACTGGAATGGGATTCATCCAATAAAACATTTATCTGAAAGGTTTCAGATGTGTCCACAACACTTTCTAAAAAATAGGACTTTTTTAATATGCAGTCCTTCAGAGAAATGTCTTGAAGCATGGGAGCTTCTTACTAGTTCTTTTCCCACTAGTTCTCTCACAATTAAATTGCTTCTTCTGCCTAGCTTCTTTGTATATTTTGATAAAGAAGCATTTGCTCTTTGTAGATTTTTCAAATAATTTTATCTGTATGTTGGCAGGAATGTATCTTGAGAAAAGCAGGAGAGAGAAAAATCCCTTTCTCTGGTAAGTATTTTTTTTTTTACTTATGCTCCAATAGATGAAGCAATAATTGTCCCTTTTCCATGTTAACAAACAATTTGTTAACGAATACACTTCCAAAAGAAAACATTGTTGTGGACAGACTTTTTAGTAGGGTCTGTAGGGATGGGACAAGGAGTAATGGTTTTAAACTTAAAGAAGGTAGACTTAGACTAGATATAAAGAAAACTTTTTTTCCAATGAGGTTGGTGAAACACTAACACAGGTTTCCCAGAGAGGTGCTAGATGCCCCATCCCTGGAGACATTCCAGACCAGGCTGGACAGGGCTCTGAGCAACCTGATCTAGCTGAAAATGTCCCTGCTCATTGCAGGGGAGTTGGACTAGGTGACCTTTGAAGATCCCTTCCAACTCAAACCATTCTATGATTCTATGACTTGCAAAATAGCAAGCTGATTTGAGCAGTTTCCCATTATTTCACTTTCACAGTTTTAAGAAACTTTTGTTTGTCCTTTATTACAAAGTACATGCTTATAGCTAAAATTAATATTTATGAATAGCAGAAGACAATGCTATCAGCTGAAGAGAGTTCAGTTTCCTTTTTACTTAAAGCAAAGGCTTGCTTTATTAATGCTGCAAGGGTCTTGCAATTAATATGAAGATAGTATAAGTCTCCATACATCTCAACTATGCTTTGGGACAAGGCTGTTAGGTTGTCCTAATTTGTCACACTGGTGGGCACAACCACTTCCTTCCACAACCAACTCTGGCATATAGATCCATCCCACACTTCCTAAACATCTCAAAACCCATTTTAAGTGTGTTTCCACAGTGATAGCGAGTATTCTCTCACAATGGGAAGAATAATACTCTCTCTATTAAACAGATTGGAAATTGAGATACAGGAAAGCTAAATGACTTAGCCAGGACCACTTGGGAAATTTGTGGCAGAGCAAGGATTTGAATCAAGGTGCTTAACCTGTGATTAATATTAATGAAGTATGCTAGACCCCAAATAGCTAAAGTTTAAATGGACAAATTATTTTGAAAAAATCTGATGTTTGGGTGTTTTCAATAATGAGAGCTAATGTTTTAATAGGCCTAGGTTAGAAACTTAACATGATCACACTACAAACAAAAGCCAGTTATTGTGACTGAAGTCTAAGGTTTTCCACAATAGACAAGGATGCTAGAAGTACTGGCAGGTCCTTCACTCTGATCAGCCTATAGGATAATACTGTGATGACTTCAAACATATTAATTCTTGTTAAACTTTAAGCTACACCTCAAGAGAAAAAAGTGTCAGTGTAAACATTTGCATGCTTTAATCTTTGTCTGCTGAATTTTTTCACAAGCTTAGCACGTCTTTCCAAGCTTTACATTGAAGTCAATGTCTCATACTTCTATCACACTGGAGAATACAGATTTTTCAGCACACAGTAGAAGGATAAATAGCTTGGAAAGAACACCATGATTTATTACACAAAAATCATTCTTGCGGTAAGAGAGGGAAAAAAATATATATATTAAAGGTTACAAAAAAACTCCAAACCACAACCCAACACATATATAAAGATTACAACTGAAGAATATTGTTTGCTTCTGCAGAGATTATCATATTCCAGACATGTTACTGACAACACATGCAGACTGTATGGTCCTATACTGGTTTAATATACATTTTTATCTTTGTGCAGGATTTAAAACCAAAGCTTTATATGAGGATTTAAAAATCCAGTTATAGATATTCTGCAAGACAAGATTGTAAAAACATACTTTTGTATTAACATCATACTCCCAAAAGCCCTGGAAGGCAACAAACACAAGCTATTACAAGCACCTTTGAACCAGAATTATGGCCACTGCAGTCTCAGTATCTCTTACGACATGGAGTGTCAGGGAAAAATAACAGCTATGGGAGAAGGACTCATTGCTCAAGAGTGAAGCCTTTGCAAGTTACAAACTATTCCAAATAATTCCCAGACATCATGCTGTGATATTTGCATTGCCAGCTGGTTATTATGATTTATTGGAAACGTGGGAAACGGACATAGCAGTACAATGGAATCACACTGTGATAGCTGTAGTAATCTCATTACACATCTGTTGCTTTTCAACCCAAACTCTGCACAGCCATTGTTTTCATTTTCTTAAAGCACGTAAGGTGAAAGGAAAAGAAAAAACACCACAAAATCCCAGGTGTTTGAATTCATAGGTTTGTGTAGTCTCTGCTTTTTGGGTTTTCTTCCTCTTCTTTTTCTATTTTTTTAAAGAAAAAGGAGCACTTCAGCAAATCCACCATCTAGATACTGCCCTAGAAGAAGTCATGACAATGAAACAATTAATAAACTTTGAGTATTAGGTATTTTTCCTGTTGCAACTTCCACTCTCTCTCTAACCAAAGTCAATGCATCGGGCACTTCTTTTGACTCAACATACATGATAAGTGCGTTATTTGACTTCATCTCATCATCACAAAATAAAGGTTTCCTTCACAGCTTTTCTGGTAGCCCAACATCAGATATTCTTAAAGGTGGAAGTGTTCCTTTCACTAGATTCTACTAGAGTTAGAAAAAAAATCTACAATAACCATCAGCAGCTGTCAGACTATAATACTACATACACAAAATAACCATTTATATGGCAGTAGTACCTGCAGACCCTCATTCATGTCCAGAGTTTTGCTTATGTCAGTCACTGAAGAGCCATAAAAAAGGGCTTTACACCAAGAGAACTTCAAAATAACAGAGCCGGTAGAAACACTTTATTTGAAGAGATCAATGCAAATTTTTTCTTTAGTGTTTCTAACTCATTGCCCTCATAACAGTGTCATTCTGTGACTTTGAATACATGTTCTTAGACATGTAAACACCACAGGACACGTAATTGGTCCCAAGCAAGTTTTGAGAGTTAAAAATGTTAGCAGCAGGCTGCTCTCAGGAATGGTCCTGGAAGCTGCTTCCACTTCAAATCCTGTCTACCAGGATCCATCAACAATGCTGAAGCAAGGTAAATTAACCTCTTCTCCAAGGAGGTGTTAATGGTATACAGATTATGCTTTACCTATCCTTGTGCAATCACCATCCCACTGGACATCAACAAAGACCGTCAGAAAGAGGTACTACCAACAAATGACACTTCTATGCTTTTATCAGAAGGGCATAGTCAAGCATTTAAGCACTGAATCCGTTAAATACTTCATGGTGTAACTGTAAATCAGCTGAAAAAAACAGAATTTAAATTTCCAATTAAGTTCTCACAACAATGTTTTGTTCGGAAGTTACGGTTTGTGACTTAGAAGTGGGAGAGCCTGCAAGCTTCACACCTTGTGCATTTTACCCTATGAAGAAAGTGTTCTGAACAGCTAAGTGTTTGGGTAGGAGTTGAGTGTGCTATCTATTGACTGCTTTGGGGGCTTTTAAAGAACAGTGCTAGCAGTCTAGCACAGCACGGTTGCAGAGATCAGCACTGAATAAAAATAAAAAAAAAAAAATAGAAAACAAAAAAGAAAAGCTGTAGTCAGAACAGAGGATGTTTATCAGGGACAAAGCTACAGGACATGCCTGAGGTAGTATAAGACACTACACATGGCTTCACACACACATACAGCCTTCCTTTGCAGGAATGGGATGCTACTCCTTCCATCCATAAGTACACAAACGTCATAGACTCGAAAAGAGTTTCCAGCTGTGAAAAAAAATTGGCCACACCACTTCAGAACCTGTAGTTTTAAAGGCATGTTCACACACTGTGGCAGCAGATAAGCATTTAGTGTGGGGCGTTGTTTTTTGGTTGTTTTTGTTTTTTGAGACAGCCAGTTGCAGCTCTCTCCTTAGAAAAAACAAACAAACAAACAATTAATTCTCTGAAAAGGAAAGTGCTTACGAAACATACCTATCTCTAGCTACGTCCACAGCCCCTCATATGTTTTTGTGCATCAGCAATAGAAAGTACACCCTATCCTTTCTCTCAATTTGGGATCAACACTTAAAAAAAGACTTCTGAATACAACATACTCCAGATGTTTCAGATAGCTGCGTGGGCACAGAGTGAGGCTATTCAGTTTCACAGCAAGAACACAAAATACAGTAAATTACCTTGCCAGGACATCAAAGTGGTGCAGATTACTGCTCTTCTTTCATAATCATCAGATGATTAAAGACCATTTTCCTCATTAAAACCTCTTACAAGACATCACCATTATCCAACTCCTCATTTACTCATTAAGCTACATCTAGGTTTTTACTTTTCTAATTGCAATTTCATACAGTCCTAAAATGTTTCATAATAGAGGAAAAGGTCTTTATCACCTACTGTGTAAAAATATTGTTTTCATGGAACAGACCATGAATTTAGAGCTGCATAATTGCTATGTGAGGTGTTTTTAAAACAGGCAACAATTCATAAAAAAACCTGACCAAAACAAACAAACGAAGATTAAAAAAAACTCACAAGGGGCAGAAGGTAGGCACAGAAACCCAAAACCACCTCTTTATTTTTTTGCAGCCTGAAGTGGTGTCATAAAGTGGTAACGGAAGTAAAGAGTTCAAGCTATTTCTCCCTCACTGAAGTAAAAGCTCTCCAACATAATATAAAGATAACCAAATCTCTGGAAGAAGGAAATGTTATTTTCCCAACCAAAGAAATCTATTAAGGTACGTGACCCAGTTTGCACAAAGCACATAAGACACAAAACCAATATAAACTGGTGTATTCGTGCTGGCAGCAGGGTCTACGGGTTGGCCCCTGTGAGGAGCGGCCAGTTCTGCCCCATGCCGGACACAGCCGGTTGCAGCGGCTGCAGCGGCCCCAGCGCAGGGCACAGCTGAGCCCCTCAGCCACGGGCGGGCGCCTCGGGGAAAGCCTGGGGAAGAAAGGGCAAAACGCTGCCCGGCAGCCAGGGCTGAGGGAAACGAGTGAGAAACAGCCCTGCCAGCCCCGAGGGGAGAGCAGGAGGAGGGCAGGAGCTGCTCCCGGCGCCCCCGCAGAGATTCCCCTGCGGCCCCGGGAGAGACCCCGCTGGGGCAGGGGTTTCCTTGCAACCCCTGGGAAGGGCCCAGGCTGGAGCTGGGAAAAGTGTGAGGAGGGGGAAGCGGCAGAAAGGAACTGGTACAGACTGACTGGAGCATCATACCGCGAGCATCGCCAGGAATATTAAAATTCAAGGGTTCTGGTCCATGTACAAGTAAAAAAAAAAAAACATAAGTTATTTGCCTTTGGTTGCAGTTAATTTCCTTTTCCAGAGTATTCGGGTACTGAATATTAACATGGTGTTGATATGTACAGCTGTATATAATAATAGAACAGTAGAATTCTTTCAGTTGGAAGAGACCCTCAGGACTGAGTCCAACCTAACCTAACCCTAGCACTAAACCACGTCCCTAAGAACCTCATCTAAATGCCTTTTAAACACCTTCAGGGATGGTGACCCCACCACTTCCCTGGGCAGCCTGTTCCAATGCCTGACGACCCTTTCCATAAAGAACTTTTTCCTAATATCCAATCTAAACCTCCCCTGGCACAACCTGAGGACATTTCCTCTTGTCCTATCACTTGCTACTTGGGATAAGAAACCAACACCCTCCATACTACAATTTCCTTTCAGGTAGCTGTAGACAGCAATAAGGTCTCTGTCTCAGCCTCCTTTTCTCCAGGCTGAACAGACCTAGTTCCCTCAGCCGGTCCTCATAAGACTTGTGCTCCAGACCCCTCACCAGCTTTGTCGCCCTCCTCTACACTCTCTCTAGTATCTCAATGCCCTTCTTACAATGAGGGGCCCAAAACTGAACACAGGATTCGAGGTCTGGCCTCACCAGTGCTGAGTCCAGAGGGATGATCACTTCCCTAGTCCTGCTGGCCACACTATTCCTGATACAAGCCAGGATGCTGCTGACTCATGTTCAGCCAGCTGTCAATAAATACTTCCAGATCCCTCTCTGCCAGGCAGCTTTCCAGCCACTCTTCCCCAAGCCTGCAGCATTGCCCGGGGTTGTTTTCACCCAAGTGCAGGACCCAGCATTTGGCCTTTTTAATCCTCATACAATTGGCCTCAGCCCAATGATTCAGCTGGTCGAGATCCCTTTGTACCGGCATCCTACCCTCCAGCAGATCAACATTCCCACACAATTTGGTGTCATCTGCAAACTTACTAAGGGTGCACTCAATCCCTCCTCCAGATGACTGATAAAGAGATTAAACAGAATTGTCCCCAATACTAAACACCACTCATGACCGGCCGCAAACTGGATTTGGCTACGTTCGCCACAACTCTTTGGGCCTGGCCATCCAGCCAGGTCTTTATCCAAAGAGTACACCCATCCAAGCCATGAGCTACCGGCTTCTCCAGGGGAATGCTGTAGGAATATGAGTGCATATATGAGAATGTATGAGAATAAGATTAAATATGATTGAGACAAAATGTAAGATCTTAAAAATAAGGAAACTAAAAGATGTTTATTTCCAGCAAAAGCCTGTATATGATACAGGTGTGTTAACTCTTTAAACACAATTGCCATTGAAAAGATACTTGTTGTAGAGCCATGGTAAACCACTTTAGTTGAAAATAATTTGAACTACTAACTCTATCAAAACACATCACCATTTTTTTTTTCTTCCCACCACCCTCCTGAAAAAAAGAGCTTAAAGAAGAATTTCCCAGAATTACTTTGCAAATAAAATTTTAATAAGTAGCTAGTATGGAAGTGCTTTTGAGTCAATGTGATTTTTTTTTTCTACTATGCACATGAACAAGGCTATATATGACTGAAGTTACATAAATCAGATCGTTTACATTGTTTCTTTTGTATTAAAATATTAAAATTTTGTCCTTGCATTTAATTACATTTTCATCTTCATTTGACTGTATTCACATTGAGTTTAGTTTTCAAAATGAATGTGTACTCTAAGTGCACAATTATGTGTAAAGTACAAAGACCAGGAAAGGAGAAAAATTGCTGAAGAAAGTTATTTTAGAGAACTTTTCCAGAGTGTAGAGTGTAGAACACTACTCCTTCTGTTGTGAATTTCAAATGCTGTCCGATAAGACAACTTTTTAATATTATCTCTTATGGACACACATGGTAGTCTTCAAATCACTAGTTTAAAACCAATGACAATATTAAACAAAAAAGTTTGATATACAGAGAAAAGAGGCTAAGGATTGGGTGATACTCAGAAAAAGGTTGAGAACAAATTGGAATATCAAAAAAATAAAAGAGTGCTGAAAAGAAACCCGCAGAATGTCCTTATACAAGCACTTAAACTGCTGTTGAATAGCGGAGGAAATAATAATGCAGTACCTTTTTTTAAATAATGCTGCTAAAAAAAGAACCTAGACTTTACAGCCTGGTGAGATTTGTCCCATTACTGAGTAAACTAATAGAAAATCTAATTAAAGATAGGATGGCAGAACAGTTGGATAAATATAACTTGATTGGCTCAAACCAGCATGGCTCCAATAAGGCAAGGGGGCCAGGAGAACGAAATCTTACTCCTTTAACCCGATAGAGTTACCCTTTGCAAATACACACAAACAGGGGAGGGGGAGTAAATGAAGGTGGGCTTAATTAACATCAGTTTTCAAAAATAATGTAATTAAATCTTTCCTACAGGAGTATTAATTTTTTTAATTACATATAAGGATATTAATTATTTAGCTTTATGTCACCAGCTGTGTACTAGATAGATTTCTAAGAGGCAAATATCTTGATTTAGAAACTAATTAAGCAATCGGAAATAAGGTTTAAAAGTTATTCTTCAAAGCAACCACAGATATTTTTAAGTAGAAAAATCTCATGGGTCTCTGCAGTTAATGATCTGGAAAAGGAAACAGCTAGCAAATGGATTACATTTCCCAGTGATACCACACTGTTTCTATTATAAAACATCATAGTGATATGGGAGAAACCCAAGACAGAATCACATGCTTATACCTGGGGATTATGCAAGATGATGGCAGATAACATGTAACTTGTCTATCACAATGTGTAAAGATGTGAACAGAGGACTATAAACTCCCAGACTAACTCTTGAATTGTTCACAATAGGATTTTTTAAATTATTATTTCTTTATTTTTTTAAACATGAGACTTGGAGTTCACCATAGAGAACTTGTTGAGTTGTTGGAGTTGTTGGATATTAGGAATGCAAAGAGAATGCTTGGACACATTGAGAAAGTTAGTTCTACACAGAGTCAACCTAGAAGAAATAGGCAAACAGAAATAAAAGGAAGTGTCAGAACAACCATCTAATATTTTCCAAATCATGAATGAAATAGGTGATAACCATTCTTTTCGAGCATATAGGAACTATAGAAACTAGGCATCCAAAGAACTGAAATCCTAGTAGTCTTCACCTTGATATTTCATCTATTCCAGATAGTGACTGGAATTTATTATCTCAACTCTCCTCCTTCATATATTGACATCCAAGTAATTTTTGAACACAACCAGAAACGCAGTATATTGGAGGACACAGCAGAAAGGTTTACCATTGCTACCTCTGACAGTTTGCCAAACTTTAATCTAGCTCAGATATGTCTAAACAATGTTATAATGATTGAAGGACAACAGAGGTCTGGAGGAAAGAGAAAGCTATCTTTCGGTCTTAAAATGTTTATTTCCTAGAAAGAATAAACATTTTAACTGGACATATAGCTACATTTTAAACATAAAGCTTACACACAGTGAAGCAGAAACAGAGTATTCTTCCAAAACTTCTGCAGAGATTAGTGAGGTAAAACAAAGGGGAGAAAACTACTGGGTGAAGGTTTCAAATAATCTGGAGATGTTGCTGCTGTCAACCAAGTACTTTGGGTATCAGAGTAGTTCCTCTCCTCTATATCCACCAATGAAAGCAATAAAGCAGCAGGGAGTCTGCCTGTTTAGTTTTTTGATGTAGTGAGGGAGCAGGAAGAGTAACCTTTTAAAAGAGCCCCAAGACTAATCAAATTTGAAGAAACAACCAGCCAACAAGTAGAAACATCAGCAGGTTAGGCAGAATATCCTTTCAGTCAGAGGAACATGGGGATATCCACAAACACATTCAACAGACAGTGATTCCCAGTGTCTTCCCACCAAATGTAGGTGACACCTTGCAGACAGTTTGGCAGCATTGAGCAGGCAGCAGCCCAGAGGGGCAGGTTTAGCTCTCGTGCTCTGTTGCACTCGAGCAGTGGGTGCGAGCACCTTCGCAGTGCTAGCTGAATGGTTGCATCCACACATTCAATTTGCACAGCACTCAATGCATGCCACCCTTCTTCCAGACCTCAGGAAGATTCCCTTTCACAATTCATAAGCTGCCACTCCCCAAGATCTCTTCAAGTCACAGGAGCTCCTCCTCAAACCGCTCCCCAGTTCTGGCCCTGACAGCCACAGGGAGCTTAAAGACGAGGAAGATGGAGTGGAATGTGCTCTTATTTTCAGACTCCTGCAGCAGCACCTCTCTTGATACCTTTGGAGTCACAGGGTATTGGTGTAAAAGCTCTGCTTATTCTCTCTTCAGTTTACTTACTCCAAGTTTCTGATATTTTAAGACTCATGCCCACCCTTTGTCCCTCAATTTTATTTTATTTTTTAATTTATTTAAAAGGAAGGTCTCTGATTGAGAGGAATAGAGGCTCATGACACTTGGAAAACCAGAAAATCACTAGCCACAAACAGATACATAGCGATGAGCAAGCATGGGGCAAGTAAATGGTGAAACTCTAAGAACTAAGAGAAAGGAGCTGGCATATCTTGCTCCAAAGAAGGACTTGCTCTGCATAGTACATCAGAACCATGATTTAAAAAAAAAAAAAAAGATAGACAAGTTAACATGAAAGCTAAAATAGTCCACACTGGAAATGACTGAATGCTATCTGTTCAAACAAGTTTGGAATTGAATTAAGATTAAACAGGCTCTCTCTGTCAACAGTTAGCACCAAGAACACACATAAAAATTCAGTAACACAGTAGAATAATTAGGGAATTGGGTCTTCATTACTCATTGCCTGAAGGCTGCCAGAGAGTTCCCAAATACTCACAGATCCCAAATATTCACAGATCTACTTTTCCCTGCACATTTGTGCCTCTGGACGGAGTATATTGGGTTAATGGGTGTCTTCAGCAAGTACTGGAAGTACTTTAGGTCTCAGTGAGTTTTTTAGTTGTGTTTTTGTTTGTTGGTTTGGTTGTTTTTTGTTCTTGTGGTTTCGTTGTTTG
This sequence comes from Pampusana beccarii, assembly GCA_013399365.1. NCBI lineage: Eukaryota > Metazoa > Chordata > Aves > Columbiformes > Columbidae > Pampusana > Pampusana beccarii. Next base: position 52,042 of record VWYH01004716.1, on the reverse strand, counting down.
TTTGGGGTTTTTTTTAGTTAACCTACCTGGTTACCTCATTCAGAGTTTGTATTTTTAAACTTTGGACACGCTCTTCTCTCTTTCTCCTCTCACTCCCATTTTACTCCCAGTTTGTTTTCTGCAATATTTGTTTCTTGTGTTTCTGTAATCTCAGAGGTAATCTTCATTTTCTTTACCTAGTAGGATCCATCTGGTCTGACTGAGGAACCCAGGCAGGTACACCAAAGAGTACTATGAGCTCAAATAAACAGACTTGGAAACACCCATTACCAACATTTGTTAATCTACAGTTTCTGGACCTTTTAAACTAGAGTTAATGTCTTCATCTTGGTACTTGATAGCTCTCAAAGAACTTATTTTATGAATTTGTATAATCATTCTGTGCAGCTATACTTCTCACTTCTACAGTGATTGCTGGCAAGAAGATCCCACAGCTTAATTGTACTTCACATGACAGATACTTCTTTCTGTTTGTTCTATGCCTGCTGTTTGTATATTTTTTAATATATCCTCAATTTTTGTATCATGAGAATGAAAAATGAACATAAAGTGATTAATGCATGGTCATTCATCATTTTACAGCCCATTAGCACATTAGTCTCATCCCAAAGTTGAAGATTTGGTTACTTAATCTTTACTCACACTGAAGTCACTGACAGATCTCTGATTATCCTTGTTGCTGCTATCAATAGCTAGGTTATTGAATAATGAACTTCAGTGGCCAACATCAGCTTCTAATTTCTTTTGCTTGCAGGAGTGACAAAAGTTGGTTTAAACTCCAATTAGACACAACCCAACATTCTCAACCAAACAGCTAACTTTTTTAAACAATGTCACTGAGAAAACCCTATTTAACTATATGATTATAATGATCATGCTTTATACTTTACCATTTCAAACAATCTGCAGTTCATCATGTAGATTAGATAACTTCCAGATGGAAACTCCTGTTAGTAAGAAGAGTTATGAACAGACTAATGAATTGACCTATGCCACAACAAACCTCAGATGAGCTGAAACTGGTAGTCAGCTCTCATATTTACAACTATTTCCTCAATATCATATAATAATGTTTTGTTGTTCTTGTTTTGGAGCGGTGGTTTTTTTATCGTTGTTTTGTCCTCTCCCTCCTCCTCCTGTCTTTCCCTTCTGTGTATGTTACCAGATTTCTTATTTTTCTGATAAAACCACACTGATTTGTCTGGAAAAGAAGTATAATTTAGTGACATTTGCATTTTATGTATAAACCACTGAACTGAACTCAATTTAATGATTGAAAACATCTGCAGTATCAGACCATAATACACTTCTGTCAGCAAATTATCTTGCTTTACTTAATATTGATTTAAAAAAAAAAACAAAACAAAACACCAAAAAACACCAAATTCTGCATTCCTGAAGGCCTGATACTCTATTTCATTTCAAATGCAAAACTAAAAGGCAGTGGGGGGAAGTGCCTTCATGCTCCTCAAGAGTACAGAAACCCAAGAAGCATTTACTGCAGAAGGCAAACTGGGATGAAAAAGATAAAGGGAGAGAGAAGAGTGTGCCAAAAGTTTACAAAACTCTGAATGAATGAATGAATTAACCAGATAGGGGAACAAAAAAGAACAGACCTAAAAACCTCCAGCGCTTGCTGAACGCATCCGAAAAATGAAACCTTCAGATCCCTTGCAACCTAAAGATTTGGATACAACTGTCTCTTTCCTATCTTTTCTGGGGAAAATAAATAAATAAATAAAAATCTGCATAAGGAGAATAAAGTCTAATCCACACCCCTTCCCCAAAATAAATCCATCATGTCACAGCAGTAATCTGACCAAGCTAAATGGAGGAGGTTGGGGGGAACCTTCCTTCTCTTTGGCCACAAATCCCAGCTTGATAAGTGTGAGGAGAACACTCATCATAAACATGACATAGCCATTGTTAGATTTATCCTGAAGGTTTCGACAAGGTTGGCAACTTCACCCAAACTGCTGACTGAATAGAAGTAGAGAACAGACTGCTTTCTTGCATTTCTCATTCCTCTAGTTAGCCTCATCCTGAGCAGGGTGAATAGGCACATTAAAAAAATTCAACATTACTTTGTCACTTTTGATACATTCTAGATCCTCTTCAAAATTGTTCATATTCATGGTAATAGAACAGAAGCTCTACAGATTTTCTTTGTTCAATGCAGTGCTTATCTCTTCATATACGCAACTAGTTAAAGCCCACACTGAATGGAAGGAAGATTCAAGGGTGTTTAATAGGGCTGCAGAATCTGTAGAAAGCACGTCTGCAGTACTCCCTGGAGTGGAATACAGAATATTGAATGCAGTCGTTCAGCAGCAACCATAACGAAAGGCCTATAGCTGTGGCAGCATCGTATTCTGATTATGCAACATCACACAGTACAACAACAGTAGTTAAGGGTGCAGCTGATCTAACTACATGCTGGGACACTGAAAATGCACAAGCATCAGCAGGATTGAATATATCTTCTTTTGCAAGGGTTACAATTCTATCACAGCATGCTATATGTCAAAACCATCCCCAGGAATTCGATTACAGGTAAAACATGGAAAACAATAGCTGCTTCTCCCCACTCCCTCACTGCATTTCTCTGGAACATATTCAACAACAAAGATAAGATAATTTGAAAGCCTTAAGAAGCACAAATATAACAACACATACTACTTTCTAAGGCTTTGGTCTTATAAAAAACTCAAGACAGACAACAAAAACTTTGAACAACAAAATTGTCTAAAAATATAAGCCAAATGATGTGTAGTTTAACTTGGACAAGCATATGAAAAATGTGTGGTCTGAACTTCTAGCTTCCTGTAAAGTGCAGCAGATTAATGTTGGAGTATGTTTGAAATTGCACTACAAGCTGCTTAGGAGAACTTCTCTCCTTCTGAAAGAGCCAGGTCTTGAACATAAAAGTCAATCAGCAGGAAATGCCATAAAGCTGATGGATAATGAAGACAGACAGAAAGACAGATAGATAGATGATGTTGTCTCAAATGTAGGTTAGCCAGCTAGATGGTCAGATTAATTAATAATGATTCACATGCACGTCTCTGATTCCCTCTGCGCTTGCAAAGCATCTCAAAGTGTGATACAGTACCTATTTAAAGCTAAATTTCTAGGTTCCACAACAACAACAACAAAGAGTAAATCTTGTATTTATCCTCTGGATTTTGGTTTTTATTTTGTTAAAAAAAGGTGTGTATGTGCCAAAATGATGAAAACGTAGGTTTTCTAATGAAATTATGCCTCTTATCCTCCCTAATTACCCATTTATGATTATTCTTTTACAGGTATTACTGAACAGTGGAATATAGCAAAGATTTAGGAAGGCGATTATCCTTTTCTGTTTATGCATAATTCTAAGACTTGGTTCCTATCGCATAGTAATTTATCTGTCTGTATCAAAGTCCAGCTGACTGTGTAATTGGATCAGACACTCCAAGGACAACATAAATTAAGTATCAAAACTAAATCCTAGCTTAAAAAAAATAAGTACTGCTGATTATCCATAATTATTCAGAAAAGATGTTGCTTCTGAAAGACAAAGAAAAGAAAAAGGAAGGATCAGAGGAGGGAGAAAGAACACACAATGATCAGTGGAAAACCAGTCATATTTGACAATATCTGCCTCGACACCTGTTTGGAAACAAAGAAAACAGTAATTTTAGATCCCTTCTAGAAGCTACTATATAATTTCCAAGGTGTCTGTGTACTTGCCACTAACTTTCCCTTCTTTCCTCCCCAAAGACCAAAAAGATAGCAATCATTATGATAATTGCCATTTGACTTCCTAAAATTTTTATACAGCTTCAGGGTCTCAGACATTTCATGCATGGTCACTTAATTTTGATTTTAGAAAGTAGTTATGATAGGTCACATCTTTTAGATTTTATTTATCCTACAGATTCTTATCTACAGCTTACGTCTTCTGCTGGGAAAAAAAAAATACAGTTAAGTCAAAGAGTCTCAAGTAAGTAGAGCTTAATACCCTGCAGGACTAAGCTGTCATTAATTAATGATATTTAATCATGATATTTGATAGAGTAAGAGGGCCTGTTCTGTTCCAGTAGTATTCCAGATTGACTTAATTTTTTATAATTTTAATAATTGACTGAATTAATTACATGACCAGCAATAGAAACCGCATTGTGTTTTGTTCATAACTGTATAACATGAAATAGGATTAACAATAAAAACAAATTATTAGTTAGCAAGAATGGTACATGATACCATCATAAAGCAAAGTCATTTTAATTTCTTTAATTACCATCCAAGTTTTTAAGGAGTCTTGACTTAAAAACAGTAGCCTTTTGACCCAAGATAAAATTCTGAGTTTCACAGGGCACAGCATGTGGATGAAAGCCAGCTCCAAGATGTGCCAGTGTTAATATAACCTAGATATGTATTTATTAATCAGAGATATGGGAACTTGAGATAAGTAATAAAAAATGAGAATAGAGTAACACAGCGGCATTTTTGTTTAATCAGTTGAAATTAGCTACTAAAATTGAGAACACAGCATATCTATATTATATGCAACCTTAAAGTTTTAAGTAAGTAGAAAAAAACCCCAAAATATTACTGGTTTTGATACGTTCTTGCAGGCGCAGAAGGTACACTAAAAGAAACAAATGTGAAATGACTTAAAAGAATCCCTAATGCATCTCTCACTCAGCATACCAAAGTTTTAGAACATCAGTTTTTCTTTGTGAATCACATTTTCAAAATAGAAGAGTGAAGTCTAAAACTATGCATACAAAAGAAGCACCAGTTTTCAGAAGGGACTGCAGATCTTTTACAGAATGTTCACTAGGCTGACACATAAATGTTTCCAAGAATTAAGCCAAAAAAGCCCAAGAAAGTGAGTGAATACATCATGCATGTCAGAAGTATCCTTAGGAATACAACCAGCCACACAGATACATAATTTTCAAAGTAGCATCACGTTAATGATGTCCAACTACTAATATTATACAGATTTTCTTTTTTAAGAAGAGCTTAAGTAATCAAGTACTTGAGCATATATTTACTTTTGAAATCAATAGGATTTAATCACCACTTAAATATTTGGCTGAATATTCCTTCATAAACAAGAATTCCCCACAGGCTCTTTAGAAAGAGAGAAGTCACAATCCTTGCATTTAACTGTAAGGTTTTGATAGGCATTTTGTTTTAAAAAAAAAACAAAACAACAAAGTTGTGTTTTGGTTTTTGGTTTTGTTTGTTTGTGGTGGTGTTTTGTTGTTGTTTGTTTTTAAAAAACCACAGTGTTTTAAAAAAAAAGAAAAATAGTCAACCATCAAACAATGGTTTATGCACTTAAGACTAGCAGCCTTTAGGACTGATGCTGTATTTGGTGTACAACCTCTATAAAAGGAATAATCTGCATAACGATCTGAAGTCTATGGAGCTATATTCAGTCCTGCTAACATACACACACACACACAAAAAATAGTGAAGCCACTAAAACAACATGTTCATGAAAATTAGAGTAATAATCTGAGGCCCATACCTTTCACCTTTTCATTTTTATATGTATAAATACTAAATAAAGGAAATAGACCCTGTTGTTAGTACAAAAACCTCTCAATAGAATTAACGTCAGAAACACAACTAACAGACAAACTGAAAACAAGTTTTTTTGAATCCTCTTTCCTCATAGCCTTCAACCAAAAGTTTAAAGAAAAGAATTCTCAAGGAAATCCTGTCTAAGCTCTCCTGCAAGCCTGCCAGACAAAACCAGCTACATTCTACCTGTTCAGTAATATCGTTTTAGCAGCTCTGACGTAGGTCTCCGTTAAGAAACCTGCACACTAATGATAGAGGGAACTCACAACTAACACTTTAAGAGTTAACCCCATAATGAGTGCCTAGTCTAGTGATTAATGTAACCAATCATGTTAAGAAAAAACAGACTCTCACTGAATGCAAAGATAAGAAGTTTTATGGCACCCAGACAAGATAACGAAGATTTTCAGCAAAAAGGAGGACACCAAACTGGTTTCAATCAACTCGGCAGTCGGGGCTCAACTTAATGGGCCAAAAGGTGAAAAGTTCAGTGATGAAGCTGAAGGAACCTTCATCCAAAGACCCCCTCTCAGTGACGAAGCTGAAGGAGCCTTCATCCCAAGACCCCCTCCTCAAATCCACCAGGTGGCATTGCGCAGGCGCAACAGGGAGGGGTCAGGGAGGAGTCTATGGAAATGATTTCCTGGGACTAATTTTAATAAGAACCGCCTTCTCGGGGAAAGGTTATGAATATGTATAGGCGTTCCTGGGGGTACTATGAATATGTAACACTTTACTGTATTTAAGCACACCTTCTATCGTTAGAAGTTACACGTGAAATTAAGGGATGACCCATCACGTGTCCGACGTCGAATAAACATACCTGCTTTATAACCTTGCGAGTTGTAAAGTTTTATGACTTTATAGGTTGTAAAGTTGTTTCCGCACGTCACTAAAACCTCAGTCACACAGAAACCAAGTGACCTCAACTTCTCCCAGCAGCCCAACTACTCCCACTACACAAGACAAACAAAGGACTTCAGAAACAGTTACATAGAACTTGCCTCCTCCACCACAGAAGTGTTCAGCAACATCCAGAAAATCCCAACAGAGTCCACAATTGTCTCCACCTGCTCAAAACATCCCCCTAAACCACATGCCTGCTACTTCCCCAGGTAGTGTTACCTCTCACACTGCTCCCAGCTGGTTCCCTCTCTGCAGGTTAAAAGAACAAACAAAAAGTAATTGGTTTTCTCTGATCTAGCTCATCAGGTGTCCTGCTTTAATTCATTAGTCTCCATAGTGAAAGCTTTCTGCTACACTTACTCCATCTGCTTCTCAGTAAAATGAAGGTATTCAAGAAGTTACACTTTAAATTGTCCCTGGGAGTATGACTGTTCACTCTTGTTCTCTGTGATTTTGTCTGTTTATAAGAATTCTAGTTGAAATAAATAAACAGTGAAGAAGTATTTGGAAATGAAAAGTAAGCTTTTTTGGAGGAAAAGGGCGAAGGGACATGAGGAACAAAAACTTGATCAAAAGGGAAAAAATTATTTGCTTTCATTAGATTGGAGGCTATACTAAGGAAAAACTGACTTCGGATGAAGTCCAAATCAGAATTTCTTTTGGCTAAATAGAGGAAAGCAGTATTTGTAGTAAGATGGAAGACAAGTATATAGGTTAGATAAGATAGCGTGAAAACATGAATTAGATAAGTCAAAAACTGTTAGAAATAATTACATACTATCCCCCTGAAAAAAAAAAAAATTAAATAAACAATACCTAGTATCACTATTATGTGCATACAAATGAATCTATAATACCTAATAAAAGATAATATTCCATTCTTTCTATGAGTTATAGTTATACCACATATATAACGAATACATAGAGTAAAACAGGATAACAGGGGTATGAAAGAAAGGCTATCATACAAGATAGCTTTGCATCTTGTCTATTTTTCACCACAGATGTTGTGCTTGAGTTGTAAATAGTACCTACCACTGTTAAAATGGACTTTGATTTTTCTACTAAAGATAATAACCTTCTTAAAACCTTAGTGTGTATAAAAGGAGTATTACATTTTAAATACAGTCATATAGTGAAGACCTATCAAGTCTGTTTTACTTGAATGCATTCCATTATAGTATCTCTAACTTTATTTGTGGCCATTTAAGGAGATGAACCAAGAGAACAAATCAAGAAACAGAGTTTCCTTGGCAGTTACCACTGAGGTCCTTGATAGTTTTTGTTTTTCTCCTCTATACCAACCAATATACTCAATTAGGTATAATCCTAATCAGTGCCAATTAAGATATTTTTGGCATCTGACTACTGATTCAATGTGCATTTTATGGCCCTGCAAACTCCTGTGAGGCTGGCAGTTCTCTCTGATGAAGTATTTCAACCTGCCCTCCGATCACCCGTAAGAAAAGTTCCTAAGTAGTCCTATATAGTGGGATATCAGATCTATAACCAAATTGGCAACATAAGCAGCCAAATATTCCTGTTCCAATTAATGTTAAATATTTCAAGTGATTCCTTTACAGATATTGAAGAAAATACATCAGCTGCTCCTAGAATAGCTGAAAATACCCTCTGACAATAGTCCATCTGGGTCAGGGCTTTAGTATAGATGTGGGTGTGATATTCACATCCTAAGTTCTGCAAATATTTACCTCTCATAATCTTCTCTCTTCTCTGTGCTGATGCAAAGCCACATCAAATTATTTTGATTCCCCAAAAATAAATTTGACAGAATGGATTGGTTGAGTAATAGAAAGCCTGTGGCAGCACCCTACCCCCTCATCTCCAAGTTTACAGCCTCCAGGTAATTCTCACTGAATGAGGGGTAAGCAGCATTTTACTCTGACCATCAGCAAATGAGCAGAAGGGTGCTCAGGGCCATTGTCACCTTCATGTAAATTTTAAAAGTCCTGAAGCCATCATAGAGGCCCTCAGAGCACCTACGCAGCTTATGCGTGGCAAATGGTGTGGTACACAAGGAGGAGTTTTACCTGACCTCTGCGTGGCTTATAGACTCATCAATAACTTACCAAGGAAAATATTTTTTTGTACTTTAATTAAAAATGTAGAATATAAAATCCAGAGTTATTGTACCTTAGCTATTGATCTCATCACCTTCTCTGGTTTGTAATAAAAATGAAAGAATGTTACAAGTAATAGAATAAGAAAATGCAATAAAGAAATTATAGGAAAATGGTGTAATTTGCAAATAGATGAGCATATCAAAGTCGGTGAGACAGAAAACATATAGCTATATGCTTAGCGATATTTTTCCTGCTGTTGACAGTGACAAGTCACCTAGCTGATGTTGTGGTGGTTGGACTTCTTGTTAGGATGCATAGTATTAATTAAAATGTTAAAAGGTCTCTCTGCTTCATGATGTGCTTTACTAATTCCTGGCCAAGCAATCAGGACATGCTATATTGAGCAACTGGTCACTTTAAAAGAAAATTCTGTGTGTTTTTTGCAAGGACTAAATCCAATGAAAGTAGAACTAGGTTTGACTACTTACATATGTTATTTAGATGGTCATTTCATAAAGCAGATACTCGTCTTGGTTTCTCTTGGACAGTCAAGAAATAGCCATAGTCAAGCCAAAGAAAAAATAGTTGTAATGTGTACTTAGAACAGAACTACTTGCTTGTTAACAAATTCTCTCACTTCCATTCATGTACTTAACCAAATGATCCTCCCCCAAAAATATTTCTTCATTGTTTGTGTGTGAACCTTTTTTCTGTTGTGATAATGGTGATTTACTGTTCCCTATTTTATCTTCTGTTCCTTACTCAAGAAGAAACAAACCCAAAACAACTCAAAAACCATTTGTTTTATGGTAACTGCTCACTTCCAATACATTTCCCCTCTTCCTTTCCTTTATCAAAAAAAAAGTTACATTTCTAATTTCTTATCACATTCTCAAAGCATATCAACATGTATAAAGTAATTGTAGCATTCAAAGACCGCAAAACCCTAGAAGGCTTGTAACTAGACTGCAGTCTGAAATCTGTAAATAGACTGCTTTTTGTTTCACTGCCTCTGACATGTTTGTATAATTAATATAGTTTTATTTCGTGGTTTTTTTACAACTTTCTGGGTTGTGTTTTTCAAAAAAATTTATCTGAGGTACCCAAATCACTGAAAAATACAATTTCAAAATGGCACCAGAAAATTATTTTCCAACCTTCTATTTCTTGAGAACAAATCATCCTCAGACATCAGCGATCCTGGGCCAAGTCCACCCTTCACAAAGCTCTGAAATGGGAGTATTTCTTGGAGCAGACTCAGGGAGGGCTGGAACATGGATCATGGCACAGAACGGAACTAAAAATCCCCACTAAAGTCCACCTTAACAGGATAAATGCTCTACTGCTGCTGAAATGCAAAGGGATACTAACTAAATAGTGGGAAAGAAAAAGGACTTTCAAGTCTATCTTTCAAGAGAAGGGGCACACATTTCAGAGAAAGGTTTTTAAATCTTAGACAACGTAACAAAACCAGCCGGCACCTTTACAGGCACATTTTTATAGATTGATCCCCAGCATAACTCACCCATCTTAAAAGGCAGGAACCCTGCTGGTTGCTGGCAGCAATAGATCAAGGGAAGATTTCACAACTCTGCCAGATTCAGGGGTTTGAAGCTTAACCTTCAGTACAGGACCACACAGTGTAATCGGATTAGCTTCTGGCAATAGTCAAGGTAGTATACTAAATCCAACTAAATCTAAAATATGGATGGAAAGTGGCTAAGCTCCGAAGTGTAGTCATCAAGTGATCCTGAATTGCTCAATTTTTGTGATCATTGGTAAGTATATAGAAAATATGCATTCATCACCTAAAATATAGAAAAAAAGAGAAAGCACATCAAAAAAAAATTTCAAACTACTGGTGATTCTTTTTGTGACATCTAGAACTGCAGCTGCAGTGTGTTGTGTATGTAAAAAATACTAAATTCTTTATGTCAGTTTCATTTGCTCTTGGGAAAGGAAAGGGATAGAGAATTCTGTTGATTTTCCTGAAAATGTTTAATTCAATCTCCAATGAGCAGTGGGGCTGGAAGGCAGAGTTTTGGGTAAATGCAGGAGCACTGCAGCCAGCAGTTAGATTGGCTTTTATTTATTAGTAGATTGGCTTTTTTAATTAGTATTTCCTCTTTTTTTTTTTTTTCCTTTCTGTTTACAAAACATGACCGGTATGGTCAGTACTGCACAAGACACTGAATGAAGTTTGGGTTCTTCATTAAGATGCCTAATATAGGATTGTAATCATTGTGTGTCCTGTCTGTAGCTGGTGGACAGAAAAAGATACTTCTAGAGGAGCATTCAGGTCTTAGTGACCTCAATCCATGCTTGTGTCTCTCTTGGGGTCCATAAGTATTTGTTTTTCATGTTCGGTGGAGAAAATAGTGAAACGAATGACAATTCCCAGTGGTTGAAACAGTTCAGATAACAAGTCTATTCTCATATCAACTCCTTGAAGAGGAATCAGAGTCTTTGGTGTATTTCTAAAGAATTAAAAGGGTAAAAAATGCTGAAATGGTTCAGATGATGGTTTTCACCTGAGGACAGAGAGACAAGTGCCAACCTAAGGACTAGGAAACAAGAGAAGGGATTGCAGCTTCTCTGTCTAAACGTTGCATAAACGAATGCATATGCGAGCTCTGTTATTTTTATAAGAGCAAGCATCTTGAAACATTCTTGTTTTCAAAGTTTTAAATATTAATTTTAAATTCTTCTAAATATTTTCAGTGTTCTGAAGTTTCTGAAGGTCTTTTGAAAATTATGCTTGTGACAGTAATGTAGAACCATTCTAAAACGTGAAATCACAGCTCCTGATCATGGAACTGGAAGTAGTCAACTGAAATCAGAACTTCTGTTATTCTATGACTTATGTCCATGCCTGTACCTGTTTCATATGCAGATTTCATTAGAGGTATCTGAAGGTTTTCTGTAAGTTTTTTGTATAGCAAAAAGACCACTTTTGAGAGAATGAAAATTTCTAGAGAAAAAAAAAATACTGCAAATTTGAAAATCATATTAACTATTTTGAAGTAAGAACATAGTAGTAAAAAACCTGCCATCTCTTAGTCTTCAATAGATTAAGAATAAATCACTGTTTCAGAAGATATGGATGAAGATACATGTACTGTATTCTCATTTTTGTTAATCTGTACCTCATTTCATATCTTTATCACTGATCTTTAAGCAGAAATAAATGTTAGAATGTGAAATTATGGAAATTATTTTTGCAGTTTCACCTTTAGCAATGCTCATCTAAAACTTATGGAACGTACTTCTTCTCTAGCAAAATGAGAATGAATATTGAATAGGATTTATACAAAGAGCTGCTACGGAAATCTACAGAAACAAATTTTTATGGGGCCTGCAGATGAAATGCTGAAAAATGTGGCTGCATAATGAATGTGGCTGCATAATGCTCAGACTGGCAGCTAAATTAGTATCATTTGTAGGAAGGAGAGGACAAGATGAGGAAATTCCAGATATTTGAAGGCAAGAGCAGATTAGTGTTCTGTACACCTGGAATTATCTTTTACATTATGCTGCCAAACTGAGGAAAGTAGAATCCTCTGCCTTCACCTTGTGGACAGCGCAGAAAGTGAGCATGACAGTTTTCCTACTCAGTTTTGCCAATGTGTCTTAAATCAGGACAAGTGTGCAATAAGCTATCAAATTCAGTTTGTAGTCTCCTAGACAGCTAACCAAGGTGGCAGTTCTGATGCATATACCATGAGATGAGATGAGATCAGTAGCTTTGGGATCTAAGGCTTAAGGTCCTACGAGTTGTAATCGATTTTTTAAACTTTCTACCACTCCCCTGCACAGAAATGTATAGATCTCTGAAAACAAATTCTATTTGTGATGGGGACATGAGATTCGACATTAACATATGCTAAAGTTCAGGGATACTAAGAATTACCTTTTCTCATAAGAAAATGTTTTAGCTCAAGTGCAATGGAAGCCCACAAAACAATTTTTTTATACCAAAAATGTTGTTTTCTCTAGTCTTTGAAGGGGGGTAGGGTGGGGTGGAGAGGGTTTTTCTTCCTTGCTTTATTTCTCTTTTTCTTCCTTTCTGAGTAAAGTCAGGGCCAGGGGAAAAGAGGAAAGTCATAAAAATACTCAATTTTTACAATAATGCTCAATGTATTATAAGGACCATATCTTGCCAAATGTTTCCAATACTTTATTTTACAGTGTATTCTTCTCAGGCTACAGTAATTCATCCTATGCTAGCTATGGGTGACTCAGTAAAGAAGATACCAAAACCCATCTGTACTTGAGTATTATGACCAGTTTTCATGAAAATTACTATGTGCATGAATTCAACAGAAGAGTTGCTCTAGTGAACTGTACCTAAGTCCAGTCACTACAATTCAGGTAGATAAAGCGTAGTAATAAAAGAAAGAAAATACAGTTTTTCTGAAGTCAGGGAGTAAAATATTTGGAGTCTATATGTTTTCATTAATTCCAAGTTTCACACTTGGCAATAACTATGATTTTGCTAAAACAATATAAGATATACATTATGCGCTACTGAAGTATAGTTTTGAGCTACCAAATTTGTGGTAATATGTATTTCTTTGATTGTACAGGTTTATCATTTTGTACTAAAATATGGTGAGACTTATGATGTAATTATTCTTTTTTTTTTCTGGATAGGACAGTATGACAGATGGAAATATAAATGCAGTTTTGATGTTTCAAGCCAAAATCTCCAGACTGGAGTCTCACATAAAGAATTTAAAGCTGAAGGATTTTTCCTAACATAATACGGCTATTAAATGATATAAGAATTAATCTGAGCATAAGCTGTCCAAAGAATAATTCTGATTTGACCACATATAAAAAGGAAACAGCGTTTCTTCAAGTGTTGTGATAGTCTCTTCCAGTTCATTGCCTAGTTTGAAAGTATGACAGTACACAAACAAAAAGACAATACTAAACTTTTTTTTTATATCTCAGAAAGCTCAGTTTCAGTGGAACATAGAAACTCATTCCTTTTTGAACAAAATTAATTCAGTTTTGTAATGCAAACTCAGCACAGTTTAGTGATCTGGGCCCAAGCTGCTCTTAACACATTATTTATAGCTCTGCCACAAAAGCTTAAATCTAGACAGCACAGCTTTCATTTATTCTGTATATGACAATGCACAATATGGCTTTATTTTTTTTCAAAATTAAAAAAAAATCCACGACCAAACGAACAAACAAACAAAAAAAACCCAAACACAACAGTATACATTCTTGGAGATATAAATCAAATTAGAAATCTACAGGACTAAAATATATTAATCTCTTTACTGGTACAACGAAATCACAAAGTATTCCAGAAATCAAGGTTTGAGTGAACCAAGACAACAGCTCTCAGAATACATAATGGGATATGGGCAATGATATTAAAAAAAAAAAAAAAAGTTTAAATGTCAATACAATAGAGAAGAAGCAGCTCTTGAACTCACTAACCTTGAATGCATTGAATTTACCTTTAAAGTCAGCTTGTCTACAAGAAATACACCTGAGTAATACAGGAGTTGAATTTAAAATAGATTATATATCATTGAACCAGTATCCTTACAGATAATTTCACATTTTTCCTACAGAACAAGCAGTGATTTCTTTTGTTTGTGTTTGTTTTTGTTTTCTCATTCCACAATAGACTGAGATAAATCAGAATGGCCATCCTTGTTCTGGAATGAAAGTATGGGAATTGATTTACAAGGGCTTTTCCATGCAGACCAACCTTGGATCCCTGTATGGAAACATATTTTGGGCCACAGTTTTTGCCAGTTTCTTTATGTGCAGGGAAGCAGATGTCTGCTTCTGTTGAGGCAGAAAATCTGACTCTGGTAATCAAGATGCTCTTTAGAAGAAGAGGAGACACACTGTCTCTATTGACATTTCTGCTCTCATCCAAGGTAAAGATGGCAGCCAAGTGACAGCTGGTTGAGGTTATTAAACTTGATTCCATACTATGTGCTCTTATCAGTGTTCCTCAGCCCCAGGTCTCAGGAATAATTTTTTCTGACTGTGTGAAAAAACTGAACTGATGACCGAAAAGGCAAGACATAATACAACACTTGCAACTGAAGTTACAGTAGTAAATAGCTAGTAGCTAAATATTTTAATCTTCACACTAAAAAAGCTTTTTGCCTTTCTTTCCTTAAACTCTAAGATCTTTGTTTCTACTTTCCTACTTTCTCCCCAAAACCTCACAAACTAACAAACACAAAATGGATAAAATTAATATATTACACTGGGTCATTGCCGGAACGCCTCTGCAGTCATCAGATACTGAGTTTTTCAGGATTGTCTAGAAAGTCATTTCAAATGATTGCATTGATCAAAGCTGCATTGAATATTTCAAAGCCACCACATGGTGTAAAAGTTCATGTTATTTCCTCAGAATGCCATCATGAGGACCTAAAACATTTTTGATCATAGACTTGCTGACTTCAAAATTTTAAATTGAAGAATATCAGCACAGGGGTAAATGAAGGGGAAAAAAAATAGCCGTAGCCAATTCTCAAAGATGACTCCATGTTGTGGCGTGTAGTGGCTCTGTGTAGACTAATCAAATCCTTTCATATCCAGATTTAAGGATATACATAGAGGTCCAGACCTTCAGCTATGGTAAACTGTTGTAACTCCATCAAAATCAATATGCTCTGTTTACTCAAACTAAATAATTCAGACACAGCACACTTTCCTTTCTTCTTGCTTTATAAATACCCTAAACCAAAGGTGAGCATGTTCCAGAAATAAATATTGAAAAGAAGGCTAGAGTTTGCATAATCATACCTTATTTACAGGTAAAACACGTTTCCTTGCTTACCACTTAAGAGAAAGGTTTAGCAAACAGAATAAGCAGGACTTTTCCCACAAAACTCTAGCTAGGAAAGTTCTAGGGACTTTTGTTTCAATTTGGAAGCTGTAATGGATATTTTATTATCTTTCTTTTTAATTCCATGTAGGTTTGTTCTTGCTGATAACATGATCTATTGTTCTCTGAGCTATGGTGAGATTGCCATCCCTTAAACAGACAGCACTTATTGGAAATTAAACCTCTACTAATGTATTATAATTATTACTTCAGAGTAATTTGCTGCTCCAGCAGGGAGTCAGAGCTAATCTGATGGTAACGTTTCTTCTGTGGAGCTGTTAATATTTCTTCTATGCTGAATATCCACATAATGGATCTAGCCTGAGGCTGATTAATGATCTTGGTGCTGGAACAGTGATTTGTAGCTAAATCAGCCCTCACTGGAAGAGATTCAGTATTACTTCAGTCAATGCTGTTAAATAAGTGTAAATAGTGACTTCGGTTAGCACAAACGTAATATAGTAAGGTGTGAGGGAGGCAATAAACTGAGGTAAATAAGGGAACTTCTGCCATTCATGCATTTCATTTGTACATGGAACAAACTGCAGACACAAACAAATGGAAAAAAAAAAACCCCGATGTTCGCTGCATATAAATTAAAACCTGCAGTACAACTTCACTGAATTGCCATTTCCTAAAAAATGTAAAAAGGAAATTGAGCAGTATGGATAAAATAAATTTATATTTCATCTTCCTTTATGGACATAAACATGAAGTTGAAGAGTAGGTTCAGTCAGGGGTTAAAATCTAAGTGAAAGAGAAGTAGAACATTGATGTTTTGAGCCCATTGGGTCACCCTTTTTCACTGTAAATTCTCCATGTTTCAGAATACAAATGCTTATAATACTATATCATGATGTGAATTAACTATAGGTAGATCCCGTGGATATAGATTTAAGAAAAAAAGAAACCATGGTCACCTCCAACTGCCAGTTTTTGAAGAGATTCTTTTCATTTATTGTTCCATATCTCTGACCATAATGCAATTTCTTGAAAAAAAAATTTAATGAGGAAAAAAAAGAGAAAAAAACAATTCCAAAGTTTGAAACACATTGATTACGTTTGTTTGGTTATTGCCTATAACAACTTTAACATTAATATTTTGTACTCTGAATTAATATGAAAAGTTGCGTTTTATTTGAAGTGATATCACTTTTTTCTTAGGAAACTCAAATATTTCAGATAGTAATTTTGGATTATTAGTATATTTTCCAGGTCTCTTAATTTTCAGTCTTTTTCTTGAGAGAGTATACAAAGAAGAAGAATGAGACGTGGGGCTCCCTTCCACAGTTTTCTAGCTTTCATCTGTTGGAAGGCAATAGATATATTAAAAAAAAAATTAATTTCAGATAATGATACAGAAAATTGAAAATGTGTCTGAACAGAAATGTTCTCAGATTCTTCTTAAAATACCCATTTACATATTTTTCCATTCTTACTTTTAGTCTGCAGGAAAATTTTCTGAACATCATTTCCTTATAGACTGGTATTACCATAATGAGATAGTTAACAGGCAATAAGTGACAGTCCATCAGGGCAGACACCACTGCAACAGCTAAAATCTCTATCTTAATTTGATGAAAGCTCCAACTGACTTCTCTGAGAAATAACTCCCTGCATTATTTCCTTTTCTTGTTTTTCTGCTCATGTCTTGGTGCCAGGGGAGCTCCTGCCCAGTCCCAGGCCAATGGGGAGCCCAGACCTGCTGACCACCCAAGCAGCCACCTGCCCCTCTGTCCAGTTCCCTTTTCCACTACTCCCTTCATGCCCAGTCCTACACCTCAGCCTTCAGTCTGGCTTAGAGCTGCCATACAGTGTTTCTGAATGTTTCTCAACTTTACCAGTGAGCCTCTTTTAAAATATCAGATAAAACTGCCTTTTCCTCTTTTCTCAAACTCTCCTCTCAAGCAAGAGAACAGCAGCAGTTCTTGGGGGCAACTCTGTGCGTTTCATCCACATGAAAACTTAATTTGGATCATTTCACTACCTGAGCAATTGTATTGGCAGAAAACTCCAGGTTGCAGTGTTGTTATAAATGAAAATCTTCAATTACACGGCTGCACCAAAGCACAGAGACTCTGCAGTGGCAGTGAAGCATCTGTGGAAAGTCTTATTTGTTACACAACCTACCTTTAAAATGATCAGCCTCAAACCTTGTAGCCTTTGAGGATCACCAATTGTCACACAGTCAGTAAATTTTAATATAGAAATACTTTGCTAGGAAGCACTGTTTATGGAATCTGAGGGACAGTTACTATGAGCAGTAGCAAGCAGCTATATTTTCTTTGCTGTCTGAGACAATGTTTCTTACCTTAAAGCTTGGTCCTTGTACTTTAGATTCATTAAAGCTACAGTTTTATTCTTGAAGATCTGTAGATAGGTACAGTTCTTGGCTCTCTAAAGAGAGAGTCAGTTCTTGGCTTAAATTCTGGCTTCTATTTTTAAGCTACTTTGTTATACTTTCTTTTTAACTTACTCACATTTCTTAGAAACCTAAATAATATTACTTTTAAAATGCAAACATAGTGAACCAAATCCATCAGCTTGTAAGACCGCAAAACACCGATAGAGTAACACATAAATCTTCTAGTCTATCGTAATATATCATCTGTGCTAACCAAATGACAGTTTCTGTATATGGAAGCGACTTTTACTTTCATATACACAGACTTTCCAGACACGTTTCAACCAGTGAGTTCTTAGCTGTTATTATGTGAATATATAGTAAAATAAATTAAATTTAAATACAATTAACTGAGAAATAGAGAGTTAAAGTGCCTTGGCAGAGGCTAATAGCTGGAAGATTTAAGAATTTCCTGAGACAAATGCCAGTATGTGACTTTCTGTTATGTATATACATATGAACAAAATATGCAGTTTGCACTACTTCCAGTTATGTTGCTTTCCTTCCTTCTTAGTTACCTCCTGTGGTAACTTACTTACAAGTAAGTTACCCAGCAATAGTGTTCGTCATAAGTCTGGGATTACAGAAGATAAATGAATTCCTTTCCCAGAGTTCTATTTGCACGTTGAGCTGGCCCCAGCCTCTTAACTCACCTCTGTTTGTAAGTAAAGTCAAGTTTCAGTTTTTATATCATAGACTTGGATGACAACAGAAAAAAATGTTTTGATTATATTACATTATTTTTTTTAAGTGTGATATTTGCATTAATATATCTGCTGTTACATACAAATATTTAGCATTAAATATATTGTTTAAACTCTCTTCCTTATTGATTATATAGTTCAGTTGCTATGAGATGAAATTAAATACATCTTTTAAGAAAGATGTAGCCCTATAGCTCAGTAAATAAAATATTGTCATCACTCCTAACAGTACACTAATGTTGTAATAGCTCTGCAAGACCTCAGGACCAGGGTCTGTCTCGGTTTGTTTAGGTTTCCTCAGGTTTCCCAGGATTGTTTTTTAGCTTAGTTTGCTGTTTTAGCAATCCAAGTAATCAGTGATTGCCTAGTTTATTTCAGTTTTGCTTAGCTTTGAACAACTGCATGTTATGCCTATTGTATTTTGGTAGGCAATAAGTAGTGATAGTGTGCAATTATTCTCTGTAGAATGAACTATCACATTAGAACAGTGATATGGTAGAGCAGAGGCGTACAATGATCACAGAAACCTTGCAGGTGTGAGCACAGGATAAGAACGGAAGCTGTGAATAACTCATCAATGAGCATTACAGGCCATAGTCAGAATGCAGCCCTGGGAGATGGGCAAAACCAGCTTTAGGGTTGGCAGAGAGAGCAAAGAAGAAACATCCAGCATACGTGGAACATGCCATATAGAGTAACTTCAGATGCCATGTGATCACCCAAGGTGCAAAGACAGGTATAGTTGTTCATAGGAGGCATCCAAGTAATGCGAACTTGCCAGAAGGAGGATAGGACAAGCACAAGGGACTACAAACAGGCACAGCATCCTCCTGAGTACACAAGAAATGTGGCAAGATGAAAGAAACCAAGATAAGCAGAATAGGAGGAGAGGAGACTCCTCTTTTTGAGAGTGGGGCAATTGCATAAAAATATCTGATGAACTCTCAAGCTTTACCGTCTGGACCTTGGTGCCAAAGAGCCACCGAGGACCAGACATCAGTGCTCACTGTACTGCATCAGCTCAAACTATTAAATGTTTACAGCTAATTTAATATATAAGTGTTAATAGTACTATATATGTAGTGATGATTAATAATGGGTATGAATTAGCCATTACCAAGTCTGCTGTTAATGAAAGAACTTAGTAAAGTTTATTTTTAGGGTTTAAAATTAGCCCGTGATGTCAGTCTTCTAGATATTCCCATCACAGTGATCACTAGTTGATAAATACATACGTATATTCATGTTTAGCATGAGTAAATAAAACAAGTGGTTGTTCCTTTAAGAACAAACTCTGAGGCTTCTGTGCATAACACTAGCCTGACTGATCATAATAGTGGTTTCTCTTCAGTCTGATTAAGATGGTTTCAATATAGATTACAATATTTATACAAAGTTATGAAGTTTTAAAAATAATTACTGGTTAAGCAGAAATAAGATTGCATATAGATGAGAAAGTATAGATGAAATAAAATAATTTCAAGCAACATTCGAAAGAAAATAGAAAACTGATGAAACAATACAGTAGAAATATTTTTTCTAAGATTATGGAATATTCCATTCTTATGAAATAACGTATTTCATGATAAAAGATCTTTAAATAGTGGGAGTGAGATTGTGAAGAAAGATAAGGACAAGAAGATATCAACTGAAACGTTTGTAATGTGTTTCAGAAACCAGATTGAACGGGAAAGCACTGGAATTATCTCAGTGGTATTGCTGCAGACAACTGAAGAGACGTTCTGAAGGACAATATAAATGTATCACAAACAAAGTCCTCTGTCCTTCAGTTCTTTACTGGACACTGTCCTACAGTGTTAAATATGTTGAAATATATTTTTAAAATTCACCTATTCAAAAGATCTTTCAAAAAACCAGTTAAAGAATGTATTCTAATCTGGTTTATATTTTACTCTTCAACTATCTCTATAACAAATTACCTTCAGCTGCATGTTGCAAACTGTTGAATAGTTTTTATGCGCATAGCATTAAAAAGGTGGTGCATCAACTGAAGAATATTGGTACAAGCTGACATCTTCTCTTCACTCATATGAAAAACAGCCTCAGAAGAGCACGTGCCTTAAAGAAAGACCATCTCTTCCACAGGGACTGCCATACCATGTTGGCTTTTTTTGCCTTTTTGTTTGTTTTCTTTCTCCTGACAATGACACATTAATGTTTCCACATCATGGATCAGCTTTTACTTGAGTCCAGCACAGGAAGGAACAAGGCTAGAGATTCCACCTCTACACATCCTCTTTGGGAATGGTTGTTCTCAAAAACTACTGAGAAAGCATAATTTCACAGCCTGGGAAAACTAACGAGCTGCAATTTGTCTGACACTTCTATGGTTTATTCTCAATATCAGTGTAGGGTTAGGTGCCTGACACATAAACTCAAATTCACAAGATTAGAACTAATACCTTTTGTTAGCCCTGAATTGCTTCCTAGGTAACTGGTGAATTCAGTAACAGAGAGAGGTTAAACTAGTGTAGCACTTTGGAGGGAATATTACTACTGGGTAAAAATTACAGTGAAACCTGTCACAAAGTGATACATTTTTGTATGGCACTCCTTTCCACATGAATCTGAAAAGCAGATTGCATTAAATTGTCAGGAAGATTCAAGGTGACATAATGTAAATGGACTAAGTGTGCACTGTTTCTGGTTGGTTTAAAGCTAGAGACAGATTTTGTAAATGTAGAAAGCAAGTTTTGATAGAAAACGAGTTTTGACTGGTACATTAGGTGGCAACATTCCTTTGAAATCAAAGTATTACTATGATTATCTAGTAGAACAGTTTCAATACACATATACTAATACAAATTCCTAGGCTAGGAGACACTGGGTTTGATTTCTGTTCACTTAAATAAACAACATACTTAAAACGATATCCAGCTATTTTGCTGCAGAATTTGAAAGCCTTTATTTCCAGTACTAAAACTAATCTGACCAAAAGAATAAAGCAACAAGGGATTGCTCAATTATACTAATAATTTCAAAAGTTTTGATTTAGAGATGAGAGAATGGAGGAGTAGCAGATTATCCGTATGCACTTTAGTATCTCTTGTCATTTCTAGAAAAAACTTTCTGCAAATTATGTGTCCTCCAGAATACTGTTTCAAGCATGCCTTTCACCACTGTTGGACAGATGGTAGTTGGTTGATGACAGTGGGGAAAAAGTCACAAGAATTTCTGGTACAGAAATGTTTTTTCTCAGTAAACAAAAACTCCTGTTTTTATAGCCAGATGTGCTCTTTCCACCCAGGAGGAGAGAAAAGACAGAAAGAAAAACAAGATGATAGCACAGCAGCAATAATAATGACCTGTGATGTGTGGCTAGTGATGGCCTCTGTTGTTTGTGTTTGTTTTTCCTTTGATATGCTCTTCTCCTTGAGAGGGAGTTGTGTATTCTACTGGAGAAATATATGAAATGTGCATTGAAGTGAAAGATAATAGAGTGAATTGACTTGCGAAATAGTGATGTGGATATGAATGAGGTGTGAGCACCTGAATCTCCCCTAGTATAAAAGAAAGCAAAATAGAAAGCGAAGGGAAAAAAAGGTTTGAATGTGATTATTAAGAAACTTACTTTCAATGCTGACACAACAGAGCAAGCATCTCAGGCACAATCCAGATACCATTTTGTTAAACTGGCATGAGGTTTTCCCATTATTTGATCAAAGAATGGGTTCTTTAATCAAAACTGTGAATTAGTCTCAAATATTTTTTTAAAATAAGAAATAATCCTAACTTACCTAAAAATAATATTGAGACTGCAAAATTAAGAAATATTAAGAGCTGAACTGTTCCATTTTTTATTTTCCATTTTGCACACACTATGAGACTGACACATGTAGCTGTGTTCCACAGAATCTGTCTCATCCAGTGAATGGGAAACTTGCTCCATAAATCTTTTTCTCACTGTTACTTCAAAGTTTCATGAGATAATTAAACACTGATACCAACATTTCTGTAATGTGACATGAAAATAAAGATTCATTTTACAATGGTGAAAATGAGGACAAGTTTGTTAGAAGTGTCTAGCAAGTATCATCAACTATATCAGAACACTTCTCAAAATAACCTTAAAGGTTTAAAACACAGCCCTAGTTAACTTCAGGTCTTTCGTGTCAGGGCTTCTGCAAATCAGTCCTTTTAAGCGTTCAGAAAGGAATGATACCCTGTTGCAAATGTCCCATTCAACTCATTTTTTCAGAATCATACAAGAAATCAGTGACTGAGACAGAGAGAAAATAGAATAGTTTATGATAGCCTGTAGGTCCTCAACAATTCATCTTTCACCATATCAGGCAAATATACAGAAGTGCCAAAATAAACTCCTTAACCTGTTCCATGAATCAGACTAATCTCTAAAAAAGGCTGTAAAATTAATAACAAAATTTAAAAATGTTCCAGTAATGAGAAATACTTAACCTGAAGTAAATGCACAAAACAAGCACAAAAGCAACTAAGCAGCTGCACTTCCATAATATTTTCCAATAATTTAAAAAATTATGACTAAATTTTTCATATTTTTTATTCACAAAATGGTCTCTCAGCCTCTCCTCACAGGACAAGTGCTTCAGACCCCAGCAGAGACGGCCCACTGCTGATCTCCCTCCAGTTTATCAGTGTCATCCCTATGTTGGGAGCTTAAAACTGGACTCAATATCCAGATGTGCTCTCATGAGTAATAAGTAACAACCACAAACCTGCCATTGTATCAAAAAACCCCACAATTAGGCTGGTGACACATTAAATTTGGTAAATATTACCCTTTGTAAATACTGGTTTAATATAGATTTTTTTCTAAACTTCAAGTGAGTAAAATGGTTGGGCCTGCTCTTCGCATAACAAAGTAGTCAGACTGATCTCATTGTAATATGTCTAAAATAAAAAACAAAACAAACAAACAAACAAAAGACCCCAAACATTTCAAATTGATAGATTTTGTGAGATATAAGCAGTTCTATCAATGCTCCACTAAACAAGTATATATTTTTAAGTGAGTTGAGCACCCGATACCCTATTTGGTGTCACCCTTGACAAGGGACAAGGACAGTTAATATAAGTGGCATGTATGATTACCAAAACTAAGCAGCTGTTTTACAAAGAGATTAATGTTTAGTAGCATACTGCACTCAATTTAGATTTATTGAGAAAGTCCCACTTCACATTATAATAAGAAGTTGATTCAGTGGTCAAATGTAGAAATGCCATACATGGACAATTTGGGGGACCATATCTTGAGAGTCTAAAATGTATAAACACTCGATAAGAAAGAAACAAACCAATATATGAAGAGAAGGGACATTTTGGATTACTTACAAAAAGAGCAAGATGTACCATCTTGTGCATTTAAATAGATGTTGCACACAAGGAATAAATAAATTGTTCTTAACTTCCACTGGGGATAGAACATCAAGTAAGAGGCTTAAATTGAAGACTTAAGTTTGATTAGACATTAGTAAAACCTTTAACTGTAAGGACAGTTAAGCACTAAATTAGATTGAAGCTGTGAGACTTCCATCATTGGAGGTATTTACCAGGATTTGAAATAACTCTGACAAGAACAATTGGGACAAGAAGATGAAAAAGATGGTTCCTTCTGGGATTATTCTTTCATATTTGCCATATAATGTAAGATATTTTTTTTTCTCTGATGGATCTTAGGAAAGTAATTACTTTACATGTTGCATGCTGTGAAATCTATGTTATTTTACTAGAAGAGAAACCCTAGCCAATGTCCTGAGAATCATTTTTCTAGATGCTGTAGAAATAGAAAACAGCCATGTCCCAAAGTTTTCTCCAAATAATAAGGGAAAATAAGCAGGATACATAAAGGTATTTGCATGGACTGTTAAGATAGAGATAGCTAATACAAAAACGTTAGTGTTAGAAATGCGAGGTTACCTGTATTAACTAACTTTGATGACTTCAAAGGTTTTTATTAACAAGTGGGAAAGATATTAATGAATTCATGTGCAGGCCATCTGCCTCACTATTATTAGCAAGCTAATTTGCAGTCTTGTAAGCAATTTCACAAGAAATCAAAGACCAAATAGGCCTGGGGAATTGCTTCTCAAGGTTGTTCATAGCTGGGGTGGCTAGGAAAAAAACATGTTCATTGCTGCTTTCACCATACTTCACTTAATTAAAATAGAGGACTTACAGGCTTGTCGTCATGCAAACATTCATGATGAAGAAGGTTTTATTATTGATGATTCTGAGCTGTCTCAACTATTGGGCTACTTTTTAAAGCTATCATCTTTAATACGAAAAAATACACGGAAATGTGATGGACAATTAGGGAGTAATGAAGACAATGTCATTGCAGCTGACGACAAAAGCTATTGAAGGGCATTGCAATATATTGAGTCCGGATGTAAATCTGCTAGACTACATTTTTCAGAGGTTGGATTTCTTTCATGTAACAACTCCATTAATATAATAGTCTAGGAGAAGGCATAAACAGCACATTTGTTATAAGAGCTGTTCCCATCACTGGAGTGAACAGACACTTTATGAAAAGGAATCTAGAGGAGAGGGATCACAGTATCATAGAATAGTGTGGGTTGAAAGGGACCTACAAAGGTCACCTAGTCCAACCCCCCTGCAATAAGCAGGGACATCTTCAACTAGATCAGGTTGCTCAGAAACTCATCCAGCCCGCCCTTGAATGTTTCCAAGCATGGAGCATCTGCCACCTCTCCAGGCAAACTACTCCAGTGTTTTATCACCTGCAATAAGGTCTTCTCGGAGCCTTCTCTTCTCCAGGCTGAACAGCCCCAACTCTCTCAGCCTGTCCTCCAAGGAGAGGTGTTCCAGCCCTCTGATCATCTTGGTGGACTACTCTGGACCCTCTCCTACAGGTCCATGTCTTCCTTGTACTGAGGACTCCAGAAATAGATGCAGTACTCCAGATGGGGTCTCACCAGAGCAGAGCAGAGGGGCAGAATCACCTCCCTCGACCTGCTGGCCACATTACTTTTGATGCAGCCCAAGATATGATTGGCCTTCTGGGCTGCAAGCACACATTGCCAGCTCATGTCCAGTCTTTCATCCACTAGTACACCCAAGTCATTCTCCACGGGGCTACTCTCAATCACTTGCCCTTGCTGAAGCCCTGCTGGCTGTCTCAAATCACCTCCCTGGCCTCCATGTGGCTTAGTACAGCTTCTAGGAGGATCTGTTCCACGATATTCCCAGGCATACAGGTGAAGCTGACAGGTCGGTCATTTCCGAGGTAACAGCTTGGTAGTTTTCTCAAGAGAGGAAATACAGTGAGGTTCACTGAGAAAATATATAGTCCTAGAAATGTATGTGGGGCAAGCATTCCCTTCTCTTCACAGTGAAAGGCATCACAGTTTTTGAAGATGGGACACCACTCACATGTGCCATTTCAGTGTTGTACTTATGTCAAAAGTCACTGAAGTTAGTTCTAGGATCAACCCAAAAGTATACTGGTGGGAATCATTCCCTGTACTGATCTGCCAGCCAAGAGGCAGTTCAAGTGAAAAGCACATTTGGCAATAAAATGCGTATCTCTAACCATTCCAAGTCCCATATGTGCTCCTTAGACTAAAGGGAATGTAAAGGTTAGTATGTGACATGAACCAGGTGCATAATCCATTTATGGAGTAATATGGCTCACACTTAGAAGCTATGGTTTGCAAAGTTTTTAAAGTTACAATTTTTTTAACTCAGTTAAAACTTTTCGTTGTGGTGGTGTTTTGTTTGCTTGCTTGTTTGTTTGTTTGTTTGCTTGCTTTTTATGTCCAAGCATCAAAACAAACTCATCTCAAATTTCATTGTTTTTCTCCAGTCACACTGGTCATGTCAGTCATCCATGCTTCATTACCTGGCATAAGGCCCTGCAGCTTGTGGCTGCTCTAAACCAACATGCTCAGAAGAGAGATGTAAGCCAGAGATATAACCTCTCATTGTGGATGACACTCATCTGTGCACTTAACTGTAATCATGCTCCTACAGAGTCACAGTCTTTTGAAAAAGCAAAATGATTCTAACATCGGAATTGAAACTGCCATCCATTGCCAAGATATACTATCATGAATTATGCATTGTGTATCTCATTTGCTTCAGAAAGACTTTGTGTAAATCAAAGCTTTTCTGTGTACCCTGTACATAGACATGAAGCACTAAGTATTATGCTACCAGATGGTTTAGGTTTGTTCTTTAAAAAATTACTCCACATATAAGTACAGCACAGAAATCTGAAGAGAAAAATCCTACAGGAAAACTCAAATTTGTTCTCTTTCTTGCTATCTATCTTTTGACTGCATTTATATCAAGTTTTGAAAGAGCTTGTTTTAAAGGATCTAGAACTTTATTAAAGAACTTTCAAAATGCTGCAAATCATCATATTAACTTTCAATTATAAGGGGAGGACAGTTTGCTCAGGGCTTTATCTGGTCAGGTCTTGAAAAGTCTCTTAACGACAGAGATTGCAGAGCTTTTCTGGGCATGCTCTTCCATTTAAGTGTCCTCAGGTTGATTTTTTTCCCCTTATTAGAAGTGAGAATCTCTTTTGTTTCAGTCTATGACCAATGCCTCTTCTCTGGCTGTGCACTTCCATAAAGAGCTTGTCTCTGTCTCCTCAGTAACTCGTCACAGGTATAGATAGGCTACTCCTAGGTCCCCTGAAGCCATTTGTTCTCCAGGCTGAACAAGCCCTGGTCCCTCAGCCTTTTCTCCTTCAGAATTCATTTTTTAATGATCCATCCAGCTCCCACCACCTTGAACTCCTTTATCTATTTTCAGTTTTACCTTATGTCTCCATTTTTGCCTTTCTTCTCTCTGACTGACAGATGATTTTGTTTTGGTTCCATGCTCTCCGTTATTACCTTTACCCAAAATCAAGGCAAACAAGGATTTTCTTTAATTTCTGCCTAATTACCATTATATAGCTGTCCCACTACTTCTTTCATTTTTTTCTTATTTTATGCATATAGCCGGAGAAATGGTGTCTTTCTTTTTAATTCCTCTGTAAACTTGACTTTTGGCAGTGCCTACTTTATTGATTACTGAGCTCTAAAACATGCACTTAATTTCATTTTTCCCTTTCTAATCAGTCCCTTTTTCCACTGTCTGCTTAATCCTTATATCTTTTGAGAGAGCTATTCATCTGAAATTGCCTATATGTTTGTTCCTCTTGTAATGAAAGCAAGCCCCAGATTAAACCAAACCAGATCAAGCCAATGAAACTCAAGCATGCCAAACTAAGCTAAAATAAAGCATGTGCATGTCTACAACAAAGATATTAGACATGAAGCTAGTTGAAATACGTTGATGTACCTCCAACTGGAAAATCTGCATGGAACATGTTGCTATATTGTCAGGATTATTTTATTTTTCAATGTTATTCATTATTCAGTAGCTCAAATAGACTGTCAAATGCTAAGAAGTGTAACACATGACTATTCTTCCAGCTTGACTTTTGAATCTGTGGGAGGTATCTATTTTTTAGCAAATTAGCTAAACAAAGAATCAGAGTAATGTTACAATTTGCTTTGGTAGTTTCTGATTAAATGGCCACTATCAGTTTAGAAGGCAGTATACTTTGGGGAAGAACAGAATATTTTAGTCAGTGTAAAACCTCTGTATACTGGAATTTATTCTGAATTAGTTTGAAGTGCATATCAACATGTGTATCTTCCTGCAGTCAGTAAAGCATTTCTTTTCCAGGAAAACAAAACCAAAACCAACAACAACCAAACCCCAAACAAACAAAAAACAAACAAACAAACAAAAACATCAAAAAAACCCCAACAAAAACTAGCGTCACATTGTTTTCACTGGAAATATACAAAAATGATTTGTTGGAATAGATGGCAGCAGAAACAGGAAATACTTTGTGAACTGAGGTTGCAAATTAAAGTGTGGAGAAAGGTAGTTTCATTTGGAAAATACGTGACAGGAAAAGTAGTAAAGATATATGGATCATATAGGTAAGCAGACTCAAACCTATGTGGTATGATGGTTCATTCTCTTTTGTGATGCCTTGTAGAAGCTCAGAAACCCTTTTGACTTTTTGTTTTAGAAATTAAAGGCTATGCCTACTGCTAATGACTGAGGCAAGAGTATGGTATTGCCATGGCTTTAGCAGGAGGAAAGGTATCTAAAAAGATGAATAAAAAATATACCTCAACATGGGAAGACAGCACAATGTTACAGGTCATTTATTTGCAAATTTGTGGGGTTCAAAGCAGAAAAGTTCATCACCTTATTCAGATACACTAGATTTGGAATCTTTTCTTTAATTATCTGCAAAGCTCTAAAGTCTGAAAAGCTGAGTAACACATGTCATAGACAATAAACTTTCTGGGGCAAGTCTGTTTGATTATTTGACTGGGCAACATTTAGCAATACAGAGTTCTTAACATAAATATGACTGGCAAAAAATCTAACATTAAGACAATTCTGTGATATTTCAGCAGTAGCACCTTCTGTCTTTCTGTGAAGCTACAAAGGAAAACCTTCCCAGGCACTGTTTAACATTTAAGTCGATCTGATAAGTATTGACAATAACTAGATGTTAGTCTGTTGTGCACTGTGCATTTTTTCTCAGTACTTTCAATGTTATGATTCAGGCACCAGGGAGACAGATGTGGATGCAGAACTTCAGTAAAAAAAAATGTAAACACAATAGTACAGAACAAAGGTGAAGAAAGGAGGGAGTTAGAGGTTTGTGTAGCAAAAGAGTAAGTAAAGAGTCAGGAGAAAGGGCAACAAACAGGATATATAATCAACAGCACATATTTTCCCGCAGAAATCCATAAAGCCTGAGTATCTGTAATCCTACACTGCAAAAAATATTATCTAAATTCCCGCTTGGCTACCTAAT
Source organism: Pampusana beccarii (assembly GCA_013399365.1). Lineage (NCBI taxonomy): Eukaryota > Metazoa > Chordata > Aves > Columbiformes > Columbidae > Pampusana > Pampusana beccarii. Next base: position 22,620 of record VWYH01004716.1, on the reverse strand, counting down.
AGCTGACCTATTCAGAGATCAACCTACATAACAGCCTAGGCTGATGAACGCAGGAAGGACAGCTTATTTTTTACATCTGATGGTCTGGACCATTTGGTAACTCTAAATGTGAATGAGCTTAATTCTCTGAAAGAATTACTGATTGCTTGGGGTTTTGAGTGTTCTTTTGCTTGTTTGGTTTTTTGGGTTTTTGTTGTTTTTTTGTGGTTTTTTTTTTTTTTTCTGTATACAAACTAATGTACGACAATACACTGAGACTTTTTGAAGGTTTTTTAAATTTGGTGTAGAGAAGGCAGGGAATCCCAGAAGTAAGATGCTCTGTGTAGCCTGGATTCAACCATCTTGTGCATAAACATAGTGAAACACTCTTTTAAGGAATGATCATGTATTATCTGTGGGAAACAAAAGTGCCTACTTTTGAAAGCCAAATTTGCATCAGAAATCTCAGGCAGTTATGAGGCATGACAGAGAAAACATAGAGTAGCAATTTTTAAAATTTTGTAACATTTTGAGTGTATTCTTCTGCCATTTGCACGCGTTTTTCCATGCACAAGTATAGTTCTTTATAAAGAGGTCTAAGAGGAGGATGTTCCCTTGCAGCTACACACTGATACATTTTCCTTTTATTGATACTCCTTCACTCATCAAATTGATAGTGTCCATAAATAATTTCAAATGACAACAAATAAGTGACTAATAAAATCCCAGGTTTCTTATCTTTTCTTGTGCAGAATGGTGATACAAGCAGCATGTGCCCTTCCCTGAGAATAAGTGCCATCACCAGTATTACTAATTATAGATACCATCATTACCTCTGGAGAGACTTCATTCTTTTTCCAAAGCTTTTTTCCATTTTGTTCTCTTTAAACTTGTTCGCTGTAATTTAAAGCCCACATGAACTCAGTCTGGCTCCCGCTGGCTTTGCTTTTACATGAACCTCTAAATTTTCAGTAACACAGAAGGACAGGATAGGGGATACAGATGACTCAATCATATTGGTTTGTTTGCAATTTAATAACAAGATATCACCTATCCTAAATGAGTCCTTCTATTGTTAATAAAAATGGAAGTCTAGTCTTGCTTTTCAAGTCATCCAAACAGACTCAGTTATATATTAAAAGAATGTAAAGGATCTAACTGAAGTATGGAAATATGAAAATATCAGTCTTAAGATTGTTTCTGCAGCTTTGTCCCTTTGTACACAGATTATTCCTTCTTGACTGGTGTCACACTGGTAGCTTAGGAAGAGAGATAAGGATGATGTTTTGCCTTTGGCACAAAGTAGAGTGCTATTGACAGAAAAATACTTCTTGTCCCATAACACCACTTCACATATTTCCAGCATTCGACATACTGTTCTCCTGATACCCATCTTCATCGACCCAATAGGCCTTTTAGGTAGCCTATGCAGATCTCTATCATTTGAATTAATACTGTATGGTAGGAACATTATACTGAAAAGCTCTGCCAGCCAGCCAACACATGAAATATGCCAGACCTTTTAATCTAGTATAAATAACTGCTTGCAATATGGGCAGAGAACCTCTGATCCTGAGAATGTCCAAATATTTTTCCTGTCCTCTGAAAGCATCACCTAGAGTTATTAACAGTGCAGAGATATTTATAGACTTATCACACCACAATGAAAAACTTTGTCACTGAATAAACTAGACTTCAGTGAGGCTAATTTGGAATTGGAAGTTTGGGGCCTGTGCATTAGACATCTGTGCAAGAAATGATCTGCAGAACTCCAACATCTGAAAAATTAATATAATAATCAATATCATCAAGTGAAACAATACTCAGAGCTTCCAAAACTCAGAACTCAAAAGCTTCTATTCTATACAGAACTTCATACATCCAACAGTCAGTGGAGGAGTCTACACTAAAACATATAGTCTCATTAATGTATTTCTTCATACAGAGTTCTTGCTGGACTTAACAAAGCCTAACAAACTACTAGACCACTCAACATGTAACTCCTGCCAGAAATCCTGACTATATCCTGCTGTATATGGGACACAACTGGGACCTGCAACTTATTTAGCACATGGTTTTAGAAATGTATTTCCTTATAATGGAGTTGATAATAACAAAAATATTAAAATTATTATTTTCAGATATAAGTATTATCTTTTGGACAGAAAGGTTGTGGTCTCAATGGACCTTCATGTTAGAAGATATTGGAATTCGGCCTGAATAAATAAATAACTTGCCAACCCCCAGAAGCTATGGAATTTCTGAGGATGAATAATACTCTTTTTTTTTTCTTAGTATATTAGTAAACTTTTGTCTTGAAGCTTATTTCACAAAAATAAGTGCCTGAAGCACATAGCTAACATGGAGTATATTATCCCCAATTGTTAAATTCTGACAATACTAAATGCAAATGAAAGCAAAGCCTGATGATAGAAAAGATAATGCAGAATTAAATCTTGAGTCTCCTATTATTACCATGATTCACAAACCAGCTAGTACTATGACGGAAAACATAGAAAGAAGTTGTGTTCATGGTTTTACATCACATTTAAGAATATAATTTATTAAAAAAAAAAAGGCACAACATGGGAAGCAAATGAGCAGACATACTTCAGCCTTGCAGAAGAAAAACAAAGGGCAGAGCATAGTGACCTATTCCATTTCCAGCAGTGGTGGCACCACTGCACTTTTGCAACAAGAATGCCTGCAAATTATGAGATAGGATTTTGTACTTCAGATCAAATTCAAATTTGTTATTGAATTTTTATTTAAGTGGACCTTTGTCCACTGATTTGTATTTTGTCCATAAATCAGTTTGAGAATCAAAAACCCTCCTTTTACTTTTTTAGAAATTAAAAAGGTATTCAGAATGCCAACAGTAGGTGGCTAACCATTTCAACTCATTATTGAGTTTTAGAAGGAAGGAGATGTATTTTCAAACTAGAATAAGCCTGCATGCTGTTTTCTGTCTTCTGTCAGACCTCTCTCTTGGCAAAAGAAAGATTTTTCTTACCAGTGCTTTTGAAGGAAAGGTTATAATTTTACAGATCTTGGTCTGGTAAGATATTGACCAGTTCCTCGGAGGTTCATATTGTCCTTTATTCACTGAAAACTCAAAACGTCTTGCAGGATGGAGGCCATAAATGATGTCTGAAAGTGTTTTTTATTGTTCCTTTACATTCATTGTATCACTTTATTTCCTGCCATTTGTGTGCAGCTCTCATTTCAAGCATGCATTTTCAATACAGAAGATTCTATCAGCAGCACCAGATGTGAAAGTAATGACAGGCTGAGAAGTGATCTGCAGGCTGATTTTGGAAAGTATTTTATTTGGCTCAGAACAAATTTGGTTGCTTAGAAGACCTGCATCCTAATAATATTCATTTTCAACTTCTGGGAAAAAACAAAAACAACAACAACAAAAATGATGAAAAAACACCAAACCAAACCAAAAACAACCAACCACAAAACACAAAACTTTTTGCCTACAAACTGATAACATACTAGACCCTCCAGGTAACTGTAATACAAAATATATAATAAAAAATGATATTTAAGAGAATGCTAGTAGAAAGACAGAAGGATGAAGAGACAGTAGAGTTAAATCAAAAGTCTGAGTGAAACATAAGGGGAGAAAACGAATAGAAAATAAACCATGATAATCAAGACATAAGGGGTGCTAAATTTCTTTAATTTGTAAAAGGAGATGGTGAGGAGAGAATAGAAGACAGCAGTCCTGTATATACATTCACTTATACACTTATACATGGCAGATAAAACTAACACCAGAGACAATGCAGGCCAACTAATGAACGGGGTGGGTGCCCTGGTGACTGAAGACACAGAGAAGGCAGAACTACTGGATGCCTTCTTTGTCCCTGTCTACTCTGCCGGGGCTGTCCTGAGGAGCCTTGTTCCGCTGAGACCCCAGATGAA
>VWYH01004716.1:1760-17736 GCA_013399365.1 Pampusana beccarii | reverse complement strand
ATTAGTGTTTATAAATATATAAAGGGGGAGTGTCACGAGGATGGAGCCAGGTTCTTCTCAGTGGCAACCAATGATAGGACAAGGGGTAATGGCTTAGAGCTGGAACACAAGAGGTTCCACTTAAATTTGAGAAGAAACTTCTTCTCAGTGAGGGTGACAGAACACTGGAACAGGCTGCCCGGGGAGGTTGTGGATTCTCCTTCTCTGGAGACATTCAAAACTCGCCTGGATGTCTTCCTGTGTAACCTTACCTAGGTGTTCCTGCTCTGGCAGGGGGATTGGACTAAATGATTTTTGAGGTCCCTTCCAATCCCTAGCATACTGTGATACCATGATACTGTGATACTTCCCTCATAAGCCCTTGCAAGAATGTTAACTTTCAGAGAGAATGGAATACTAACCATGACCCTCTTCCCCAAGATACCAACCATGAAGAACTTTCCCAGAAGTCTCTGACAATCACTAAAGTTTTGCATTTCTTCCCACTGCAGACTGTCATTTCCCCTCACCCCCATCCCAGAGCCCTTTATTTTGTTCTCTTTCTTCTATCACCACCTCCAGCCAAAACTCATCTAATCAAGTAACTTCTTATGCTTGTCTCAGTTAGAATTTCTGAAGCCTGAACAAAATCTATGTTTTAAAAAAATCCATCCATAGGAGATTCAGCTGACAAAAATAAAGGGCAACAACTATTTTATCTCCAAAACTGAGCTAAGGTCATGCAGCTTCGCCAATCCAAAATTAGGCTGAGGATCACAGACAGCTGAACCTCTAGGCCATGGGTTACTTCAGCTAATAGCACTCACATTTGAAACGCAAGCTGTTCCCACGCAGAAAAAAATCTGAACACTTGATAGAGAATGGTCTTGCCATAGGGTTTTAGAATGAACTGACTCCATTTTGTAACTTCATGTTATAGCCTAGCAGTGGTTTAAAATTTTAAATAATTTATTAAAATCCTTCATTAAATCCCATAAGTTTTGGATGTATTACTACAGAATCCTAGTTAACTTGCATAGACCATTTGATGTAATCCTTATTAAATTCTATAAAAAGATGTTATGCAAGGGATTACCTGTTTTACATACAGAATATATGCATGAGTAATTCTGTGTGTGTCTGTGTGGGCTTATTTCCCTAATTTGTTTACACATACTCTAGATCTTGGAAATAAAAGCAATCATGACCAAAATTCATTAAAAACAACTTCTGGTCATGGAAATTTGAATATTGTGGTATCTTTTGTTTGAAAAACTGGTTTCTTAAAACAATTAAAGAAATGTCAGGCTTGGGAAGTAGAGTAGAGAAAGCAACATGGAATTCAGTAGAAAACAAAAAGTCCTACCCCCTAGGCACTGAAATGCTGGCTAATCCCCTCAGAAATGACTCATATAAGAAAACTTGTTATATTCCTTTCTTTTAATTACTTTCTGTTGAAAAATGAAAACATAAGTCTTCCTGGCCACTAGAAGTTTTTCAACGTTCATACATAGAAACACAGAAAGCAATATCATTCTTTTCTGTATAGGTTGCAGATTAATTTCTCCACATGTACACATTTCCCACCATACAAGAGTTAAGATAAGTTGTTGAGGACAAGAACAACCTGTTAAATCAGGAAAAAATAGTCTTGTACCTCACATGAAATGTGTTTAGTATCTTGTCTCAGGCTTTGCTGATCATACATAATGTCTTGGGTATTCAGAACCTTTTCTCCTTTTTTTTTTTCTTTTTTTTTTTTTTTCTGTATTTTCTTTTTTTTTTTTTTTTTGTTTCTTCTGTCTTACTTTTTTTTCATTTTTTTTTTTTGTCCGGGAGTTGCATTTGCTCTTTCAGTTGGGCTCAGCTGTCTGACTGTGTTGTCAGTCTGCTGGTGGCTGCCTTTTGTCCCTGCACCCAATCCCACTGCACAGCTGAAAACAGGAAACAGACTGAAATGACTGTTCCGTCCCAAGACAGTGCCTGTCAGACCAAAGGACTGCTGGGCCTAAGCAAACCTGAACATGCTGCAGGATTTTAGCAGCTGCCCTGGTTCAGTCCCACTAAGCTGGCATCTTCGGAAAGCCTTGCTATAATTCCCACATGCGAAACAGCTATACAGACTTTTCACGGCTTAACCCTAAAATGAAGGAGATGAGAACAAGCTCAACTGAAAGCACACTCAGGACATCTAATACCATGCTAAAGCTGAAAACAGGCAAGGATGCAACTGCACTCTCCAATTGCTAGGGGAAAGGCTAAGAGGCATGAAAGAAACGTGACTCATTGGGAAGAAAGATGATGAATCTAACCATGGGAAAGGAAGTTACAGATGTTCAGGCTCTAATGGAGTTTCGAAGTAGTGGAAAAGAGCTAAATGAAACCAGGCAGGGAGTAAAGCTGGAATAATGTGAACATAAAAATGGCTGTAATGGCCCATATGAAAAGTCTATGTAGCCTGAAATCCTGAGGAGGGTGAGTAACAGACACTGCAGGAAGGACCTAAAAGAAACAGCATATAAAATACCAATCCTGTCAGAGAAGTAATTAAATGTTTGATAATATACCTGAAAATGAGATTGTGTGGCTGACATATGTTATTGGTCACTGCTGTATGGCTACTAAACATACTTTTAGCTTTGATAATATTCTGGAGTCATCAGAGCTACTCTAATCTTGCACCTCTAAAAAAAAAGAAACCTGTTTTTTTTGTCCTTTAACCTGCCTAAAACGGTCACTGCATGATCCGTTATACTTACATGGTAGAAAACATCGAAAAGGTGTTTCATCTGACACTACGTTATACCATTGTGTTATGATATTTATGGATATATATATATTTTCTTGAAATATTTCAAGAAGATCTTCCAAATATCTGTGGAGGTTGTTTTGTTTGTTTTGGGTTTTGTTTGTTTGTTTTTAATTATAGAAGGAAAGGCATTGTAAATAGAGAAAGAAGTTTTAGATCTTTCAAAAGGTTATTTTGATGAGGTTAATTGGTCATGAAGACAGTTTAACAGATAAGAACTGGTTCATTTTCTAATGATGGATTTAGGGAATTTATTTTGGACTCCTGTTAATTTGTTGCTGGACTTACACAAAGATCAGAGACAAAACCAAGATTATTATCACTCACTTGTGCAGTATCTTATTGTCATCTTTTATCTTTCCGAAGGTAGATATGCTTACTTTTCAGACATAGCTCTATTATAATGGTTTCCTGTAATTACCGTACATACTTCATTTGTGTTTCCATCAGCTAAAATGATTGGGAGATAATGATTGCAATAAAATAAATACTTTGTTTTAATATTCGCTTTCTAGAGAAAGCTAATTTCTGAAGGACTTCTGAATTGTTTCAGAATATACAGTCTCTGATAAGCTAGGTATTTTTAACCAATTATCCCCAAGGTTTTAGTTAGGCTTTCTTAAAAATATTGAAAGATAGAATTATTCCTTTACAGAGGAATTTTAAGTGGGAGTATTTGGATATCTAATATAACTTCAATAAAATGGTTGATCTTTAAATGTCTAAAGTGCATTCAAAGCTGGATCTTATAAGGGGTTGAGGTACATGAAAAGTTGTGTTACAAGGTCTCTTTCACATTTTCAGCTTTTATTTTTAAATGTTTTTATCTCATTGTAAAAGCTGTAGACAAAAAAAATAAAAAAGCAACAACACAATCATGTCATGCAATGATACTTCTCTCATAAAATTTTCTCTTTGAGAAAATTGTTTGTTGTAACAGCTGGAGATGCGCTAAGTATATAACGTATTTAAATGTCAACAAATTCTTTCATACCTGTTTTACCATACCTGTTGTTAGACATTGGCAAAATATCTTTAGGGCAACTCTTTCTTTAGAATCTAAAGATATAAATAATTACATATGAAAAATGACACGGCAGGAGGGAGTAATTCCTCTTACCAAATAAAAACTCTTGCCAATTAAACAAAAGATTAAAACACATCCAATGTGTTAGGGAAAACTCTCAACTGTTTCTTACCAGGAAGAATGTAAAGCACTGTTATGTGCTTTATTTTCTGGAACATTAACGTCCACCATAGTCTGAATTTCTACTTCCCCTTAAATCTACAGAACTTGAATACACATATGTATTTATTTGTGCAGGTAATTCTGCTTTCTGCAGGAATAAATCAAACTTTACTCAGAATTCCTAGGTATTTTGGTAAGAGCTTTCTCCCTGAATAATGTCTGACTAGAAATTTTGTGAATGACTCTATGGGCTGAAAAAATATGCCCCTTATATCAAAATAAATAAACATCAGGAATATGAATAAGTGAATTATGGAGCTGCCAGGAATTATTCCCTGCAGTTTACTAGTTATATGTAGCCATACCTTTTATCTACTCTGGGCACAAAAGTACAAGGGATCTAACATTTAGTTTAATATTAAGTTAAAGAATCTTTCTTTTATTTTGCAGAATTCTTTAAGACTAAACTAATTCTTTCATGTTTTCAAGAAAAAATAGAATTTAAAATATATGTGGATGTTCAAAACTAATTTTCCTAACTATATTTTTAGTTACATTTCTTGTATTTTAAGGTTAATCCATGCAGTGTATTTGCATGTACAACCTTATAGACAAAAAATAAAGAAGCACATAGTAAATTCAAGATAGTAAAGTGTTTTACTATAATCCAGGGGGAGGGAGGAAGAACCCTCATAAAAATATTCAGGAAACAATGTCAAAGAGGCTGTTGTACAATAAAAGTAGAAGTTATCCAGAACTCGTGTCTGTTTGACAAGTGAAATCTGCGTGATAGCCATGTAAACCAGAAGGTGGTTTTGATGACCCTACATGGGTGGTTTCCCCCATGTTCATGGGAGGCAATAGTATAACTGCTTCTAATTTAACTGCTGGAAGAACAGAAACTGAAATTGTTGGATGTATGTGTGTGTGATTCCATGTAGGGTCACTGCTGCTGGGCTTTGTAAGGCCATTCTTCTCTTTCTGACAAGGATGAAATAATCCCATCATTTGAATGCCGCATATGCCAATAAACAAAATGTTTTACCCAGTTCTACATATTAATTTTTCACAAATTGAGTAATGAACTGATAGCAATACAATAATTCCAGATAACTAAGCATTCAGAAACAAACCCCATTCTTCGTTTTTCCAGCTACAGTCAAGATAAGTAGAGCCAGGCTAATATGTATTTACAAATAAACTTACAGAGGTGAACAAAACAGAATCAGTCTAACGTAAATTGCAAACCACTCAGAACCATTAATTTCAGCAAGCAGACTTTTCTTTTACACAGGCTTATCACTGTTTTAATCTCTACCTCATTTTGGTATAATACATAAGAAAATCAAGAGTTAAGCAACAAACTCAAAAGAAAGCCTAGAAAACATATTATTTCATTATTGTTTATTAGATCTAAGGAAGAAATACTGGTTTGTTTCTATAGAGATATCACCACACATTAAGACTTGAGATTCTCAACTGCAGAAACATATTTTAAATATATGTAAAAATCAATTGCCTTTGCTAGAAAAAAATTACCTGTGTTGCCCTTATAAATATCTAAAGTTCTTAGAATATGCTAAAACAAAGTAAAATTAGAAAAAAAAAAAAAAAGAAACAATAGGAGAAGGATGTACTCTTTTCTCAGTAGAATGAATGTTTTAGGTTTTTCATGTCATTTTTATAATATAGGACTATTTTTTAAAGAATAATTGAAATTTATTCTTTAGAAAATTACAGGTGATTTTGAAAAGTCTAAGTATGTCAGAAGACACAGATAACTTTATTGTAAAATGTTCATACAACTGTTCAACTTCTTGTAAATATGACTTCTTAACATCTTCATTATACGAAAATGTAAAGACCACATACTACTGCAAAAGGTAAACATAAGATAAATGACAATTTAGACAAAAAATTATACATATTTTGGGTCTTTATGAGGCTTGAAAGCTAATTTTGATTTATATATTTATTAGCTTAAGACGATGGACATATTTTCTGTTGTATTCACATTCAGCATATATGTTAGCTAATATTAGTAAAAATGGCTACCATTTCTTACAAGCACTTTTGAATAGTTTGGAACTTGGGTTTCATTGAAAGTCAGGGCAGCTTACTCATCCTAGGCAAAGTTTTTCTGTGTTAACTTAGGTCTTGAATCCTCCCTCACCCACTCCACACCTCATGGTGCTGCAGGTTGCTTTGGACTGTGGCTCTAGTCTGGCTTTTGCTGACAAATCAACCGATCCTAACGCAGGGAAGCTTGAGCACAGGACACTGATAAATACGTATTTCACTAGATCATGAGAGATCTCTTTTCATGGATGATCATCTGCCATTTCCTCAAAAACTTGTGCCATTTCCTTATAATGGAGATGTTCTCTGGCTTCATAGTTTCTTGAGAAAATGGTTTCTTGATCTCACAAAAGCCTAAAGAAACATACAAACTGAAACATAAAGAACATGAAGATTGAATAAAGCTGAAAGCTCACAGAGCCTGTATGATTTTTTCAGTAGTTTCATCCTGAGTGAAAAGGAATATCAGTGCTAAATGGGAACAGCATGATTCAGAGTAGGATTTTTTACCAGTACAGTGAGAGGATCTTTGGTAATAATGCAATATATCTTCCTTTCAATTCAGAAAGTTTGAGGTCGGTAAACAGAGAAGGAGCACAATACACATACGACAAGCTTGGACTGTTTCATTTAAATTTGAAGTTTCTGTCACTTGTAATTTAAGCAGAAAATTATGTGCTATTCTGCTCCTAAATCTCTGCATGCTTGATGAATAGTTGTGCAATATGATACACTGATTTCTTTTTTTTTTTTTTAAGTTATTACTAGCTTTAGCAACCTGTATTGCTGCAGTTGGGAGACCATATGCCTTCGCTGCAGGCTCTTTCTTTCTTTGATTGTGCGTAGCACTACTGATCATTACGATACACTCCAGGAAAAATTATTTGGATTTCATAGTATTTAAAATTATAATTCTGCACATCTAAATTACACATTTAATTTTTAAATATCTTTACATAAATCCATTATATATTTTAAATAGTGGTAGTGATATTTTGAAAAGAAACAGATCAAAGAATGCAATGCTAAAAAGCCGTTATTAAATTGAGCTTTTCATTAAGTATGTGGAAGCAAATACCGCCAACTTACCAAAATAAGATCTAGTCATTCTCTAATCTACTAAAAATGCCTCTGGCATTACCCTTCCTATACTCCGGGATGCCAGTTCAGGGTTACAGGTTGTAGGCAACTGTGCCACGTACTGTGGCTAAACATAAGATATTCTTTTATATTTCTCAGGAATGATTCTTTCTAAATTGTTCTTAAAAAGAACCATTTATCAATGATTGATCACTCACAGAAAAAAAAAATATATTTTTTTTCAAATGATTTCAAAAGGCAGAAAGCAAACTGAAAATATCCAAATAAGAACTTCGTTCTGTATTCATTTCCTACTGCTTGAGGCAATCAGCAGGTCTTAAAGCAAGAGCCGTAGGGCACTACTTGTAACTGTATTATGCTTTCACTACAAATCCTTCCAGGTAGAAGGCTCTTTTTTCATGGCAAAGTTTAAAAGTTAACAAGAAAACAGTATTACAGCAGGACTACTAGTAGCTACAGTAGTTAAACTTGCTTATCTTTTGCTCCTCTACACCTGTGTTTTCATCCTTATAGTTACTGAACCTTTGATCTCTCTGGATTATATTCATCAAACGATGCCTTGCCTAAGTGTAGTCATGCATTTATAGTATATTAAAAAAATACTCAAGCTATGTATTAATTTATGTGATTTGGATTTTTTTTTTGAACTGTTCTAACAGCTATTGAGTGGAACAGAAAATAAAAAACTTTTGTAGAAGGAAGCACCTTTATAGTCTGCATCTATAATATAACAGTACAACTGTTATTTCATTACTACTCTTTAGAGCTCATCAAAGAAGTAGTATTTTGTGTTTCACAAGATTATTTAATAGGTTTCATTGCTGAATTCAAATTAATAAAAACAAACAGCAAATGAGGAACTCTTAGGGAACTTGATCAATTTACTGCATTTTACACGAACAGTCAGCTTTAGTTGTTTGCTCAGACGTTATAGCGACAATGTATTTCTGTTAAAAAATCAGTCATATCTTTAATACTTTAAAGTCACGGCAGTGTTTTTTTCTATTAAGGTATTCATAGCCATTCATAGTGAAGACTTTTTTGTGTAGTCTTCAAGCACTGCTCCAAACAAGGGAAGAAGATAAGTAGTAACTGAGGGCTCATACAAACAGGGTTTCTCTCTGACTCTGCAGAAGCTTCATCTCTTGCTGCTGACTTGTTCCAAGGGCAGATTTCATGCTGGGGCTGCCCGAACTGCATGGAGCAGCTGTAGCCCTGAGACAGGGACCTGCTTGTCCCTGCCTCCACCACCTGCACTAAGCAGGGACAGGGAGTGTGACACAGGCGTTCTGTGAGCAGATCGCAGGTTTTGTTAGCTGGTACAGAGCAGTATAAATAAAAAAGGCTCCTGTACCACCTTTCTTTCCAGTGCAGGGGTACACCAGAGGCAGCTGATACATACACAAGTCAAATACTTGCAGGAGATTAGAAATTTTTCTTACCATCACAGGACATAGGTTAAGCATACTGCATAATAGTTAGATTTACAGAATTGTAATATCTGGCTTTTTACCTTCCACCTGTGATAACTAGAAATTAGACAGCATTGACCCTTGAGATTTATGTTTTCACCTCTTACAATTTCCTTGATCTATGTCAAGAAACTAGAATAATAATCTGCATTTAATCTTAGTGGGTTAATTTTCCTGAAGTTCTTGACTGGTCTTTGCTCACACCTACCTCCAGAAGTGCCTCTTTCAGAAGGTGCTGAGCAAAGACCGCACTGCTAGACTTTTGCTTTGTGCAAAGAAGCAAGTACCTTTAGGTCTTGCTTTGGAAGAATTGGACCTGTGAGAGAAGTTACTTGTGTCACAAATTATTATTATTGTTTACTCTAAATCTGCTCTCTTGGTGAGGAAATACCTGTGCCTTCAGTGTTTTTTCAGCAGAGCTCTGCAAGTGGCAATATTTTTTCTTCTGTTTAAACTGGCTAGGTGAAGAGATTGAAGTCTGCAGCTGCTTTTGGGGTATGACAAGTTCTGGAGAGGGGATTTAAAACACAGCTTGCATGATACGTATCTTTAGTCTGAGTTGGATGAGGCACATAAAATTGCTTGAAGCAAAACAGTAATGTTAGTTTCAATAGTCATACCTGAAAGAAGCTTATAATAGTGTAGTTTAGACAAATGATTTTACAAAAGTGCTGACACAAAGCCAAGAAAGAGTGCTGCCAGAAATTGAAAACTTTCGCTGTATTTCAGGTTTTATAAACTATTCCTAGTGTGCAGTATCAATCATCGAATAACCAGATAACCCCTACTTGCAGTCATACATATCACTGTGCCAATCTCTCATTTTTGTCTTTAGAACGACATCCTGCTTGGCAGGCCAGGTGATTTTTATGGTAGATGTGGTGGCATACTAATGTAGGAAAACTACTTTTTCCAGTGCTGGAAACCTAGCTGTTGCACAGATACAGGCATGCAGAACGAAGACACACTTTAAGTCTGTACTACAAAAGTAAATACACCCGCATTCTAGAAACATCCTAATCCAAAATGGAAAACATCCACTAAATAGTCCATCTTCTCAGGGAGGCTGAGAAGGATTGATCTCCACAGATATTTTAAGGTTTGTTATCTTTAAGCTATTATATAAAGGGACGTGTATTTTACTACTCCTATGAAAAACAACAACAAGACTTAAATAGATTAACAATTATACTTGCAATTAAATGCCTCTCTTTTACCTTTATTTGTTTCTGTCCCTGTTATTTAAATGAACCATGTTATAATAACTGCATAAATCGTTCTAATCAATCCAAGTAACATAGAAGGATGTGGTCGCACTTGGACCACATTTCTAAGGGTCTATTATTGTTGTTACTAATGTTGCCACTGTGCAAAAAGTCCAACATAGCGTTAGTTACTTTCTGCTACCTTTTTCTGATGTGGTCATGGAAATGTAACTGTCCCCTGTGATGTCAGTAAGCCTTGTTCTTTCCAGCGTTACTGCCTTCCAGCGGAGAACAAGCATGCTGGTTTGTTTTTCTCGGTTACACTAACTGCTTCTCTCCCCAGGATGACTTTTGTCTTGTTTTTATCTATGTTTGAATACTCTTTAGTTTCCTCTTCCTTTTTTTTTGACTAATTCTGACAATTTCAGCCTAGTAAGTTTAATATGAAGATTTCATTGATAAACTGTTTATTCTCTCTACCAGATAGTCTATTAAGGCATGAGATATTTCTGTAAAGGTATTCTGCAGAACATTGCTGGGGTTCTTGATGTTTCTTGCATGTATTCCTTTTATTTAGGTGTTTCTGCAGAAAGTGATCTTCTTTATCCGTGTGATTGTGAATTTGGTCAACATTTTTTTCAGGCAAGACATGGAGTAGTCTAATTTTGTTTATTCTAATATGTGGTATGAGCATTGGATATTTGCTTAAATCATCAAACTACTGAAAAGATTCAGCTTTAGCTGACTATTCACGATGACCAACAATTCCTCAATTTTAAGACTTTAGCTTTCCCTTGATTATTGCTTGTTTACAAGAATACTCAAGGGGAAACAATGTTGTCCCACATAGCTTGAAGATCTTCTGTTGATCTCAGGTACCATCCAAGAAAACAAATGGTTCTTAGAGTGGAAACACAACACATTTAAGGACATTTCTCTGGAAATCAGTATTTTGAAAACAAACTGCATTCTTAGAGAATTGTTCTAATGTATCTATAGGAAACAAGACAATAGCATTTGTGTTTATGAAGATTATCTATTTATCTTTTAGCATAGTACCATTTAAAACATATTGGTTAAAATAGGACAACTGAATAAATTGCTGCCATGAGGTCTGCCTACAAACTTCAAGTTTCTAGCTCAAGCAATAGAATAGCAAGCCAGAGAAAAATAATTATGTCCACATGCCACCAGTGCTCCTAAAATCTGAGCTGATTCTACCATTTTCCATTGAAAATTCTCTCTTCTACAGGGAAGGAGGATAAAATGTAAAACACTTTTGCTTGCTGTTTTGACTTTTACCGACAATTGAGTATCCATATTCAATAAATGTCAGAAATAGTTTTCAAAAGTCAATGTTTGCAAAGATTATGCTCTATGTATTTGTTTTCTTTCTCTTATTTGTTCATTTTATCTTTTTGGAACATATTTTAAAACTTCCTGCAGTTTTTAGTAATTCATCAATTAGTAATGCTGCTTTTTGGTATGGAATTTTCTTACTTTAAGTAAAGAAAAACAGCAACAATGTTCACAGAGCCCAGTTCCAAAAGCCATACCACTTTTTGGTCCCAATCCTGCAAAAAATTATGCAGGTCTACAGAAACACATATTTAAAAGAAATGAATAGGATAAAGCACTTTGTTTAAAAGCACTGTGCACTTTGAGTCAAAATGCTGTGCGATTCTTAAAAAAAAAAAAAAGGTTGAAAAATTGGACTCTTTACCAGAATGAAATTAATACTGTACAAGTTATTTTACTTAAGTCAGCATTACCCCTGTTAACTGCGCAGTTTAATGGCTATGTGAAAAATAAATACACCTAGTATGTATATATGGAGGATTTTCCTTTAATATCGTCAGCTGCTTAATGTAAAAAGGCAGTTACGGTGATTTACATTCTGAAAGCTAAATGAAGTTAAAGATCAAATGAAAAATTGCATCAAATTCTGTTTTCTTGAGGTTTTTTGGTTTTTTTTTGTTTTTTTCATTAAACTGTAGTGTTTCTAATGACAAAACTAAAAAAAAAAAAGGCAATTATTAAGTTCAAAATACTTCAACAGAAGAGGATGAACTGGAAGGCTTAATTATTAGTTTGTTTTTTTGAACACCCAAGATATCACCAAAATCACCAGAATTAAGAAAAGCTATTCTAATTATGATTTTGCTGAACACGGATTGTTGAAAAAAAGCTTTACACTTAATAACATAATAAAAGGCATTTTTTAAAAAAATAGCAGTTTTCATTAGTGAGCTTATGATTTCAATTCTCATACTTCAATGAATACTATCCATAGCTCCAACAACTGCTCTAAAATATGCCTGGGAAATCAGAATTCACAAAAGGGATGCTTAGCAAGGACTAAATAAAAACTCAGCAGAACACAGCAAGAACATAATTATTTGGCCAATATTTGCCTTTCCTAGTCTTGTAACTGGGCAAAAGTCTGTTTAGTACTTATAGATGAAGTTGCAAAAAACTTAATGACCATAAAATCTGTTCAGGTCTCGTCCTGATGTATGCATATAATGCTTATTAACATCAAGAGGTACTGAGAATGCGTTGGATGAAAAGAATAGACTTCCAGCAGATTATACATTTACATTATACATTTGTTTGTATTCATTATATAAACAAGGCTCTGTTTTAGAAAGCAGAAGCAGTTATCTAATTGTCCTGTTGTTACTTATAATTAACAAAGCAGACAACTGTCTAGCAGTTACCACAGAATTGCATTGATACAACAGTGGATTCATACACTTCATAGTACAAAGATTTATTAAAAAATAGAAAAACTGGCAGTGTTCAAGCTATGCATCTAGGGATCTGAAAGTTTAAAATAGTCTAATACATTTTAAGCAATATGCTACAGATTTCTTTATTTTTTTTCCCCTATAAAAATGGTCTACAATATTGCCACTTTTCTCTTCCCTCATATACTGCATGGTGTTTTGGTTGCTTGAAATAAAGTCCCCCTGTCCTTCACATTAGGATTAATCAGATTCAACTGTAGCAGGGATACCTTTGGGAATTTGTTATTTATTCAACAGAAAAGTGCTTTTTTTGAGAAAAGAGCTGTTGGAATGTGGGAGAATAAATAATTCAAGATAGTTCTCTTCCTTTTTGTTTCAATTCTCAGGTGTATATTCTCATCCATTAGAAATTCCACGTGCTTCTTCAACCAACTTCACATTCACATTGCTGTATTTAACCCTTTCATCTTTATTCTGTGAGGCAAACCAGGGAGATTCTGCAGTCAAATAGAATAAGCATTTCTAAGACTACTAACTTATTTTTGAAGGCAGAAAGAAAGAATGTTCACTGAAGAGAGAAACTTGAAAGTCAAAGAATACTAAAGAAGCTAACATGAACCAAAAGGTTTGTGTTGATGTTACTAGAAAGCATGTTTTTAATATTTATTTTATGCATTTTATGCAAATGTCAAAAAGAGAATTTCCAGTAACATGGTTTGAAAAACTTAAAGCACATCTTTTTCTCTATTAAATTATGCAGTAAGAGAAGGAAAGCTTTTCAGTATTTTTCAACCTAACAAAAAAGACTTTTTCAACTGCAGGAATTCTGCAACAAGTACAAATCAATGCCCAATAACTTAATCTTTGCTCTTGAGGTTATGGTGCATACACTGAGGAATAGATAAGTATTAAGGAAAGCCCCTTGGAACATTTCAGTTGTAATGTATCTGTACACTGCAACACCTCCCTGAGAAGTGCAGTGTCACATATAATTACACAGAGCACAGAGATAACACAAAAGACCATCTGTAATCTTTGAACAGATGTAGTCTTTGAATACTTGAGCTTATCTTGGTCTTAACATTTTTAAGGCTCAAAACAACTGCAGCTTCAAAAACAATACTGAAGTAGGAACAAATTCAAGACTGGGATATTCAGATGCCCCTGAAGCTGATATTTTGCTCACTGTTATTTAAAAGCATGTATTTGCACCTTTACCTTGTGTTTTAAGGGAAATGCGGTTTGTATACCTAATTAATTACCCATCTTTTTTTCTTTTTTTGCAAATGAAATGCCCTACAAGCATAAAACCTGACTGAGAGAATAGCATAGCATAGCATAGCATAGCATAGCATAGCATAGCATAGCATAGCATAGCATAGCATAGGACAGGACAAGGATAGGATAGGACAGGACAAGGATAGGATAGGATAGGATAGGATAGGATAGGATAGGATAGGATAGGATAGGATAGGATAGGATAGGATAGGATAGGATAGGATAGGATAGGATAGGATAGGATAGGATAGGATAGGATAGGATAGGATAGGATAGGATAGGATAGGATAGGATAGGATAGGATAGGATAGGATAGGATAGGATAGGATAGGATAGGATAGGATAGGATAGGATAGGATAGGATAGGATAGGATAGGATAGGATAGGATAGGATAGGATAGGATAGGATAGGATAGGATAGGATAGGATAGGATAGGATAGGATAGGATAGGATAGGATAGGATAGGATAGGATAGGATATTTCATTTGGAAGAGACCTACAAAAATCATCTAGTCCAACTGCCTGACCATTCCAGGGCTCATCGAAAGCTAAAGCACGTTATTAAGGCCATTGTCTAAAATCCTCTTAAACACTGACAGGCTTGGGACATGGACCACTCCTCTAGGAAACATGTTGCAGTGTTTGACCACTCTGTCCATAAACAAACAAACAAACAAAAGCTTCCAAATGTCCAGTCTGAATTCCTCCTGGAACAGTTTTAAACCACCCCCATACATCCTGTCACTGGATCCCAGGGAGAAGAGATCAGCACCTCCCTCTCCCCTTCCCCTCCTCAGGAAGCTGTACAGAGCAATAAGATCACCCCTCAGCCTCCTTTTTGCCAAAGTCCCTATCCACTCCTCACAGGACATTCCTTCCAGCCCTTTCAGCAGCTTTGTTGCCCTCCTCTGGAAACATTCAAAGGCTTTCACATCCTTTTTAAATTGTGGAGCCCAGAACTGCACACAGTATTCAAGGTGAGGCCACACTAACGTCAAATACAGTGGCACAGTCACCCCTTTTGACCAGCCAGTGAAACTGTGTTTGATACTCCTCAAGATGCAGGTTGCCCTCTTGGCTGCCATGCCACATACTGCTGACTCATATTAAGCTGCTGTTGACCAGCACCTTCAGATCCCTTTCTGCAGGATTGCTCTCCAGCCACTTCTCTCCCAGTTTATACTTGTGCCTAGCATTACTCCATCCTAGATGCAGGATCCAGCATTTAGAAATTTTTAAATTTCATCCCATTAGTCATAGTCAAATACTCCAATCTCTCTACATCCCTCTGCAAGGTGTCTTGTCCCTGAAGAGAGTCAACAGAACCTCCCAGTTTCATGTCATCAGCAAACTTGCTAATCCAGATCATTGGTAAATATATTGAAGAGAAGTGACCCTAGAATTGAACCCTGCAGACCACGACTGGTGACCAGTCACCAGCCAGATGTAGCCCCATTTACTACAAACATTTGAGCCCAGCTGTTTGGCCAGCTTTTCAACCCCACTGTAAACCTGCTCATCCCACAGCTGGACAACTTGTCCAGAAGGATGCTGTCAGGAACACTATCAAAAGCCTTACTGAAACCTAGAAAAATGATTAATACATCCACTGCCTTGCCTTCATCCACTAGGCTTAAGACCTTATCATAGAAGGATATCAAATTAGTTTAAAAGGACTTTGCCTTTGTGAACCCCTGTTGACTGTGCCTGATGACTGCATTATTTAAAAGCCTGTCATTAAGACCCAGTAGTCTTATCCATAATTTTCAAGGAAATGAGGTTAGATTAATTGGTCTGTGTTTCCCTTCACACCCTTTTTGTAGACTGGAATAATATTGGCTAGCAGATGGATTTTATTTCATTAAGGTAGCAGGCAATGGTGTGAACTTCCATGTGGGATGGGGTTTGTTTTAGTGGGGTGTCATGGAGGCACCCAAAAATAAGTTTCGGCGGACAACAAGGTCCAAAACTAACTTTATTCTGGCCAGAAAAGTACCGCCGATAAACTGATTAAAAACGGGGTTTATACAATTAACTAGCACCCCAATAACATAAGATATAGGTTCGGGTATCAGGTTAGGAGATTATTTGGGATACAGCGAAATAAAAATAA
>VWYH01004715.1:507663-521007 GCA_013399365.1 Pampusana beccarii | reverse complement strand
GGGGCAGCGGGCGTGGGGAGCCGGGCCGAGCCGGGCCAAGCGGGGCCGCCGGCACCGCACTGCGGAGCGGGCGGGAGAGCGGGCGTGGCGGCGAGCGCTGTGAGGAGGGAGCCCCCTCCGCCCTCGCCCCGTACTTACAGCAGGGAAGCGGGGAACTACACAGGGCGCCCCGGCGCCCGCGGAGCCTGCGCGGGGAGCACCATCTTTGTTGAAGGCAAGAGGGCTTCGCCGGAAGCCGCCGCCCTGCCGCGGGCCGGCCGAGGAAGGGCCGCCGCTGCCGGCCCCGCTGAGGGCGGGAGTGGGGGCGCCGCGGCCGCCATGTCAGCTGTGGGCAGCGGGGCAGGGGAGCCCCGGGACGCACGGCAGCGTCCCGCCCGCCTCCCGGCCGGGAAGGTGGGCCTCGGGGCGGGGGCGGCGGGGGCACATCTGCCGCGGGACTGTGGTTTGGGGGAGCGTGTGGAATATCGATGAGTCAAGAAACTCGGGCTGGAGCGCCCGGCTGTGGCGAGTTGTGGCCAGCGAGGGGAGGCAGCCCCGGGCAGGGCCGTCGGCAGGCGCGGAGCGGGGCAACGGCGGAGGGAGAGAAGCGGTCGGGGATCCGCAGCCCCCCCCGCGGCGGGGTCCCCTCCGCGCCCCGGGGCCGCTGCCGGTACCGCGGGGCCGCTCGGAGGAGGCTCCTTCCCCGGAGCTCGGAGGAGCTGCTGCGCGCCCGGCCTCGGAGCGGTGGGGTTTTTTTTACAAAGTGGGGGGTTTGTGTATAAAATTAAATTAGAAATGACAAAAATGGCCTTTTCGCGACGTTAGAAACAGCTGATCTCTAGGGATACTCGTTGCTGTTTGCAAGTATATGCTAAGCCAAACTTGATCCAGGTGCTGGCATCGTCGTATCGAACAAACAGCAAGATTATGTTGAATACTGTATATATTTAGCTTCATTACATTCATCTGAGCAGCCTAAAAACGAAGAAACGTTAATAGATGAAAACCATTTAGTAAGATCCAGCCTGTATCTACCACATTTCGAGGGCTGTGCACGCTCTCATAGTTTTGCTCATCAATTACTGAATATGAAAACATTTATTTCGCATCATTTCATATCAATATTTGAAACCGAAGTACCGTAGAAGAAAGAAAACTGTGGTTCATAGAGCTATAAAAATGAGGCGCTGTCGTTTCGTATCGCGTATCATCAAAGAACTTTTTTTTTTTTTCCCCCCATCTTCACGTAGGTGTCAGGTGTCACACAGGCTTGAGCACTGTCAGCCCTTTTCCTTCGTGTTGGAACCGCAATAGTGATGAAGGAAAGAAAGAAAGAAAGAAAAAGAAAAAAATAACAATACTAAAAAAAAGATCCTGCAGAGCTGGAACGCGCTGCCTTGAAGCTGCAGGCAACCACAGCGAGCCGGCTGTGGTCTGCTCGCCTTTCCCTCTGGAAAAGCAGGAAAGGTGGTCGCTGCAGCTGCTGCTGGAAATGTTGCCACCACGTGAATCCCATTTGTACATCAGTTTTGACTGATTGCGCAGATTTGAGGGTATTTGGAAGGTTTATGGGCATGCGGGAGTTGGCTATGGAAATCTTTACGTGCCTTTCTTAGATAGCGTACCCAGGAAATATTTGCCATAGAAAAATGGAACTGAAAGTATTATTGGTAGAGATCACATATGCTGCATGTGCTTAACATGATATTTATCTACAAGCTTTTGCATAAAGATACACACTTAGACGTGCTCAGAAAGCTTAAATTCTTTTGCTTTCCTGTGGCTGAAAGCAAAGTTGAGAATTTATGTGGACGCAGAATGTAAATCACAGCCTTAAGGGCAAAGTTTCTTTGCTGGATTTAAGAAATGTTAAAAAAATTATATACATTTATTATGTGGCCAGCTTCTGCAGAGGTGCTAGTTATTTGGCAATTTTAAAGAAATATTTTGGTTTAATTTACATAATGCTTTTATCTAGGATTATTTCCAGACAATAACTTTATTTTCATTTATTTTAAATTGCTTTTAAGTAACTGATAAATAATATTCCAATACATCTGTTAAACCAAGGTAAATGTTGGGGGATTTTTTAGTCTCAGGCACACATGTTAGTCTTCTAGGAGCACAGGCTTAATTTAAATACTCCTATGGGTTGTTTCAGAATGATGCATTAACATATTTACTATGACCTTGACAACACTGGAAACCACACAAGTAAGTCATCAGTAACTGTAAGACAAGGAGCATGCTGCTGTTGTAGCCAAAGTGCAGCGGAGGTGGTTTTAAATTTTCATGTCATGCATAGTTTGTAAGACCAGTTGTGAGAAAATACGTTTGTAAGCAACACAAACCAGCACCAGCGAGCAGAGAACACCACAAACCATCTCTACGATCATTCCTCAGCACAGCACTGTACAGCTACTGAAAGTTTCCTTTCTTAGCGTGTTTTTGATTGCCTTCTTTTTTTTTTTTTTTAAGTCATGATCTAAGGAACTGTATTATATCTGGAATTGGAGTGACCCATCTTGGAGACTTAAAATATCCCATCATTGTAGTCCTGACAGCTGCATTTAATTGCGGATAATGTGCCTATATTTTAAAATAGAAAATGAGGACAAGCAGTTACATCACTTGCATTTACTGTATCTTTTTGCCAGATGAGGCAATCAGGATTATTTATTTTATACTGTCCAAGGATATCTTAGAAAGTTAGCAAAACATATGGATGTGCATGGAACAACTCGGCATCCTGCTCCAATAAATGGTAGCAGTTGCAGAGCCAGCATTTAGTCATGTCTTTGCGTGCAGTCTAAACAGAGATGTGAAGAAGTAAAGCAGTGAAAGGAAAGAGATAAGCCAAGGAGGGAAGAGGATGACAGCAGAGGTCCAAGTCTGATTAGAGGAAAAATCTGGTGTTTGCTTTTCCTTCCGCTAGTTCATAACTAGTGCCACAGATTCGCTAGTGGAAACTGTAAATGCACTGCTGGTGTTTGGGTTCATCTTTAGCAATGTGTCCCAGGGGTTGATTATACTCAGCAGTTACAGAATAAGGATGCACACAGGTCATACTTTAAGTCCAAGGAGAGGAGCCCTTAAACTTTTCACTTCCGTTCGGGTTCAGCCCTGACTAAAGTTCTTGCAGTTCAGTTCTGGCCCAAGTTCAACAAAACTTCAGGAGGATGGATCGGTTCTGTTCTAGTTTTAGGGGAAATTAAACAAACAAACAAACAAACAAACACACAAAAAAAACCCCACCAAACCTAAATAAATACATTTTAATTTTTATATAAATGTATATATATATTGGAGCCAGTTTGGGTTCAGCTCCGCTCCCCACTACCTTTGCTCAGAACTGGCCATGTAGATTATAAAACTATTTCTTAGCCTTTGTACATCAGTAGACCATGGTCAATCCCACACCTCTTTATCATCAGACTTTTAGACTTGTAACCTTGTTCTCTCTGGTTCTGTGGATTGAGGAATCACTGGTGGTCATCAGGCCGTGCTTTTGTGGAGCGCTGAATTCAGGGTAGCAAGTCCAAATCCATGGGAACCAAGCTAAGCAGCATCTCTTCTGACAATGCTCTTCTTCTCCTTATGTGTGGCTTATTCCAGGTCAGAATACCGCATTTTTGAATTTATCATACACTTTTTTAAAGCTCACTTAAAAGTCACTAATCTTTTTAGAAACTCTATACGAAGTATAATGAGATTAAAAAAAAAAAGCTTTTGAGAGGATCCTTTATACTAATTAGAGTCCAGCTGTATCCTAGCACGTATGTATTTTCTTTGTTTTCTACAGACTAATTTGTTTCTGCTGATAACAAGAGCCAAAATGTGTTTTTAAAACTAGTGCAAGCAGATTTAATCTATTAGGACTATGCTGTTTTCAATTGTCTGTAGGACAGCATTCCAACTTCAAGGACAAAAGAAATATGAGCCTCTAGATTTGTTTATTAAAAACATCTAATTGGTTAAATCTCTCACAAGACCTCTGAAATGAAGATGGGGAAAAAAGAAGAAAAAGAAACATATATTATATGGTTGCCTGGCATTTTTAGAAAGAAGAGCACAGAAGGCATTTCTGAATGTGATGCATCTCAAACACACTGTTAAAATATGTCAAGATGGCCCAGACTCGGTGGCCTGAAGAGCAGATGAGAGTCTTGCAAGCCTTTGCCATCCACTGCCGTCCCAGGCAATAATCCCTTCCTCCCTCTCCTCTTCCTCCTCACCCTGGCCCTCCTTGCACTCCCCTTGGCGAGCGTGGCCCTCCCTGATGCCAACCTCCAGGTCTCTTGCGCCAGCTACCCAAAACCTGGCTGATGCCAAGGAAGGTGAAGGTTTTGGTAGGGAAAGGCTGCCCAGCTTGTAGAGCAGGCTCAGCCGTGCTGTGCTGGGTGCTGGCAGGGCTTGGGGGCACAGGACTGGGGGTCAGGAGGGGGTGTCACTCTTCAGGTGGCATTTGCTACTCTAGAAGTGGTCCTGTGTCGCTCCTGAGAAAAGATGGGGCAGGACTGAAGTGCATCGCTGGAGGGGATCAGCCCCTGGCTTGTGGCTTGGTTTATTCTCATACTTCATAACTTCCCATTCACCTAAATAATAAAGGCTCTAAATTAAATGCAGTTTGAAGAGAGCAATAGATATAAAATGTGAAACATCATGAACTTTCTTTAAAGTATTTTTTTATTAAAAGGCATGTCCAGTATGTAGGTAAAATATAACACAGAAAGTTTCAAAACATCTTTAACCATGGGGTTTGAAGTGACCCTGTAGTGTCTATACATTTACCTTTGTTTCAATAATAAAAATGTGTTTATTAGCAGTACTGCAATGAAATAATTCTTAATGCTGTTTACTTTGATACAATAATCTCTAGCCAAAAGTTGAATGCAGAATAGTTATAATGAAAGAAGCAGACATCAAATGCAAAACTTTGGTATTCATTCCAGAACAACAAAAAAAATCTCTGTAATGAATTGTAATAAAAAACCTGCGATTAATATATGCAAAATGTGACTTGGTATTTCTCAGAATTTATAGTCCATTTTCTTTAAATATGTGAATTAATGTAGTTCTCTGTTTGGTTTTGATGTTTAATTTAAAGATGCTTTGAGGAGACAGATGAAATAGTGCAAGTTTCTAAATATTTATTCCAGACTTAAAGAACTATTTTTTAAATGTAAAGCAACCATTTTAATAATGTGAGAACAAAGAAAATTCACGAATTAGCCTGAAAATCAAACATTGACAAACAAGTAAAAGGAATTTCAGATTCAAGTCTGAAACCTTTTTACAAAACCAACTTCTTTTGCTTGCAAATTACAGCCTGAGAAATCGTTGTGTAGAATTTTAGAAAGAAGACTGGAAGCTTGGTTTTATTTAGGAGGATAATAACTACTGCTTTTTGTAATCTTTCTTTCCCAGGCTTTGAACTGGACGAACTCATATACAATACCCGTGTTTTTAAAGGTTCCTGCTTTCAGGCTAAGCTTTTCAGGAGCTAGTAATGATTCATGGAAAGTTTTTACAGGTAGCCCAGCAAGATTTGCCACTGCTTATACTTTTTCCATACGTCTTGTTTTCAAACAAAAAATACCCTTCCATTAAAAATTCCCTTACTCTGCTTTTTTCCCTTTCAAAATTAAACCTGTCCCATGCCTGGTTACAGTGGGCACTGCATCTTCCATCAAGGGAGTTAAAAGAAACACGAATTTCCAGAAAACAGTTATTCTCGCGGGCAGTATCCCTCGCAGAAAATGCATGTCCGAAGCGCTTCAGCTTACGAAGGAGCTGCAGTGCCACTTCCACTGTAATCTAGTTAGACCAGAGTCTCACTTTCCTAACTTATTTTCTTCTTTCTAGCAATGCAGCCGAAGATATTACCATCCTTGCCTCTTTAAGTTCCTGTGAATATTAATTGAAATAGAAACGACTTTTCACCCCATACTGATAAATTACAAAACGTTAAGTCCACTGCCCACTTTATGGCTGGGTGAATCACAGCCAGTGTAGGCTCAGTCCTGTTTAATATTGCTCTTCCTAAAAGAAAATGAACCAGCTAAAAAGCCCATAAACAATAGCAGTTAATCCACAACTTATTCTGCCCTCCAGACTGTGTCAAGTAGCAGCATGCTGGGTAAGAAAAAAAGCAAATGTATGATGTGTAAGTTAGGTGTTCAGAGCAACCCCTCACATTTGGAGATTCCCCCTGAGACAAACTGAGGATGGGTACAAAGATTCAGCTGAACAGATCCCATTTCAGGCTTGCAACCTGAAGAGAGACAACTAAATTGTAACCAAACATTTTGAAAAGGCATTTTACAGCCTTCAGGTATCAGCCTTACAACAGTTTCTGCTATAATTCTTATTATCAAGCCTGATCCAAAAAACTTCAGTGAAGTCAAAAGAATTGGCACTGGGCTTTGAATCTTTTCCCACGTTTAATGTAGTTCTGCATTTACAATTTGTTAACTGCACCAAATTGCAATCCTTACCTATGAAACATCAGTTATATGGAAGAATTTGACTGGAAACAAAAGGATTAACTTATATAAACCCTGCCTGCCAATAAAAGAAAAATTAAGGCAGGCACGTTGAATTTGGGGATTTTCTTTTTTTTTAATGTTTTTCATTCTTCGCAGCACTCAGCACTGAACTTCTCCTGGGTATTATCAGTTTGAACTTTTTCCTATTAAATGTCAGCTTGTTTCTTATGCTAATGTGAATAGCTTTTGCTCCTGCATTTTTTTACTCCTTAATATCATAGAAAGTAATGACATTATTTCATTATTTCGGTATTTCAGTTCCTGGAGAGTTAATTGCTCCATCTCTGGAAGAAAACAAAACAAAACACAGGTGCAATCCTTTTTTTTTTTTTTTTTTTAAATGAGATTTAAGTAGAATAAAATCCACAGTTTATCTGGGAGATTAAATGCCATCATTGTGATGATATATTTTATTACCTAGACTTTCTCAGAGGCGCTGGCTACTTCAAAGCCCTCTAGATAAACACAGTTAATCCCTCCCCCCTCATGGCAACCCTGGCGTGAAGACAGACTGATTTTGCTATAAGTTTTTTTCCTGAAGTTCAGTTTTCTAGCCAGACTTTGTTTATATGTGGTTTCAGACTCCGCGCTGATACTAGTTACTCCCAGGACCTTTAAGCTCTACCATAATAAAACACCTTTCAGCATCATGCTAGTGCTGGCGGTTAGTTATTCGATCCACCTTGTGAGAAGTGGCACCTCTCATAGGAGCTGCTGGTTTTTCTGTGTTCTGTTCTTTCAGTCCCTTCTCAGACGCCAAAAGCCAGACAGATCATTCCCTCCTCAGCAAGCACAATAGTTTCTCATCTGGGCTCCAGGCAGCTGTATTTTTACCTCGCTTCCAGCGTGTCCCCTGTCTAAGCCAGCAGATAAGGACCAGCGATGGTTTGCACCGGTGCCGTTCACAGTCCCTGGTAGCACCAACTCTGCCTCCCAGATTCTTTGGCTGATCTTCAGCCCCTTGGAGAAATGACTGAATTTCAGCAATACTGTGGCGAGCCGCCATGTTGTTGTAAAGCGAGCTCAGACCTTGGTGATCCGAAGTTCTGTGTCGGTGGAATGTTGTTTCCAGGCATTTTCAGCCGTGCGAAGGTCTTAGCAAAATACTGAGACCTGCTGAAGTTAACGCTAGTAAAGAAGTGGTTTTCAGGAGCTAGGCTGAGATACCGAAGTAGCTTGTCATCCCCACTTCCTTTACATATACAGCACTAACCAGGTCAGACCTTTCAAGTAATTTCTAGTTATTCTGTTTGGAAATTTGATGGTTTATGTACTTGAAGTTTCATTTCTTTCTGTATTTTTTTTTAAATAAAATTTCTTCTTTTGACAGAAAAGTTTCTTCTAATTATTGAGAATCAGTAATACGAGTTCTAGAATCCTTCATGACACTATTTCCTCCAGCAGTCAATATGATACTTAGATTTTTTTTTTTAATGACAGCAAAGTCAGCAGAAGTTTTGTTTTCCTTTATTTTAAATGACCGTTAGACACGACACCCACGTCTAAAGATGTCTCTTCCCATTTCCATCATGTGTTTTGGCTTAAGAACAAAGCCCTGACACCACTCGACTTATTTTCTGCTAGATCCTAAGCTTAGAGCCAAAGGAAAAATCCATAGGAATTTTATCAGGAGTACAAGAAAAAGCCCGTGAATAGAACATGTAAGTAAATAAAGATTTTCTACCATCTTTAACAAGGTCATTTACCTACAGCAACAGTTGGCTAAGACACGAGAGGTGGCTAAGATACAGGAATTCTTGCAACTACAGAACCCTGTCCTTCCTATTGTATGTAGATTCTGTTTTCTTATGGTGATGAGACTTAATAAGAGTCTCAGATTCTGAAGCTCCAGTTTTTAGTGAGGAGTAAGTTCTGGATTGTTTTAAGATATAAAAATAAACTCTCTGCCCCTGTATTCTAGTGAACATTTTTCCTTCTTGCTAATAAGATATATATTGTTTATCTAGAATGTGGTTACATAAAATAATTAGGACAATACTGATGAGACCAGATTAAAATAAAATTATTTCTAATGCACTGGGCGCAGCTGCTTGGTTACATTCCCGCTCTACCCACCCATCTTGTACTTGCACCATTTTCTGTCTCTGATGATCATACTAGCAGCAGGGAAATACCCATACGACCAAGGGAGACCTAGGTCACACTTCTGCTAAGTTTAGTGCTAAACTAAATACAGTCACCAATTCCGTTTTCATCATTCATCTTGCAATTATTTTTCATTATTTTTTACAAGCATCACCTTTTAGGATTGTGGGATTATCAGTTTTCCTTTAATTAAAACGAAGAAGTTTTCAGCAACTAACATTGCTGGATAATCTGAAACCTCAAGACTCAAAAAATGAAAACCCAAACCAATGCATGGGATAAAAAAAAAAAGGCTTAGAATTAAAGTCCTTATAATGATTTTTGTTTGACTCATGGGTGTTGAACCTGTGAAACTGGCTTCACTGAACGCTCTGTATTAGCAATTCAGGATGACATATATCAGTTAGAAGTAATTTTGGGAAGCTGAATGGCCAGCAATTTAGAAGCTAGTGCTGTGAACCTGCCACAACAACCATAAAGTAAAAAGAAAAAAAAAAAAGGCACTGAACTTTAAAAAAAAATGTTTGGACAGCATGATCATGCCCGAAAATTCCAAAGGTCTACATGCAAGATTTTTGCATTGCTATAATCTAATAATGTGCTAGCCTTGATTTTTTGTACCAGAACAAGTCATTCCTCTGTGCTGCATTAGAATGAAGCCAAGCTTTCAGCAAGCTATAGTGTGGTTTAGTTTTACTAGTGCAATGCATCAACCCTAGGGCTGGCATCCTAATGAGGACAAGAACTATGCTTTCATACAAAGAGGACTAGTTCCCCCTCCAGTCTGTTCAAAATATTGTTCACTGCTTCCAGCACACCATAGCTACAGACCCTACTTTTCCTCACAGTAACTAATACAAATGATATGAAATATTAGTTTGCTCCGGGTTTGGTGACTTGATTCCACATCGCAGTAACTACTGATTATTTCCAAGAATCACCACCTTTCACTTTGTTAGCATTCCTTGTCTTCAGCCTGCCGTTTGCCCTGGTGCTTTGGAGAACCGCTAACAAAAAGCCCAGCGAGCTGCCCTGCGTCTGCCCCACGTCGTTCCTCAGAACTTGGCTCTGCCAGGGGGTATACCTGGCCTGTGACTATGTACAGTAGGCTGCCAGCAGCGAGCCATAAATAATTTCTTATTTGTACAACACCGCTGTCTCTTTGCACTCTTCTCAGTCGGGTTGTTCCAGCTTTGGTATTTATGATTTTAAATCCCCAGGCCAGGGACTAGTCTGGAAGGAACTTATTTTAAAAGACCTTAATACAATCTGTTTCCCACTGGGCCCCTGTGTGTATCACAGCTAAGTATCACCTTGGCTAAAAATGCCCAGCAATAGGAGGTTAACGTAGCAGCACATTATTGTTTCCTAACTGTAACAGAAGTTACTCCAAACAGCAGCTATCTCATCTCAAGGTAGAGCTAGACAAGAACTACAAGAAAAACAATTCATCGGAATTAAAAGTGTTCCCAGGAATACGGTTCTTTCAACGGGCACCACCCACAGGAAAAGCTCCTAGGTTTGAGGGTGGCAAATCCTAGCAAGGCAGATGACAAGCACAGAAGAACCATGTGATTACAACACATACCTGGGATACAAGAGCTCTGCTGGGATGCGAACTGGAGGGTGGTTGCTGCATTATGTGAAAAACTTCCAACAATCTGCTACATTTTGGCAGGGCATGGGGGGAAAAATTACATAACAAAAGCTTTTGTTTTGTTTTCAGGAGAAAACTCCCTCTCTATTTCTATACTAAAGCTTGCATTAAAAATGAGGGGAGAGAATTGAAGCTGTGGATGAGAAGGGAGAAAAGCCACTTTTTCCACAGAGAGAACAGCAGCATATCAAGTGTTTGCCATACCAAAGGACCATCTCCTCTGCCTCAGGTTCTTGGTGTCTTCCTTGGCGCAACAGCCACGCTACTCATTTCTGCCAGCATGTTAATGACAAAACTGAGTGCGCAATGCTAGGAGTTTAGATGCAACAACATAAGCTGGTCAGTGCCCCAGAGTTTATGAGAAGGGATGCAGCATCTTGACAGTACTACAGAGCAGTTACACACAAGGAAAACTATATGATTATTTTATGTTGTTTCTATTTCAGCCTGGGCAGGGCTGGATTACAGCAAGTCTTGACAACCCTCCTTGTTCAAACACAGGCCTATTTGCTTTAATTAAAAAGTAAGCTAGAGAAAGAGTTAAAACTATGCAACTTGACTGAGAATAAATCTATGTCCTTGTTTCTCTGTTTAATACTCTCCTATTACTCTCATCCAGGATATTTATTCTATTAAATACTTAATATATAGACTGATGAATGGGTTCTGAGGATTTTAGTCCCTTCTCATGTGGAAGACTGCTGTAACACAAAAAGCAACGTCCTGTGCTAATACCTAACTATGGGAATTCAGCAGGCAGTCTCTAAACCACTAATCTGAACGTAATCCAGCTATACTTTTGAGCAGCACCACAAAGGCAGAGGAGGGGTATTCATCCTCACGAATACATGTGCATTTATTTGAGGATTAGCTGGGAAATTATACAGGTTCACGAGATCACTGTTTCCTGAACAGCAGCAAATTCATACATACAAAGATTGGGAGATTGTTGTGCAATTTGATTTACTTTATTGAGTAATGGTCTCACAGCTACACTGGTGAATTAAATGGAAAAAAAGGAAAAAAAGAAAGAAAAAAACCCCAACCCCTTCCAAAAAAAAAAGACCAAATCCATATTTCCCCACATTTTGGGAAACACTCTGAAGAAAACATTCTACACTGTAGAAGACAGCTCTAACTGCTGATATCCATGTTTTGACATTGGACCTCAGCTACTGCAAGTCTGCAGCATACAGTCCTAAAGCCTCAACCAAAAGAGGCTTAATAGTAATAACATGGATATATCACCACTGGGAAGATGTTAACATGTTAACAAAGATTCTGGGATACCAATCTGGTATAATCAGCAACATACTGGGTTCCTATGAAAGATGTGGCATTTCTCCTTAAGGTCAGCTTTTAGAGAATTTTGAAAAACAATGTTTTAAACTGATTACTTACAGTACTCTTTTGCTTGCAGAAAAGCACAAGAATGATAGTTCAATACAAACTGAATAGATGATCACTTTTATGACTGGATTTGATTAGTTGCATAACTTTGGCAAGATTATCACAGTGTGATCCAGTTAAGCTTTCAGGATTATACGAACCCCAGCACCAAATTAATCTTGGAACCAGACAACTGAGATGCTTATGCAGTCTCATCCGCCTCTGACCACTTCTGCAGTCTCTCCCAGTCCCACTGCTTCAATTAGTGTTTGACAATTAGTGCAGTATTTTATGCCATTGACAAAGCAACACAATCTGGACAGATTCCTGGCTTCTCTCTCCTCGCAAGAATAGCATGCCACCTTGCTGAACCCCCAAGGATGCAAGCTGGGATTATGCTACATAAAGTCTCCCTTTGTGGTATCTGAAATAAAAACCTTTCCTCGAGAACTGCCACTGTTTTGATAGTGAATTCCATGCCGAGTTGTACAACTGGTTACTCAGTTCTTTGGCTGATTTTAAGAATTGCATTTAAAAGTTACTCTAAGTTAGAAGCATCCAGAAAATACATTTATACCTGGTATTGGTACTCTTTCAAGTACTCTTTTAAT
This sequence comes from Pampusana beccarii, assembly GCA_013399365.1. NCBI lineage: Eukaryota > Metazoa > Chordata > Aves > Columbiformes > Columbidae > Pampusana > Pampusana beccarii. The sequence goes on along the minus strand of VWYH01004715.1, from coordinate 508,717 downwards.
CTTGTTGGTAATGGCAGCTCCCAGATCTGATTTGTACACTTGTTTATAGTTATTCTGCAGCGGTGTTGCAGAGATGGTGCAGATGTATAGAGAGGTTTGTTCAGGTAAAGATGAACAGTTCCATTTGAAGGTGTTTCGGTTCTGTCCTTGCACATAAGAACATAGTACTCAATCAAATGCACAACACTGTTGAACTGTTTAAGTCTAGATCTGACACAAGTTATAGAGTCCAGTCTAAACTTGCCATCTTGATATTCTATACGTAGATTGGTCGGTCCTGCTGATGTTTTTACTGAAATAGTCAGTAGATACTCTGAATGGGAACTATCCCTAACCAAAAAGGTCCCTTCGGAGGCATCCTGTAATCTTTCTTTGGCTTCAGCAACAGTCATGTTGCCCCAGTACCACCCTGTTAAAAGAAGAAATAAGGGGGTTGTTTATTCCTGTTTGTTTGTTTAAAAAGCTGCTCTTTGGCTGATATATTTGTAATAAACCACTTCCTTTGTTGCTTGAAAGCTAAAGTCCCGCAGGCATTGTAAATTTTTATTTGCTATTTAAATTTATTTGCTTTACAATGCGTTTCGTTTTGACAGAGCCTTCCAGGTTACTGTTTATTTTCCTATCAATGCATACACACGCAGAAACTTTCCCGCAGCGTCCTGCGAGGCTAACGCCGGAGCCGACCACCCCCCGAGCCGCCAGTAAGGTAGCAGGGACCCGTCCGGCGGCCCCGGGCTGCGCACACGCCGGGGAGAGGGCTGCGTCCGCGCGGGACGCTCTGGCAGACTGCAAAAATCACGCTTTTGGTAACTCTAGGTAGGCTGCTGTTGACATGAACTTTGTCTATCAGTCGGAAGCAGAGAGGGGTAAGAATACAACTTCGGCGGTGCGGCTGCGGTCCTAGCGGGGAGGCGATGAAGACAAAAGCCGCTTCCCTCCGCCCGCGGCCAAGCCCCGCGTCCTGCGGGGCCGGGCGAGCCGCCACCACGCCGCCGAGCGCAGCGCAGGTACACGGGCCGCGGGGATGCGGCGGCGCCACCGCCCGCTCCCCACG
>VWYH01004715.1:456983-505158 GCA_013399365.1 Pampusana beccarii | reverse complement strand
TGAGGGCGAGGGGCGCCCGGCCTGCCCGGCGCCGGCAGCCGCGGGCACCTGAGCGGGGCGGCGGGGCCCGCCCTCAGGGCCGGGAGCGCGTCAGGGGCCGGTGCCAGGAGCTCCGTGCCAGGAACTTGTGGCGGCCGAAGCTCCTGGGACACCCCACCCTGGTTTCCACCCCCCTTCACCCTCCGGCGCTAAATACCTCGTTGCTACAAACAGCCATTACCCGCGATGCGCGCGCCGCTGCTTTTTCCCCCCTCCGTGATTTTTTTTTTTTTTTAAATAAACCCAAAGCTGTTTTTCGGCACAAAGATGATTGTTTGTGCCGCGGGTGCTCCCCGGTAACCGGCCACCTTCCGCCGCTACCCGGGCTGCCCCGAGCCGACTTTAGAAAGGCAGAAAAACAGGAAAGGAATGAGGGGAAACAAAGCAAAAGTAGCCGTATCAGTCTCACCCTTGCCCGCAGGTCAGGGCTCCCTGCGAATAGCGCGGGGGTGTTCGGGAGGGAGCATTTTTCGGGTTTAACAGGAGAAGGATTAAAGGTTGTCTTTTTAAAGTCCTCGGGAAAAAAAAATAATATAGAATAATACAAAATAATATGTTTAAAAATCGGAGGGGAGGGAGCCTTTGTTATCAAAGAGATAAATGAATATGTATTAGGCTGGACGGTGTGGCTGAGGGAGCGGGGCAGCACCGGCACGCCAGCTGCTCTGCGCATAAAAAGCTCCCACAGGGACACGGCTGCCTGCGGTCCGACTCCCCAGTAACTTCTGAAATTAAACGTTTCTCTTTTTTTAAAAAAAAAAAAAAAAAGAAATCGTGGAGGAGACTTCCTGAAAGCTTTTATAATAGGCGTTACTTATAATTTTTGAACATCAGGGAACGAGTGAAGAGCGTTAGAGTTAATAATTCTTTTTAAAAGTGCTGTATTAAGTGATTAAGCAGATTAATCTGAGGGGAAAAAAATTACTTTGTTAACTGAACTGGTCAGTATGGTTTCATCTGTTTGTAATGCCTTGGTGCTTTTGAATTTAATTTATTCAGTTTATTGAAGGAGATGGTTTTAATCACTGACAGCACCACAGATTTAAAATGAGGTCTGAGGAGCAAACATGGGCTTTCTTACTTAGGCGTTCTCAGAAATGGTTTAAAACAATTTAGGTCTTGAAGGTCATTAGTGTTCCTGTGCAGTTCAGATAGCCTCAGATCCAGCCTCCAGTGACCCTTGCAGAATCCCAACTAACTTTTCATTGGACAGATGAGAAGAGGGGAGAGAATATATCTGTGTCCTTTGAAATTTAGTTGACAGTTCTGCTACTGATGATGTGAGATCCTGCATAAATCTAATTTACTTTTCCAGAATTCCACTGGCTTCACTATGTTCAGAAGAACAACAACAACAAAAAAAGGAATACAGATCTATTTTTATTACTAAAAGAATTCCATATATGTAGGCACAGAACTTTTGCTTGAAAATATCTTATTTTGATATGAGTGTTCAAATTAGGACTGTTCCTTTAAACTTCACTAATTCATCTTAGAGAAATGGAATGCATCTTGTCTAGATGCAAAGCTGTTCTATTACAGCTTTGCTGCAGTTCTCTTTCCCTGTGTTATTTATTAATGGCATTTTTATGTGGATAGTATCTCAGGACTTCCTTTGCTTCTGCTGTTTATTCGTCAATTGAAGTAATCATAATTTGTTTCTAAAACCACAGCTGGCTGCTGTAAAGGCACGGAGAGGAAGACCATGATTTATGTGGTGAATGAGAAACAAGAACAGAAGAATGTAATAAATATTTGTTACTTAAAACTTCAGATATTGTTGTGAAAAAGGTAGCATAAAAATTAAATAGGCAGTATATCAGCAGGATCTTTCCTAAAGAGAGTTCTGTTGATTTTTTTTTCATGAGAAGTTAATGTCTTTTTAAAAATAGTACTAAAGATCTGATAAATTTACAAGAGTAATGAAATTCAAACTTAAAAACTGCAAATTGATCTTTAAATGGCACTTTTGGCACCTCATAAGAGTATTTCGGTTCACAGTTACCTTTATTCTCTGGTATGAGACTTCCGTAAGTACTGTAGGCTCGATGGAATAAGTTAGTATTTCACCGTTTCTTTCAACAGTGTTAGTTAGCTGGTTTTCTCCTCTGTCTGCATGAGTCTTTCACGCAGTCACAGGGGTGAAAAAAATTAAGGGTGAGAAAAGGCGATTAAATTAACTTACTTTTGGGATTATGGGCCACATGTGGTGCATGAAACTACTTTAAGGTACTTTTTAGCTTCTTTGGTGTTATGATGTTTAATACGTGCTTGGTCTGCCTTAAGGACTTTACTATATATAAAAAAATTAGAACGTAGTAGGAGAAAGATAGGAAATGGAGAAAGAGACAAGAATTATCAAACTCTGAAAATTTAGCTTTCCATCATGTAAACAAAATAAGTTTTTTTTAATTTCCTATGTTACAAACAGTAATTCTTCTAAACAGAATCACTAATGTGAAGAGAAAAATAGTTTATACATATGAGGATTTAAAATTTGTAAGTACAATTCAAACAAAGTGCTTTATTTTTGATCTATATATTTTGGGGTAGCAATTCTAGGACAAACATTGCCTGTATGTATTAATATAAAGTTATGGAATGCTTCTAAGCGAGTTTTAGAGGTGCATCTGGAGATGAAAGGCACAAACTTAAGAAATCTCTGATTTATTTTCCAGATACTTTCTACTGTGCATGAATGTTTTGGTTTGGGCAATGTATCATTCATATAGTAGATATTTTTAATCGAGATTTATATTAGTACTGAAAACATTAACATTAAGAGTTCTTGAAAATCATAAGCAGAATATGTATGTTTCTGACTTGTTTTCAAGCGTATGTGCTCAAAAAGAGAAAGGGGCGGGGCTATTTGATTTAGTTATTATTTTTCCTTTAGGCAAAAATCCCTTTCATGACCAAGGAAGGAGGCAACATTTTCTCAATAGTGTGAAGTGTGTGTTGCTAGAAATTATTTTCACTTTGTTCCTGAAAAGTATGCGAAAGTTACTGGAGAGCTAGTGTGCTGATTTATTTATATAATATGACGTGAGTGGAGGAGGGGGTAATAACATTTTTGGTCCAGCTGATTCTGCTAAATTTGCTTTGATTTGTTGAAAAGGTTTATTGATTTATTTAGCTAGATTTATCTAGCTACCTGAAAGAATACAAGGAGGGGGGCCTTCCCTTGGTCTCTGCATCCTTACTTCCCAAAGATGCATCACAGAATATCCATTATCCATGACGTACCATTTGGTCAGATAAAATCCACTTTAGTTAAAAGGCTAGCCTTTGTTTATCAAATATATCTATTTATTGACCATATTTGGCAACTGTTTACCTGAACTGGTCTAAATAAGAGTGTATAACTGCCACGGTTCCTCCCTGTCCTGTGATTACAGTGGTCAGACAGCATGTCTGGTTCTCGAGCAGAGAAATATGAATATTGAGCCTCTACCTCAAGCAAATTAGAACAAGTTAATTGTAGTTCCACACCACAAACAAGGTCAGTGATGCGAGCCCTTGGAGGATTTCTCACTCAGCAGTCAGAAGGAATGTTTGATTATTTCACAAACAGTTCCTAAAACATAATAAATACAGCAGAGAGAAAACAAGTATTTTCATAAATGGGATCTCTCTGCTCTTTCCAGCTGTCCGAGGAACAGAATGTTTTGATGAAATAAATTATGATGTATACCAAACAATTTTACTCTGAACCAGCTGCCACCTTATTTCCTGCCATTTTTGTCTATTCAGATGTGAATGCTTTATCTTTCTTGCGAATATACGTTTGGTAAAGGAGAATAATAAAAAAATCAGTGAATAATTTCTATGAATCAGAGGTGTTCTGAAAGAAAACCAGCACTTGTAATTTAAAAGCAAACCATCGAGAAATAGCACTAAGAGAGCAGTACTTTGAAATAACATCCAGATTATTTTCCTTCAGAGACGGTCGAGAAAAAGAAGGATCATTGCCTTCAGTTCAGTGGGTAGGTAGACAGATAATCATTGGCAAGCATGAAACTCTGACCATAGAAAGGTGGCATTGGCATTGAAATCCTTCTCTCATCTCATCATGTGCTTTGTATTATTTGACACTCACAGTAGCATCTAAAGGCCTCAACTGCATTGAGTAAGACGTTATCTAGACACTTGGGATCTCTAGTTAAAAACATTAGTGCTTTTATACTTTCTCTAATTTACTGTTCAGAATTTAAAGTAAAAACAAAATAACAAAAATAATTTGGCTGGGCTTGTTAAGGAAAAGTGGAATGTGGTAACACAGGGTATTAAGTACAAAAAAAAGGATAATTTACACAGCAGTTTTCACCTCATACTATGTTAGGCTTTTTTATAAACAGCAGAATTCTGGCTGTCACTTTATTTTTTTGTGAATTATTCAATTTCACTCCGACTAGAACTAGTTAAATATTGCTGAAAGTTACTTTAGGATAGTTTGTAAATATACATGCTTTGACAGTGTTTTTTTTTGCCATCATGCTTTTTTTTTTTTAATGAACACAATAGAAAAAAGACTACTGGCAAGAATTGTTTTGATAGCAATCATTTTAAACAACTACTAGGAGAATATCTGCTATGGATTTCAATATTCATATTATATGTAGTATAAGATGCTGTGACTGTAATATTTATTTAGCCTTTTTTTTTTTGACTGAGAAAGTGTGCATATGTCTGAGAAATGAGAAAGAGTGTATAGGTGTATATATACATGTATACCTATATGTACACATGTTCACAACCATGGTCTTTGAAGTTCTGGATTTTTGGAGAAATGTACGCGTTTTGTTTTAGAAAAATCCTAGAGATAGTACAGCTGAAAGCACTGTGAAATCTTGCATTCTCGTCCAGAAGTTGCCAGAAAAAACAAGCCTTTTATGCTTGAGGCTTGAGATGTTTTCTTGCCAGTTGCGAGTCCTACTTCTCAAAGAAAGCAAGTAATGTCTGTGAAAAAAGTTTTCCTCACAGACAGCATGCAGGCAGCTCTCCTGTGCTCTGCCAATCCATAAGTAATTAAAGTTCCTTTGTTGGCAAAAAGTCAGTTCTGAAGCAAATAAAGAAAATTAAAACAGGTGATACAGCGGCTACTTCCAAAGGAGAGAGTTTGGAGCGTAAAGTAAAATGAAGGTGAAGAAACTGGGTTATATGTCTCTGAATAAATAGTCTTCCATCAGAAAAAGTTTAATTTTAAAGCACTGTTCTAGTTCTTACGTTAAAGATGGCTTAATTCACTCAGAGCTATTTGGCCTTGAGGATGAATTCCTACAATTAAGTGTTTATGATTGAAAGTGCTGCCATGGAAAGCAGACAGATGAATATCATTTCAGGAGTACTGTGAATCATTAAATGACTTGTAGAACCCTTTCCTGGGCATGATCCACTTTTAAATTGCAGACTAAGGCTATAATAGACCTCAGCATAAGGCCTGATGTGTTGCCGTATTTAGGAGTTTGAATAACAGGAAAATCAACGTGTACTAATGTGTTTATACAATTTTAAACTTCTTACAGTTAATTGAAAATATGATGCTATGGTATGTGTATATGCTGCTCAGATCAAATACATTTTTCAGATTCGTGCATTAAGTGTTAGCGTCAGGTAATGAACTTAAACTGCCCCTGACGTGTTAGCTTCTTTTGGCTCAAGACAGGCATGGCCGCTTTCCCTGCTTCAGTGTAGAGGCTGGACTTGGAACATCAGATGAACCAGAACAGATGACAAGAAAACAGTGCTAGCTGCCAACTACCTTCTCTCTCTTTATGTATCATGATTAGTGCTTGTGTTTTGTCAGGAAGGCTCAAGGCATCATCCTGTAACTGACTGGCGTGTTGGGAGGACGTAACCTGAAATACAGGCCAGATGGACAGACTGGCATTTTTTGAGGCTCAACGGAGGAAACAGACACAAGGTGACTCTTCCTGGTTAAGGAAAGAGCATTAGTCCACAGCTCGCCTTTTCTTGGCGCTGCCTGTCCATTCCCAGGATTGCTTGCCCCTTCTGTAAGCAGTTTTGCCAGGTATGTGGAAATTAAAGCTCAAACAGTAGTAGGTAAAATTGGATAGACTGCTTGAGGCAGTTACTCTCTCCCCTTACGCTGTACCTGAGCCATTCTTCCCATGGCTGTGACAGAGTGCTGCCTGCACCAGGGATGAGAAATGAGCTCATACATCTCCTCTTGAACAACTTCAGCTTTCAGTCTGGTGTGTTAAGATCAACCCCAGTTTTAGTGTGGCTCAAAACTGTGGTCATTCAGGAGCAGCTTCATGAACTGTTTGGTCATGAGGTGGCAAATTCTGTCACGGGGTGGGGTGAATGGTTGGGGATGAGAGTAGTCTTTCAGCCATCTGATTTTAATCCTTTACCATATGTGACTTGAAGTCCTTAGATGCCCTCTACTGCCGTATACCAGAATTAACAGATGGCCCTGTGTAACCAAATTCAGATTTGCTGAAGTTTATTATTATCTCTCTCTCTTTCTCAATGAATGGGGGAGGGGAAATAATAACCATAATTATTACAAAATATGCAAAGCCTTTATAAAGTGTGAGTTTGGGCTAGACATCTTTCTCTGACTTTCAGTGCCATTGCCCTGTGTTTCAAAATTTTAACACTATTTTTAGCATTCTCTTCAGAGCTCACTTCTCTGGTAAATTATCCCTCTGGGAATAAATTTGATCCAGAAAGATGCCTGAGGCACAGCAGATTTTTCCACGGCATTTCAGGCTGCATCATGCTAGATGGAAGGAAGCTGCAAAACCTGCTGTGGTGGATCAGTCTGTGTTCTGGGAGGAACTGAAAGATGCTTTTAGCCATTGGATGCATTGTTTGCATAAGACAGAACAGCAGGCGAGAGTCTGTATCTAAAATGGAACAAGAATGAAACTTCTGTCTCACGTTTGTCTGTGTTCTGACAGGTTTTTTGTGCTGGCAGGCACAAAACAATCCCAAGTCAAACAGAACTAATCTTTGAGAGAATCACTCTACAGGCTCTAAGAACTGAGTGTTTCAGTGGTGCTTGAGCTTTAGCTGTGCTGGTTGTATCAATTCCTTTTCCCTTCTATAAGGAAAACACAGCAAAACAATCCCACCTGTAATTCCCCAGCCCAAGTTCCTAACAGTGATTTGGCTGAGTGGGTTTGGTCCAAATGAAATTAGCAGCCACATTTTGTGTACATTTTTAAACATGTTTAATCTTCTCTGAGGCCAGTCTATTACTGTTCGTTTTACTCTAGGTGGTTGCTGATGATGTTGCAGATTGAAGCAGGTATGGCAGCAGGGAGCAGGAGCTTTCCAGTGGAACACGTGACAATGGGGATCTCCTCCAAGTAAGTGAAGGGGAACATGTACAGAGGACATGCAGGAGGGCCTCTGCCAGGCTAATAAAAACGTAGAACTTGGGTTCATTGAAGGAGTAAGCTTTCACACTATGCTTTCTTTTCCCTCCAGCATGGTCCTTCACTTTCAGGCAACATTGGTCTAGAATATGCTACTTGCATTTTTTCAGGAGCTTTTGTAATTTTTGCAGAACATAATCTCAAACAGGAGTCCATAGCAAAATCTTGTTGTGAATTGGGGCTTGGTTCTGTGAGAGTGTTTCTGAGAATCCCTGTCTCTCTGTTAGCCATTGCATAAAAGGCTGAAACATGAATTTGTTCATATGCTTTGTTTTCAGCATGTTCATTCCTTCAGAACCTCCCCCTTTTTCCAAGAAATACATGAAGCTCTTCAGGTCCTCCAGACAGGTGGTCTGTATATTGTTATGGTGGCAAACCTGTGAAGCTATAGCAATTTATACTACCCAACAGTGTGGTCCATTGCATATATTTTCATTAGATCCATATTTTCTGATTTCTTCATGTTCTTTCAGTGGCATTTTTCTTTTTTATATCCATCAGGGAGTGGAATCCTGTGTCCAGAGAACGTAAATAACAGCTGTTTCCACTCAATTTGCATTTATACACTTAACACTTCAAAATAGATTATTTCTAGAAGCTTTCACAATCTAGTCAAAATTCCTACTTAGTCAGAGGTACTAGTGAGATGCTAATGAAATCCCTTTGGACTGGCTGATGCAGCAACAACAGTGAAAGACCGATCGGTTATGCTTCTGACAGTTCTGCTTAAATTGATCGTTGAAGTATATCTTTTAATCTTCTTGGGCATTTTCAGAGTCAGTTCCCTTGGGCTGTTCTAAAGGGGTGAGACTATGCCAGGTAAGGAGATTGTAAAAAAATCTGTGCTGAACTGGTAGTGTATTTCTAGCAAAATTAATTTATCTTATGAGTGCAGCTGAAAAGGAAAAAAACCAAAACAACAAACCCAACAACCCAAAACAACTCCTGGCAGGCTATTTGAAGTGAAAAGCTTATTTGCCAGTGTCACAGATTTTTAAATAAATAAACCCCTTATGTCCTGAGAATAACTGGAAAACAGCTTTTTGTTTTTATACCACTATTTCCTTTTGTTGACATTTCACTAGCCCTGAAACGGAAACACAGCATTTTTATTTAGTAATGCCTAATAGAAGATTTTAAGAATTCTGTCCAATTATTGTTTTTTTTCTCCAGAAAACTTTGAAAGCCTTTCACCTCATTGTTTTGCCAAATGCCTCAACTTGAACCATTTCTTTAGATTTCTTTGATCCCCTGAAGGCTGAGAATTACAGAACGTTGACATTTAGTGACCTGTAGTATGGTTCATTTACTCCAATGTGGACTGTTGAAGAAGATGCTTCCTCCTAAATCCAGATTTTGTTTGAAGTTACAGAAATACACTTTCTTGTCTGCATATTTCCTTTTGTTTATCCAGAAGAAAAAAATCCTTTTAGTTTTACAGGAGTCTCAACTGGGGCATCTCTGAAGAGGGCTGGACCATCTTGATGACTCAAGTTGTTTAGAGAGAACAGTAATTATCCATGTGATTTGCTGGTTTTGCATGTATTGATAAGCCTGTACCAGACTCATTCAGACTTAGCAGTCAGAACAAAGACAATCTGAGCTCAGGTTCTCTAAAAACGATATGAGTCCCAACTACCTGATTTCAGAGGGTATGCTTGTATTTCTAAATAAAAAAAGTCCCTGATGCCAACAGGATTGGCTTATAGTCACACTAGCTGGGGCTAGTTCCCTCAAGAGTAGACTCCTATATTCACATCCCACAGTACTCCTTGGACTCTTTCTGGCACCCCTGTGGACCCAGCAGGTAATTCAGATTTTTTTGTGTATCTTTCAGTCTGAAGTTTCTGAAATTATGTGAAACTGTACTGCAGCCTGTGAGAATGGTGCTTTCCCAGCATGAAGATGAGGGTATGTATTAGATCTTTTTGGATGTGGTGATGTTTGGGGGTGCACAGACAGTTCAACCAGTTCAGAAGAGCACGTGAAATCAAACAAGATGTGATCTTGGGAGCAGTGCTTGGTGTGAACTCCCCCTGCAGGGTTGTGCAGTTGCTGCTTCACAGAGGGCAAGGTGGAACAGGGGGAAGTAACAAAAGAGGTGTGGGGATCAGCAGCCAAAGCTTGAGCTTACTCCCCAGCCAGCAGCAGTAACGACACGCTCAGAGGGACCCTCAGTATCAGTCTGCTGCTGGGGACCACCTGCCTGAGGTAGAGTGTAAACGACGGTATTTTGACTGCAGGGTAAATGCTTCACTCTTAAAAGAAATAAAAGGCTTCTTACGTATGACTGCCATGAAGTCATGAGTTAAAATCTTGGTCATACTGAAGCAAAACACTCACCTGGTTCCAGTGACTCAAGGTTTTGCCCTTGGACTGGACAAGGACTGGCTAAGCCCTGTGTAGGTACTAACCACAGCAGCTCTCCATCAGGACTGCCACTGCTCTTCTCTTCACAGGCCACTGTGTCACCTTTCAGCCTTACCTGTGGCATCTTTGGGCTCATTTTAAATCTTTTCACCAAATATAGCTGCATAAAGTCAATGAACTGCAACATATGCAGCCAACATACATCATGCTTATTTTAGTAGATTTGAACATACAAATATATGCTCTAGAAGGGGAATTCTCTGCCATTTTTCTTGTATCTGCTTATGGTGAACTTACCATGAATTTTGTTTGCACTGTGCCTTTACTCTGGATAGGAAATTATTTTTCTTAATCTAATGCTAAAAAAGAAAAGCTTCCCCATAACTAATGCCAGAATTTCAACTGTATGGAAGATGGTATTGGGGAAATGGAGTTTTATAAAGATATGAGGTATTATTGGAAAATAACAAGCAAACCCATTGTGCTGGTTTGATTGAAAATGGGTTAATTTTCTTCATGCAGCTAGAAGTCTTTCTTTTTCATAGCTAGCGTGGTTGTTGTTTGAATTTAGTTTGAGAACAAGAAGGTAACACCCCGTGACAGAGTTAATGTTTTTAATTGGTCTGGTCTGAGAGCCAAGGACATTCTGAGTGCTCTGCCCGCAGGTGCAAGGCAGCAAGGAAGGGGGGCATGGATGGGGCAGAGCTTGACTGACATCCGCATTGATCAATAAGAATGTTCCATCACATTAGTGTCATGGTTCGTATTTAAGGAGACCTGGGATCTTCCAGGTGGCTCTTTGCTCTATGTTGGAACCAGGACACAGACCTGTCCGAGGGAGTTCTGTTTGGGAATTTCTGTATTTCAGCCTTTTGCCATCCTGCCCTTTGCAGAGGCCTCTGGGCCTTTCTGCTTTTTTCTCTCTTCTCTCTCTGGGAGCAGCTGTTCAGGACCAGGTGCTGCTTCCTGGGACTGGCTGCTCGGTGCGGACGGAGTTTGTGAGGAGTTGCATTATCTTTTTATTTTATATTCTATTTCCACTTTATTAGTAGTAGTATATTAGTTTTATTTTGTTACTTTATTAAACTGTATTTATCTCAATCTACAAGTTTCTCTCTTCCCTGTCAATTCTCTCCCCAGTCGGAGGTCAGGGGGTAGCGGGCAAGCGGCTATCATGGTTATATTGCTAGCTTGGGTTAAACCATGACATACATATTTAAACCTGTCAAGATTAAAAACTACAAAATAGTCAAAAATATGAAAAGGTATGTGAACCCTTATGATACTGTATACTGACCAACTGTTAAGTAGGCATCAAGGACCATTTTTTCTTGGCATTACTTTTATTATTTAATTGAAATCCTCAGTGTGTCTTAACAACAGCAGAAGGTGAAGGTCACTGCTGCAGCGCAGCTCTGATCCAGTATAATCCTACAGGTAGACGGTGACTTCAGAAAAATGCTACTTAGTTTATGATTTGTTTAAAGAAATGTAACATAAATTTGAATAATGAGAGATTAGTGCTATTTAACAAAACACTAATCTTTATGTGAAACTATAAAGCTCTGACTTATTAGCTTTAGTGAGCAGGAAATACATATTTCTACAGTAGGGTCATGCTTTCATAGTTTCATCTTTTATTTAAGTTAATTTTAATTCTACATAATAATGGCTTAATGCAGTAGCCTAATTTAACAGTCACTTTTCACTGGTCATTTGAATTTCCTGTGGAACTTGCATGGCTAAACTTATATTAGTTTTGGCTGAAGAGGTGCTAAAAAATAGCTCTTCCAGATTTTTTTTTTTCCTATGGTATCTCATATTTTGCTGGTAGGGAGATTCTTTTGCCGAGGAATTGTAAACTTCAGTAGCAGTCAAAACCTTGTTGAAAATAGTAAACTGCCTCTGACACAAGACTGGTTTTTGTCTTGACAATCAATAAAGTCAAGTATAAGCACAACTGTTTTCTGTATTTATTACTTGTTCTTTTCAGAAAGACTAGTTGGCAAAGTTTCTTGGTTCTATTTGCCATTCCAACCTCTTGTGGTGCCTCTAGGTGATGAAAAACTTTGTGATACTTTGATTATAATTTTTCACCTACACCATGACACTTACTAAAGTGGTGCTCCAGGCCATAAACTTTTATTTCTCTAGAAGACACACAATGCAAAATCACTGACCAAACGTACTGCTTGGTTCACACAGCTTCCACATAGCTCCTCCCTTCTGGTGTGCAGTGTCTGAACAGTTGTAGTTATAAACAGTAGAACTAACATTCTCTGTAAATTGTATTTAAATTTTCCGATAATTCTGTGCAAGTTACCCAGTAAATTATTATTTATTGTGTTCATTTTTCTAGAAGTACTTAGAGGTAACAGTGGGAATCATGAGCTCGTTAGAAGAAGTGCTATATAGGTACATAAAGTTAGTTACTATCTTATTTCTCCTGTGACTACACACTGACTGAAACAATAAAATAACAGCTTAAGTATTATCATTTAGCACTGGAGGGTTGATTAAATATGAGGAGATTAAAATCCTATACACAATTTATCCAATATTACAAATTAAATGTGTGTGAATTACTCTACAGAAAACAGAGTTTCTATATATGGACCACATGCTATTGAAGGGTAGCAGAATCAGCAAGAATGTTTTTATCTTAATTTTTAGTGTTTTTCTTTTATATATATGGTCTGAACTGAAAAAAAAAAAATAGAAAAGGAGGCTGCTTTCCTTTTTTCCCATACAGGCATGTGAATCTCAGCTAGCCTTCATCCTCTCTTCTTAGATGAGAAGGAAAAAGCACCTCCAGAGAACAATAACTACCTTGTGTAGGTACTTTTTTTGCATCAATTGATTGTAAAGGGAGCTTACAAAAATTAACTCAGGCTTAGATGTCTAATTAGTAGCTCTGTCAATCTTAGAGATGTATCCAACTGTTATGTATTGTAGGTACACAATTTGTCTGACATTTATTCTAGTGACTTGTGGGATTGAAGTAAATGTTATCCTATTGTAGTATTAAACCAAAACATACATCCTCTATTGCAGAAGAGCAATGCAGCCTACATCTGTTTGGTCTCTTAATTATCTAACGTTGTACTGGTTTTCAGGACAGAATGAGCATGTGAGAAATTACAGCAGAGCAGATGCTAAATTTCATAAAGACTGGAATAACTGAGAAATGCAGTGTTGGCTTTAAACAGCAATTACTACTATGACTTAAGAGCTGCAGCAGTGATTTATTCTGGTACAGCAGAATTCAGACATGGTAGCTGAAATTCAGACCTATGAAAATAGTAAAGGGACAAGAAGGGAGGTTTCCTGTAGGACTGAATACCCAGAGGTGGATGGATAACTGCTCCTGCCATTATCCACATGAGGAACTGAAGCACAAAGACGTGACGCCTGTGACGTGGGTGTATTTGGCAGTTGGGTCCCATTACTGCTCCACTGCTGGCTCAGGTTTTTCCAAAACTGAGGGGCTGGGGCTTTAAGTGTGAACTTTTATCTCGACTACACATTACAAGAGTCACATCAGTCAAAGCAAACAAGCAAGTCCTGCAAAAGAACCTCTGGCTCTTTGAATCCAATCACTTGCACATCTGCTAGGAAGTTCCTTTTTCTTAAGTTCTTACAAATTTAATTAAAGAGCAGCTAATGCATTTCTTTCACAGTGTTAAATTTGATGATACAGCTAAATACTCTGGTTTCAGACAAATCCAGTTGCGTTATTGTGCAAGATTGCCTCCTGGTGGTAGTACCAAGAATCTTCAGAACAACGTAACGTACACGGAGAAAAAGGCAAAAACCTGTTTTAACAGCATGCTTCCTTTTAAAATTCAGGTCTACCTAGAAGAAGTGAAAGAACTTTTCTTTTCACTAGGACATCACGATAAATTGAGCTGCAATTTAACTGGTCTGAATTGAGAACAAACTTTTTGACATCTGACTGAAACAGAGTTTTCTAATGGTGTGCTAGCAGACAAAGCCCGGGAAGACTTTTAGTGAGACATTAAAAAAAAAGACATCTCTAAGATGTACCAAACTGTATATTATCCACAGCAATGAGCCTAATAAGGTCTGAAACACCTAGAAACTACTAGACACAAAGCAAATGGCAAAATGCTTAAAATTGGATACAAGAACACGAGAGCAGACTTAACATTCAGTGAATTCTATGCAACTGAAGTTTTTGATTACAAGGAACAAGAGCAACAGAAAACAGAAACCCCAAACTAACTTTCAGATGGATTATTCTTTTGTGTAGAAGTAGGACAAGAATCAAATGGATGGACTACAGAGTTTCTGAGTAAAGAGAAACAGAAAAGAGCTTTATGTAGTTGTTCAAGACCTAGAAAATCAGGACAGCTTGGAATGACAGTGAGAATAAGATTTTAATTAGATTACTTGGGGAAAGATTTAGTATAAGAGAACATAGAAAGATTGAGAGTGGCACTGTAACACAGAAAGATTTTTACATACAGATTTTATGAATTAACACAATAATAAAATGGCAGAGAGTATGTGTAGTGAACATGTTTTAGACTCAGTTTCCAGTTACTGGTCAGTTACTTTAAAGATAGCAGTCCAGCACATCATAAATTTTTAGCCCTCAAAATGCCTGAAATGCATCCAAAAATGTTTGGAAAACATTGAAAAATCCAACATTTCTTCAGTGATTGTGGATGCTTGGTCATAAATGGGGAATGACAGGCAGGAATAGACAAATGTGAGGCAGCTTCTTTAAAGCAAAATGTCTGTATTAGGCAGCAATAAGCAAAAGTATTGGGGAGGAGATGGGAGGAAAATAATTGAAAGTTTAAATTAATCCAAGAATATATTTTCTTACACTGGAAAAGTGAAAAAATAGGTCTCAGCTTTCCAAATATAAAGGGAGCTCAACTTTATGCAGTGGAGCATAACAAAACACTAAACATGGGTTGTAAGCTTCTCACTTACGGAGCAGTGTCAGTACCAGGCACCATGAATTGATGAAAATACTAAAATTTATTGTACTACAAATTACTAAAATCTATTTTAAAAAGTTATATTCTAGGCAGAAAAAATTTCATGCAATTGAACTTGCAGAATATGCAGCAGTCCTTTTCACAGGCACAACAGACATTCCTTCATGGTAGCAGCACGTTTGTTATCACATGAGCAACACATTGTAGAATATGGAGCCAAAAATCACTTGGCTGAGGTGGGCTTAAACATGGACTCAGATATCTTGCAAGTGTAACAGGGAGAATATGCAAAACTATTCTCATGCTCTGCCATGATAAACCGTTATCAGCTAACTGGTATTCGGATTTTAAAACTTTTTAAAATAATACCAAGATACTTAGACTAGCTTTATGTAAATTTTTCCAGAGGTATTTAAAAGCGGAAATGTTACACGCATCCAACATTGCTTTTTTCATTATAAAAAGAAATTCAAGGAAAAAAAAGTTATTTAGTAATAACTTTAGAAGAGTGTTTTTTATACTAAAAATGACCAGGATTAGAGTCTTTATATGGTACTCAACTGCTACCAAAATGCATAAAGAACACATGCTGGCAAAATTACACTAGACTAACAGAAGAAAGAAGACCCTTCCTATCTCATCCAAGTTGCTTTGGAAAGGAAGTACAATCAAAATGTATGGCATATATGGGTTAATTATTTTCTGATTATTTATAAGGATCTGCTACGAAGACTTAATGAAGTCACTGGGATCTCTGCAGAGTCACCCAAGCTAGCCCTTTCTATCAAAAGGCTGATGCCTAAAACTGTTGACTGGAGTAAAGAATCTCATTTTCCCAAGAAAGAAAATGCTAGATGACATAGAATATGTAATAGCAGAAACATTTAAGCACTACAAAATGCTAAAGCTATGAAGTAAAATAAACTGAAATATCCTCAATTTGAAGCATTTTATATGATAAAGGGCCAGTCCTTCCCCCTAGGTAAGCCAGAAAGAGCTGGGAGTCTGCACCAGTTACCTTGCTGAAGCAGAGAACTCCTCCTCCCCTGAGCTACAGTTATTCCGATTTATGCACAAACATGGTATCCTCAGTGAATGGGAGCTGGGGTAGGGCTAAAAAAGCCAAACCTATGAACCATGAGTGCACACAGAAGTTATCTCAGATACTCAGGAATCCTGGGTGATTTAGAAGAGCAAGTTATTATGCCTTGGAAGATGAAATTTAACCAAGTTGGCCAGTTTTCAGTACATGACAATAGCCTTAAATACAATCACTTGGCTGATGTAGAATTAAACATGGAATCAGATATCTTACAAGTGTAATAGAAGAACCAAAACTATTTCACCGTTCTAATAAATACCTCATATATTTTTCATCAAAACTATTTCAGTACTACCTCAGTATTCAAGCTCACCTGCATTTCAGTTACTAGATTTCTTTAAAAAAAAAAATCATCCTGCAAAATAACACCAAACTCCAATGTGTCTGGTTCCAGACTTCCCATTTTGATACAATACTTCTGTGCATTTATTTTACCAATGAGAAGCCTCTGAGTTTAATGTGAGCACTCCATCACCTGTTCCATCCAGTTCTAAGACTAGCACATTTGCTGACCGTGCACGTACAATACCTTTCACTGAATCCTTGTTGCATTACTGCATTTTGTTGTTTTTTTTCTGTCAACTAGTTGAAGTAGAATAGTCAAGCATGTTTTCATTATAGCACTCACACAAAATTGCCAAACATCTCTACTTTCTGTAATTTTTATTTCCAATAAAGATTAATAGCAAAGCACTGCTGAAGAAGTTATAATTATCGGTCTTTAGGAGGATTAGGATCCTTGCGTCTTCTATGATACCTAGAAGAAAAAAAGGCCGCAGTGAGCGCAAGCTTTGGACAGTCTTTGATTTTCTGGATGTAGTGATCTGAGGTTACACAAGTCAGTGAAACACAAGATACATGAGCACAACCCATCAGCACTCATTAGATGTCGTCTCTGTTGTTCATGTAGTTACATAACGCTACTCATTTCTACTGCTGCATCTGCTACAAGCACACAATAATCCAATCAGCTCTACAGCTGAATAGGTACAGAGGCTGCTGTTTATTCTTAATCCTTTGTGCAACGTTAATTTTATTCCATGGTTGGCTTTTCCTATGGCTTGAATATTGCTATAGAACAAAGAGACATTATGTTCAAAGGAATTATGCCAGACTGTACATTAAATAGTGTAATATTCTGCAGACAAACTAAACCCCAAATTATTCACAACAAAAATGATCCCTACTTTCTTCTTAATTACCCACCCTAAACCAAGGAAGATCCTGTTTGATGTTCATGAAAGTGACAGCTACCCTTTGGCCATCCATAGAAAGTTCTACCGTTTCATTTGTCTACTCCCAAAACGCAATTAAAAAGTTTTCTGTGGCCAAAAAAAAGTAAAAAAAAATTCTACCTGTATCAAGTCTCCATAGCTATAAAATTAGCAGCTACCAAAAGGTGTAGTAACACAGACTGGAAAGGAGTAACACAAACTAGAATACCACTTTTTCCTCTTAGCATATCTGAACGTATATAGTTCCTCTTTAAGCTCAGTCATGTATTTTTGCACCTCTCCTCTTCCTCGCTTTCTGAGTACAAGGCACACCACAGCACACTTTTCACCATTTCAAATGAAAAATCTCTACTGTTCTTAAGTCTGAGAATCATCCTATGAAGTTTTTTCCTGGAAAGTTGTTAAGGAAATGACAATGCATGTTTCCAAGATGTATTTGGTTATATCCATTGAGGGTATTTTATATACTAGATTCTCTTATGCAACTTTAATAAATCACTTTAACCAGCAGCTAACATAGACGGTATGAAAAATTTCTACTCTGTGACATATCTGAAAAAGTTGCAAAGGCTATCAAAGGGGCAGCATTAAAAAAACCTTATGAAATAGTCTTCCATTTACACAACACTGCATTTAAGATTTGAAGTAGTAGTCCATGTGCTAACAGTATCTTATCTCATGTGACTTATCCTAGGTTGAATCTAGTCATAAAATTATTCCTGTACTTCCCTTTACCTCCAAAAGCAACAAATACTGAACAGAAAATACTTACTGTCCCACAGGATACCAGCGATGTTTTGTTGTGTAAAACATTTTGCTGAGCTCTTCAATTGTAGGACCTCTACTGTTCTTTAGTTCTTTTTCATTCAATCTCGATTTCAAAACTTGATCGAGGGTTTCTTCTGTATTATTCACTGGATCTGGCCGTGGTATGGGCTGTAAAAACAGTACTGTATATATTTCCTTTTTCTGCTTTTTTTTTTTTTTTAGAAAAATAAAGCCAAGCTACATAGATAGCATTACAATTTACTCTTAACAGCTGAAACCAAAGAAATACAGAATACTTGTAATTGCAAAGGCTGCTTACTGCCTGCCCCAGAGCAGATGTCTAGAAACATCTAATTACCCCAAGTGCTACAGCTGATCACCCTACCCCTAAAATCAGCACTGCTGTCATCATGATTGTTGATCTCATCCTTACAATTCACTAGCTGAATCATAAGCTTCAGTTCTACTAATACAAAAGTATTCATTTTTATTTAGATATTCGTTCAGTTATCAATCATCATCACTAGAAAAGCTTTTAGATGATTTTTACCTTGAAGAAGAATGTCACTTCCTCATTGTGCATCTGTAAGACCTGAAACCTAACTAGTAGCACCATTACAAATATTTTTCCTTGGTTTAGTCTTTTACACCCATTTTTCCTGAGACATGCAACTGATAAATTTAAAAGTACTGATCTGTAACTTGCAGGCAAGGAGTGCTAAAATGTTTTATGTTTTCAGTGGAGGATTTTCACATTGGGAACTTCAGCAACATAGCTACCATCTGCTATATTTTACTAGCACATGAGTACTGGAAATTGAAATAAGAAGTGTACACTAGAAAAGTTCATCTAGACTTAGGTTTCGTCAGTGTTAAGAACACATTGAAAGTACTACTGATAGATAAAAACTTAATATTTGAAGGTTTTTGTGGCGTTTATGAACCCAGAGCGCTGAATGGCATTTAACGCTCGAGTTGAAAACATTCAGCAACAGCAGCAGTACTTCTTTACATCCTCTTGCCCACGCTGCGGCATCTGTACACAGCAGGATGTGTCAGCTACAACCTGCATTCCAAACATCCTCTGAGGAGTACACTCATGGACAGACACCGGTTTTCCCTGTAGTGCACAAGTATTTGAGTGCCTCATATAATTCTTTTGGAGTTACTATATTCTGTGATATCTGAGCATTTCTTACTGTGCAACTTTCCCTCAATTCAAGTAAGAATAAGGTCCTCCTCATGGCAGCAGCTACATTCATCCTTCACTCACTCCATGGACATGCTGATCATGTAATAAAAAGTACCTCAGCATTTTACATTTTAAAAAGATGCCCTAAAGACTCAAAATTATTAATTACTTATGCTTTTACATGAATAGGAAATAGAAATGTATACATTTGGACATACTTTTGTGTGCTCATATGGAATCTCAAGTGAAGGGTGGTAGCAGACAATTGTCTTCAAATCCGATGTGACTGCAAGTTCCACTTTGCTATAAAAATAAAAACTTATAAATACACACCTTGAAATTTTCAGAAATGCTGAGCAACTGAACAGCCCAAGTCCCAAATAAACCAGTTTTGACCCTGCATTTATGAATTCTTAAGGATCTTCCTGCATGATTTTTCATTACACTTATTTTTTGAAATATTAACTTCACAATCATTGTGATTGGAAACAGTACTTGAGTTAAAATTACTATCTGTATCCAAAACTGGCAGCAGATTTGTTTGATACCATTATATGGCAACTTCACAACAGAGAAAGTAGCCCTGGAATAAACGTCACATGAAAATACTACACATAAAAGAACACTTAAGTACCAATTGTAATCTTCAGGGAGAACTGAGTATGTAGATTTATGGCAAGCATGATACACAGCTCCATCTGAAGAAAAAAAAAAGAACACTAATGTAAAAACAAACATTAAAGAATGTTTACATTTTCATTCTCTTCTAAGTCTTAACCAGGGATTATAATCTTACTCAGCTTTAGATTAACAAAGCCCAAATGTCTGAATAGAAGTTCACTTTACTAGAGAGATTACTAGTGCAACCGAAAATACAGTATCTAGGTAGCTATGGCCTACATTTACCTTCCCAATTGTATTGTTATCCCAAGAAAAATCACAGTATGAACAAACTACCTAGAGATTTCACCATTAGATCACAATTTTTATACATGCAAAGAACATTTACCGTATGACTTACAGGGAAGATAATAATCTCATAGTGAAAACCCAATTTGTACCTTGCTGGCGACTGCTATATAAGCTACAGAAAACACAAAACTGTAGTATCTTAGTTGCTGTAACACTAGAGAACTTCACCCCTCTCCCCACGTTCCTGTTGCTCCAAGGAAAGTAACCACAAGAATTACAAGTAGTAGTAAAGACATTCATAATTTGAAACAAGAGGCTCTGAGTAGATACGTAGAGAAACGTGGTCCTTGTGAGGGCGCCAACCAGTGGGACTGGGGCCCAGGCAGGTCTGCACAGTCTCTGTCCTCGGAGGTTTCAAAGGCCCAGCTGGACAAAGCCCTGAGTGAACCTGGTGTGACTGCAGAGCTGAGCCTGCTTTGAGCAGGAGCTTGGGCCACAGACCACCCAAAGTGCCTTCCAACTGAGCTTTCTCCCCGATTCTATTCTCATTATTTCATAGAATCACTTAGGTTGAAAAGACCTTTAAGATCATAGTGTCCAACTGTAAGCCTAACGTAAAGTATTAAACAGTAACAGTCCCTTATAGAGGAACCATATCATAGGCATCTTGCCTTCCACAACCACGTAGGTATGGATGCCTAAAACAGGCCTAGGAGGTGCCTGTAGGTATTTTTACTGGCAAATCCCTTCCTTTACTGCCAGAACTTGACACAAATCCCCGTATAAGTTTCTGAGCCCAGTGAAGCTTCTTTTACCACTACACTTTTAAGATCTGAATTACAATCACAAGAATTAAGTCTTAGCATGTTCTGAGCCTTCTGTTTTCAAGTAAGTCATAAAGAAGTTTCAACTTTTTTTCTGCCATGTTAGTTTATTTAGACCATTTTTAGGTTTAATACAAATGTGATTCTTCTTGGATGTTCATAATGGAGGGGGAGTGCATTCAGTGTGTCAAAACTGGAAAAGCTGAAAGAACCAAGAGGAAATTTATATGCAGCTATTTTCCTCTCAGCAATATTTTAGATGTAAAATTCTTAAATTTAGATACAGCTAATATTTTAAAATATATATTTTAGATATAGAATTCTTAAATACAGAATTTCTGTTAGCACTTTCATGCTTCAGTTCTTCCAACTAAACCATTCTTAGTTACTAAGAAGCTGAGTTCTCATAAAATATTAAAGTAAATAGTCCATATTTCTTCCTAAGATTTCTTTCCCCTCCTTGCCCACTAACTTCTTAAATGTCACGTCCATTATATTTTCTCAATTTCTGTCTTTTCTACCACCTCCTCTACATCTTCCTATTAACATCTAAAACATGACAAAACTCTAAGAAATAATGTTGCCTGTTTTCACTTGTTCTTGGTTTATGTTAAATAATGAGATTTTACTGTAGCCTTTTCTCACCAGAGTTTGTAAGTCTGAAAAAATAAATTTAAATCTTCAAATATAATCAGTGGTAAGAGGGATGGTGTTTACAAGCTAAGCATCATATGTGGACCATGGAAGTTTTAAAAGAAAAAAAAACAACAAATCAATATATCCTTTAATTATTAGCAGAAAACATGGAATATCAGACTTGATTCTGTTCAACTAAGAGGAAAGAGGCTCTCAAGAACAAATTTCAATACAGGACTTTAAGAATTTCATCACTACTTACTCTGCAGCGGGGCCTGCCTACAGGTTGCTGCTGAACGCATCCAAAAGAAGGTGGACCACGCAGTTCTCAGTGATGTTGCCATGCTGAGCGCAGAGCGGAAAACAGTCTTGGACAAGACGGGACTCGAACAGACACTGTATCCGTTTTTTTTTTTTTCTGCAGAACACCCTCTGAAAGAAACCGGTTTCATAACTGTTCAGGATACAAAAGACTGACAGTTTAACTTCTCAAATATCTTAAGGGTAAATAAAACGTGTGCAGTACATTCTTCATTATTTGTCAGTTGTTTAGAAGTCCTTATTATTTAAGATACTGGCACCTGCCTCCTAAATAGTCAAATGGGGTACACGACTTTATTTACTGAGAGGTACATCACTAACTTTAAAAAAAGTTTCTAAGCTTGAATCTTCTCACGGTTTTTCTACTGGTACTCACCCACCTAAGTTTTGCATCCTTCCTTCTGCACACTCCACAGAATTATTCCCAACACATGTTTTCCTTGTTCACAATGTAACTATCATCACCCAGTAAAATAATAGATATAGTTATAAATAACACTCGCTGTAGTTAACAAACTGTCTAGATGCAGTTGGTTTCATCCATCTCAAAAGCAATACACCTAAAAGCTACAAACCACCATTTATAATACTTTAAACATAACTCCAAATTTCACAGAACCAGAAAGATACGTATAAAGATCTTTATTTTTCACTGTTTACAGGAAGAAAAAAAAAAAAAAAAGCTTTGATGAGAAAAGCTTTGATGAGAAACTTATAATGATACTTAAAAAAATCATAACTGGAGACAGTTTAAAAACATACTCCTAAATAAAAAAAAGAAACAAGACTTATTTAAAACTACTTCATATCTGGTGGTTCAGAACATCACCAGAAATGTGGACTTCCCAATTTTGACACATTCATAATTTTCTTTCCCTGTGACAAGTGCTGCTGAAGTCAGAGAACTAACATGGCACGTACAGAGCTGCTTTTATATATATAAAAGACCTGCTTATATATATATAAAAAATATATATTTTTATTTATATTCTATTTATAAAAGAACTGCTTTTATATATAATTTGCCTTTGGAAGCTCATTGACAAAAAAGGCGTGAGGAACACAGCAGATCTGGACCGTCTTGCTGAAGGACAGAGTCCAAGCACTGGCCCATTCTTGGCCTCGCCTCCAGGACCACTACAGTTTAGCTGGGGGCATTCCCAGCCCTGAGGTTGCAGACAGAAAACCCTTAAAGGTCTGTCAGCAACAAGCAGGAATACAAAACCTGACACTTCTATTGTTAATAAAAATGGATCTGCAGGCTCTTAAAAACAAAGAAACAAACAAAGAAAAAACAAAAAGAATGCTAAATGCAGCAATTTAACCTCTCTGACACTACATGAACTCTCTTCTCTGGCCCATTTTGGAGGCCCAGCTGGCTGCTCCCCTACATCAGCCAGACACATGTTGTCATTAGCTACAAAAAACGAGAAGGCTCTGGGGAGATCGTATGGAGGCCTTTCAGTACTTAAAAGGGGCCTATAAGAAAAATGGGGACAGACTTTTTAGCAGGGGCTGTTGCAACAGGACAAGGGGTGGCGGTTTTAAAACAAAGGAGGGGAGATTCAGGCCAGACATGAGGAAGACATTTTTTACAATGAGAGTGGTGAAACACTGGCCCAGGTTGCCCAGAGAGGTGGTAGATGCCCCATCCCTGGAGACATTCCAGGCCAGGCTGGACGGGGCTCTGAGTAACCTGATCTAGTTGAAGATGTCCCTGCTCATTGCAGGGGGTTGGACTAGATGGGCTTTGAAGGTCCCTCCCAACCCAAACCGACCCATGACTGTGGAGATGGACGGGGAGAAGCGCTGCACAGCGCGACCCTTAGGCGAAGCAGCGCTGCCCCCGCGGGCCGGCCCGCCGACACGACCACTTTCCCGTCGCAAAGCGCAACAGCCGAACGCGGCAACCGCAGCCGGGGGGAACCGCCACCGCCCGCCCGGCTCCTCCCTCCGGCCGCGGCGGCTCAGCAGGTACCTGTGCGGTGGCCGCTATCACGTCCCCTCAGCAGCCCGCCAGCGGTCACAGCACCGGAAACGACACCGAGTGTCCTTCCGGTTCCGGGGGCACCTCGCCCCGCGGCACGCCGGGAGTTGCAGTTCGGGCGGGCCGGCGGGAGGGGCCTGTCCTGGGCCGACAATTGGAAGGGAGGTCTCTAACGTTACCGGTTATTTCATAAACCGGTGAGCATCGCCTGCTTGCCTTCCAGGTTAAATTGCACATCAGCTCCCTCTGTTCAGCCTGCCAAACCTCCATAGTACCTGTAACACCTTTTCATGGGCAACACCTGGATTTTATGTACATGAAATAGCACACCAAGAGGACGGAGCCAGGCCCTTCTCAGTGACAACCAATGGTAGGACAAGGGGCAATGGGTACAAAGTGGAACACAGGAGGTTCCATTTAAATTTGAGAAGAAACTTCTTCACAGTGAGGGTGCCAGAGCACTGGAACAGGCTGCCCAGGGAGGCTGTGGAGTCTCCTTCTCTGCAGACATTCAAAACCCACCTGAACGCCTTCATGTGTAACCTCATCTGGGTGTTCCTGCTCCAGCAGGGAGATTGGACTGGATGATCTTTTGAGGTCTCTTCCAATTCTTAACGTTCTGTGATATCAAATACTTAAGGCATACAGAAACTCACCTGAACACCCCAGGTGTGCTGCTGCTCTGGGGCTACCTGCTTTGCTTCTTTTGGAGACCAAGTCATAAAGTGTTTCAAAGACAGTGTTATATTTACACAATATTGATAAAAGATAAGAAGTAGAGACAAAAATCAATTGTCTGACCTGTTGCTCTAGCACCTGCAATGGCTCCAGCACTGTGAGCTTTCACACACCCACGAAGCATCTCTACATCACATCAGCCAACTATGTCTCTGCTCCTTTTGCAGAATTGCTCTTTTGGAGAGTCCTGGCTAATGCAACCTCTTCCACATGTCTTCAAACCATTGCATCTTTTCTGGTTATTGGCTGTGGTACAGTAACTTCACGCAGCCATTGGTGGAAGCCTCACAATTTCAGCAACATCTCACTTTGTTCTGTAGCTGCAGAGTTGTAGTTACACTGATAACTTCCAGAAGTATAGCCAGAAATCACTAGTCAAGAGCTGATTGTTCTCATTAGCAGTGGCAAAGGTTTCGTTTTGGATGGTGACAGAGCTGGTGAAGGGTCTGGAGCACAAGTCTGATGAGGAGCAGCTNCATCCCTGGAGGTGTTTAAAAGTCATTTAGACGAGGTTCTTAGGGACATGGTTTAGTGCTAGAGCTAGGTTATGGTTGGACTTGATGATCCTGAGGGTCTCTTCCAACTGAAATGATTCTATAATTCTATTGTATGATTCTATGATGTTTTTCCCAACAGTTGAAGATGAAAGACATCCATTCTGAGCCTTCTTGCAATATTAGATTCAGTAAGCCATGGAGAGAGGGGGCAGAGATGGGCCAAAATGTTTTCCATACTACTTGGAGAGATGTAACCTAGGTGGAAGATCACGTCTCCGCTACAAGACTCCTTCACCTTTGTGAAGATCAGTGCTTTCCATTATTCCTACCAAGTTTCTGCGTGCAGCTGGTCTGGGCTCAAGCCCCAAACAGAGGCAACACAGTTCTATGTATCTTCTGCTGTATCAGATCATCATTCCCACAAGTAATTCCTTGTAATAGGATGAGGGCTGCCCTTCGGTGAAGAATAGCCTTTTGAAGCTGAATACAAGCAAGAATGGTTATACTGATGGACAAAGAAAACACATTGAGGATTTTAAGCTCAAGGACAGTATTGACAAAACGAAATAAATGGTTATAAACTGTCTGAAACAAATGCGGCCTGGAAATTAAAGTAGTGAGATTTCATTTAAGGAGTGAGCTTCAGGAATATCTTGTCCACAGTCACAGTGGAGATGAACAGAGTTACTTCAAAGTGGCCCTTGCCAAGTTAATGACCAGGAGCAGATTGTGATAAGGAGGGGACTGCTGCTCAGGATTCTGGATGGCTGCAGTGTGACACACCTGGATGCGAATGCACCTTGCCATGGTCCCTGAGCGCAGAACACTGCCGCGTGTGCTCCGTGTGTGTGTCTGTGTGTGAACTTGTAGCACAAGCACATTCTACTTTCCTAGGAAATATGAAGTACAATTAAGGCTTCTCTGATTTATCTTGAAGGTGCTCATGACGTAGTCATCAGAGCTTCTATAAAAGATTACCTAAACTCAGTGGTGATGATGACTGTGGTTGACACCTCTGATTCTTAGATGCTTTCTCAAAGGGATATTGTTTATCCACGCAGGAGACAAAAATCCTTTACTGTCCAGTGGAAACCTTGAAATTAACTCACTTCACAGCTGGAGACCACTGCAAATCACACCTGCTGCTTTCCTCACTATAAGACAGGTGTTTGGTTGGGTTTTTTTGTTTGTTTGTTTTAACTTCTCTATATTGAGCAGCATCTGTTAGAAGAATTGGTTTTTGAAAACCTCTTGCTAGCCCCTTAGAAAATTACACTCTCCATAAAAAATACTAGATCTTTATATGCTTGAGTATATTAGTCATCATTGCAATGTAAGCCTTCTGTGGTGCTCCTACATTATTGTTGCCTATATTGATTTATTTGCTTTTATCAAGCCATTTTTTTTTACTTTTCAGTGCCATCTGTATTTTCTGAGGATTGCATACAGACACATACTCACAGGTATGTGCGCTCTCTCCTCAGATACAAGTTTGGAAGAGTAGAGTTTCTGATGTTACTGATGAATGTGATGAACAAGTCTTCTGACGGTGGGATTTTATAGGCTGGTGGTATTCAGCTGTTAAGAGCTAAAGAGCTAATTCATCAATGAGATTGTAAAAAACAGTAAAAGATCTTGAATTTGAAGCGGTTTGGTGGGTTTTTTTTGTTGTTTTGTTTTGTTTTTTTAATAAATGTTGCAGCACATGCTGGCCTGCACTCTGTGTTTTCAGTTGTTGTATTTTTTCCACACAGCAAATGCTACATGATTCTCTGTGGGGAATTTCTGATCCAGACAGGGGGCAGCCACCTGGAGGATTATAGGTATCTGTTGCCTAGTGCTACCATGTATTTAGTCCACTGTCACATCACTCTGATGCAATATCACTTGTAAGGTTCATCAGAAATCGTTAGCAATTTTCTGTCCCTTGTGAGAACTCACTGGGAATGCCTGACAGCCCTCTGGAATCTTGATTCACAAAACAGCCTTCACTAGATTTTTTTACATTCCTTGATTTTATACCCTCATTGCATAATAAGTTTTAAATCAGAGGTAACCTGTGGGTATTTCTATAACGATCTTGTTCTGGAAATGTGTGCTTTTAAAGCATCACTGTAATGGCAGATTTTGTAACTTAAGTCCTGGTTCTGAAAGGTTGCAATTGAAGGTACTACAGAACTTTATTTTCATTTTTTTTTAAAGCTAAAGCACATTCCCTATTAAGTTTCCAGGCTATTTTTAGACAGTTTCTATAATAAGATTTTTTTAGGAGACAGTAGATGAGGTCTATCCCTTCCCTGACACATAATGTTCTGCGAGTCTATTCTTAGAAGCGTGTTCTGATGGATTACAACTTTCTGGTAGGGAGAGGGGAATTGCTTCAGGACAGCTCAGACACATGATGATAAACTTCTCCAGCAGGTCTGGGGATGGGGTTATTAATAACTGCCAGCAGCCGTGCTTGCTTCAGCAGGTTGTAGACAACAGAGAGCAGAGTCTCTCACTATGTATAGGCTCAACAGAATGAGGTTGTTCTCCCTACTGACTGCAGGGATACTGTGGAGGCACCAGTGGTGAGGAATTGCAGACCTCTGCGACTTCATGTTTTTGAAGACCTGGAAAGTTGTGCTTCCAGGTTGCTCCCTTGCTGAAGAAAAACCACCATCTGTTCTTACTCAAGCAGTCAGCTACAAACTTCTCCGGGAAATATTCTAACTGATGAAACGGTTGCCCTATAGTTAGGCAATAAATGCCATGTAGTAATGAGAGCAGGACTATGTCGGTTGGCTCTGTTTAAGAATAAATCTATAAATCAGAGCTGGCATCTGGATTGGCATGGCTTTTGAGTAAGCAGTTGCACACCCCCACACTCCTCCCTCCCCTCATTGGAAATGGAAGATTTGGACTCGGCTGTTCTAGCTCTTTTGCTGCAGTGGCATATTTATGAAATGTTTTCTTAGTAAAATCGTTCAGGCTGCTCGTTAGCAAAAGGAATATAATTTTTTTTTTTATAGAAGTCAATGTTTCAAAACCTTCCAGGAGTAAGCATTTGGTTGCCTTTGTTTCCCTTAAATCTGGAGTAGGAAAGGTGCTATTCAATCATACCTAGAAGTGGAACTGAATTTGTGAATGGATGGGTTTGTTTTATGGCAAAGGTGGCATCTTAGCAATGGAGATGGACAAGCCTTCACTCCTGAAATAACATATCTTAATCTATGTGAGGTCATTCTATAAATTTAGGATACAAATTTCTAATGAAACGTAGTTTAGTTATGGTCTTAATTTTCAAGTCTTCTCAAGTTATGCTGTAGCCAGACAGTTTTTTGTGTTTTAATCAATAAGTAAAGACCCAGAGTAAATGTCAATGCTTCTGTCAACAGGTGATCTTCATTCTCTAGCAGATCTCATGTCATCCTGTCATCTGTCCATCCAGTTACTGGTAAGGAATCAACCTGCAACTGTAAATAACTGGTGTAAATAAGAGGTGACAAAACTGAAGTGCCTGTATTGGTGATACACAGCCTGAATAACTTGTGTTCTTGTCGATTACTGTAGTTGAAATAAACAATATTATGCCTGTATTCAAGCAGCCATTTAATGAAAAAAAATCAAAAGTTATTTGCTACAGTGAAAGCTCCTACTCATAGCATCCCATTCTGATGTCCTAAGTTGGTAAACCATATAACTGGTGGGTTTTTTTTCTTCTTTTAGTACAGTTTCAGCCATTACTGCCACTTAAGATAATTCAGAAATTGTCCAGTGACTCTTACAATTAGTGCTAAGTGAAAAACACTGCACTTCTGTGCCTCAGTTTCCCCATTTGTACATAGGGATAATAACAACTCTTGTGAAATACTCTGGGATTTACTGAAGAATATTTTTAATATAAAATCTAGGTATTTCTGTGAGACTTCATTCTGTATGTGTGCATGCATCCGTTTTTTGCTGCTGAACAGACTTTCTGCCATACTTGACTAAGATATAAAAATGCTTTTATGCAAAATAGTGAATCTAGGGTTTGAAATAGAGTTGTAATTGCAGTAAGACTTTTGTGAGATTGCAAAGTGGGGTAGGAGGAGGAAGTGAGATTAGTCAGCCACAGACCCAGCTGGCCTGGATGCACACACTCGGTGAGTAACTGGATGACAGCAAAAGCTGTCATGGGAAGACAGTCAGCAGCTGTGTTGAATCGGTCTGCGAGTATTAATTGCATAATTGCATTTATTTGTTTACCTTTTCTGCCTACAGTGGTATTATAGAGCACTTTGTTGGTGAGTAAGGTGGTTGCTTAACTTTGTTCTCAAAACTGCTGTAATCCCAGCAACGATGTGATGGTTACAGATTTGTGGGAAGGAGGATCGTGCTCTCCATCCTGGCTTCCCTATTGGTGTGGTGGGGCAAGGTCAGCTCAGCCAGCAGAACAAGTCACTACTGGGGGAAGGGGTAATGAGCCAAAACCGAGCCAAAAATAACCTCTGTACCCCAATAGATATATCGCAATGGAAGGAGGGGATCAGGAACATAGGGCAGAGTGCAAGGAAAAGGAACAGGGGCTCAGTGCTGCCTGCAGCTTCTCCAAAAGGGTAAGAGGCATCCAGAGTTGGGTTAATGACTCATGGATAGTAAAAAGAGCAATTCAGCTCCCACTTCTGTTGCTTACGTTTTGTTGCCTCTGGTGCTTGCTAGAGCCCACTGTAAGCTGAACCAACTCACCAGTCCAGCAGATCAGACCAAGTGGCTGTTTTTCTGCCAAGTTACTGCATTGCATCGGCTCAGCAGAATCTCCCAAGCCCCGGGAGCAAATGGTGGGGGAAACGCTGTGTGTGAGGAAGGAAGGTGAAAGGAGTGAGATGGGAAAGGGAAGTAAGAAGTCCTCATTTTGACAGATTGACTCAACTGTCTGGTATAACTTGACCTCAAATATGTGGCTCCACACCATCCCTAATGCAGTGAACTATAGAAAGTCCCTTTCTCACATGCTCAGATATGGTGTCACGTCCTACACAGCTGTGTGACCACTTGTGGTTCACATCAGCTCACTGCTCACCCAGAAACTCTTCCCACATTTGATCAGCTCATCTTCAGTGAGATCACGACGTGAGCTGAGGGAGCAGCAATGTGTGGCAGAGGAGGAGGGCAGGAGCCTTCATTAGCAGCAATGCAAATACAAAGTGGTGTAACCGTGACAGGAAACTACACCCTAAATAGGCACTGTGGAGGCAGGCCTGGGTGGAGCTGGGCTGTAGGAATGATCTCTGATTTAAACGGGGACTGCAGGTGACACCCGTCTTACTAAACACTGTACCTAAACTTCCTCTGAAATGCCAATATGAATGTTGCTTTATAAAAGCCAACCAGCAGCAACTGTAGTGTGACAAGTTCGCTTCTCTAAAATGAACCTGCATTTTCAGGCGCCCTGGACTCAGGAGCAAAGCACAGGGGAGCAGCAAGGGCAGCACTGCTCCCTCCAGACAGGGGACCGAGGAGCCAAGGGCACCCCAAGACGAGCTGCGTGGTGACCCCACCGCCGGGGTGCAGCCCCACTGCACCAGAGGTGGGTGAGCAGAGCAGGGTGGTCACTGCAACGAGTCCTGCAGATAGTCTGGGGGACACTGGGCAGGGGATGGTAATGAGCCAGGACCGAGGCTGGTGCAGGAACCCCTGACACTCAGGAAGGGCTGAACACTTGAACCCAGCGGAGGATGAGGGTGGAGGCCCCCACTGAGGTCACCACAGCAATTAAGGTCTATTTGTACACTCAGCGCCCTGACATAAAACTGTGGAGTCAAACTGGCATCTGACAGAGCCTTGACCGATCTAAGGGCAACACAGCCATTTGGTTTATCAGCACACATCTGACAAAATACAGGCGTAAAATAATCCCAGATTTGCTCACATTCTGCCTGAGGTGCAGGGTTTATTTCAGGATATTAAGGGAACAAACAGCCAGCAATTGCCAGTGCTAAGAAAGCATCAGACAGAACTCCAGGCAATGGGTCTAATGAAAAAAATTCAATTTAATTTAAACAAAAATATCAATCTAAATGGCTGCCAAACACATAGCATCTTAATATTTCAACCTAGCAAAAGAAAAATACCTGATTGAGTCAGGGAGGGCAGCTGTCTGAATGAGGATGCCTGACTTCATTAATTGCAACACTTGGGATGCAAGCAGAATGTTTTTTTCCATCAAACCTTTATTTTATGAAAGAAAAAAAAAAAGAAAAAAAAAAGATTGCTGCAACACTCCGCAAGTTTTGAAAAATTACACATGTAGCACTGTGGAAAGCTAGTTTTTTAGGTCTACTTCCCTCGTCTTCTCCTCTCTGTGTCCCCTCCCATGCCCTCCAATAAACTTTTGATCTTTTTTAGGTGGTTTTAATGGTATTGTCACATGTTTAATGATATTGTCATATGTTTAATGGTGTATGTGCCTTCGAAAAACTGTGTGGATAAAAAATCCCCGTGCCATACAGCTCAAAACAAATCATCTGGCAGAGAAGAATAAATACATTTTAGCAACAACCTTGAACTCCCGAGCAAGAGTGCTGAAGTATTGTTCTGCCCAGGGAGGCAGAAAGCAGTAGCATGCTAGGCTGGATCACCCGTGGTTCTTCTCCAAGGATGTCTTGGAGAAGACATATCCTCCAAACAGAGGATATGCACACAGAGCAGTGCAGCCTGCGGTCCAGAACCCAGTTACGGTGGCAATAATGTCTGAGTGGAAAATCCTGGAGGACAGCGATGGATGCTGGAAGGTCGTTGGATTGGGAAAGCACTTGGAAGATGCAATAATGTCCATGGGGTGTGGCTAGCTGAGGAGACAAAGCTCCCCTGGCAGACATGTGTCTTGTTCCAGCACTGATTCAGAGGATTAAGTCACCTCCTTTGGGAATTTGAGAATGCTGTAAAAGAAGGACAATTTTTACTATAGCTCCTCTTTGGAAGATATTGCTTTGTACAGAGGGAGCACAAAGAAGCAAAGTCTAAAGCCAGTATCCTGGAGTAGACGGTTTGGATGGCTTTTCCAGCACTTCCATGGGTACTCGGGGATCTCTGCATTAGTCCTTGCAAGAGCTAGAACGACTTAGGGGAACAACCGACATCTTTGTAGGTATGACAACAGAAAACAATGTTGTTGTTCACTGCCATCTCCTGAGCAAGTGTACTTCAAAAGCCTCTTCCTAAAAGGAGCCAGAAAGAGAGATGTCATGAAAACTGCACCTTTCCCAGGACACGGCAGGCCAGTTGTTGAGCAATGAAAACTATCAAAACCTAACAGCTTGCCAGACTGACTTGCTGCGACTTCAGACTGAAGCAAGATTCCTGGTCTCCAACACTTGAAAGGGGACACAGAATGCAATGTTCATGTGCATTTGTTTGAGCCAACTATGCTCTGCTCTGTTGTTGCATCTCGCGGACACAGGGCAAGGTTCCAGCACTTTCAAGAAACTGAATAACATTTTAGTTGCCTTGGGCCTAAAAGCATCTTTTGGCCCATGTTTTCTTCCACTTAAGCCAGTCCTTTAATGGCCAGTATTCTGGAAGAAGGACAAAATAAAGGAAAAAAAAAAAAGAGTAGGAGAAGGCAGAAACAAAGAAAAACAAGTAATTCTGCAAGCAGTGTAACAAAATACATTGGTTTCCAATTATTTTGGTCTTGAGGAGATGGCCCAGTGGAGATTCCTTGATGTCTAATAAAGTGTTACAGTCATGGAATCTTTCTCCCAGTGGGATTAACAGCAACAATTTTTTTCTTTTGTCTTCCTATTTTCATAAAACTCACAAGGAATTAATATATTTCACAAAGAATTGCTTCACCTCTCCAGCTATATCTTCATATTTGTATGGTGCTGGCAAGCACACATGAGGGTTACTTGCATAGGAGAGAAGGGTGAAAAGGGATCATTTGGTTTAGGGACCATTTCTGGTCTTGGTCCCTAAACTGTCTATTGTATTATGTGACATTGACACAACACGGAGAGAACAATTTTTAAAATAACCTAATTTTTTTCATTCCTTCTACATATGTCAGCATACTTACTAACTCAAAGTGAAGGCTCCTAGTTATTACTGGGTATCATAGCAACATGATAACAAATATTTTCAGTTATTTAGGAAGTTTCAAGATTATATGAATGTTAATTTCCTCTTTTCACTAACTTTCTGTCCTGATTTTTTTCTCCTGATTCCCTATGCAAAGTTTACTGTAATCCCATTCCTCAAAAGCAATTAGATTCTCTGCCCATCTGCTCAGGGGTAAGCAGTTATTTACAAGCAGGTCAGCACTAGATTGTGGTCATTACTAGATGTTGTTTATTCATTTACATTGACTTCACTGCCCTCCCAAGTGACAGATGATTTGAGAAGGCGTTACTGTATTTATGCCTTGTGAAGTTTACTGCAAAGTAAGCCTGCATGTGTCAATATGTGAGTTCTAGAAATGGGCACTGAATACAGTCTCAAAATTCTTCCAATCAAACCAGGATTGCTCGAGAGCCATTTTAGTACCAGCGCATTCTAACCCCCCCATATAAGCCCAGGCCTTGGGTTTACATTTGCCCATACAAAGAACATCTTGAAAACTGTACTTTTCATTTAGACTGTTCCTGCGGAGGGGTGGGAAGCTGCTCTGTAGTCATTTGCAAGAGGCTTCACATCTCTCTGTGTGCTCCCAGCTATCTTGAAAAAAAAAAACAAACCCTGAAGCAACCAACTAGTAAATCACTGAGACTGCTGCCCCCAGAACCAAACAATAAGTCACTGTGTATCCTTAGGAGAGCCCTCGCAGCCTAGATTGTAATTGTTTATTCTAAGGCACCAGATGTGCTATAGATACTTCAATACCTCTGGAGCAAGGAAAAAAAACAGGCTGACATGCAGCTGATAAACACATTGTCTTAGATGTTTTTTTCCTCCACCTTACAATTTTTTTTCTAGAGATCAGCATTTCACCTTTTCAGTTACATGGTAAGTACTGTGAAGGTGCCGAGCATACAAAAATATCTACTTAGTCTTGTTTACTAGTAGCAACAGGTTGTAATAATAAAGTAAAAAAAGAAAAACAGGATTAAAGAATAGTCATGTGTGTAACTAGCAAGACACAGAAATTTCACGATATGTATACAAATGAACTCAATCGTATCCGCTGCAGAATGAGGGGGTGTTATCAACAAATGCTTTAAACCCCAATTCTGCAAATGTGTTTTCATGCACTCTTCTTGGTGTGCATGACTTCATTGTTGGTTTGACTGACTTCAGAGAAAGTGACATCCAGACACTTGGGAGAGGAATTGAGTGCAGAAAGGGTTTAGGATGTACACATGAGTTCACAGCCAATATGGGTTTTCATGAATTGACATGAAGTTTGGAATTACTGGTGCTTTCAACAGCTGGGAATATCAAATAGTGCAGAACAACCCTGTGCTTGTTAGTTGGCTTCTACAGTGCCAATGGCTTAGTGAGAGGGACAGAGAAGGAAAACTAAGGAAGTTTTCAGGAAGTATTGTGAGGAAGGTGAAGCACACCACTCTTCTGACACATGCCTCATGTTATTATAACCACCCTGCAATACTACAAATGTTTAGATTTTAGGATATAGAAAGTTCGTAGTATCTGTGATAGGAGCATTTCAGCAATTACATAGTGCAGACTTGATAGTATCGGAGAACTTTCCATTCTGCCAGAGTGTACAGAAGTTATGTAGATGATCTAGAAGTGCTGTTTTTAATCCAGGAGAAAACACTTGACAGGGAATCATATGTGTGCAGGGTCCTGTTCGTGGCTGCACTGCCGGCCTGCTTGGTAACCTGTGGCAAATAGCGTCACCTTTCTGTGCTTTTATTTCCCATCAACAATGATGCACAGTCCTAGATGTTACTACTAGTGTCCTAGGATGCTTGCGTGATAATTACACTCTTATACAGTATCTTGCTTTCTGCTAAAAAAGGAGGAGGCTCGCTAACCAGGTGTTACTAACACAAAGACGTTGTAAGGTGTTGTAACAGGTATAGTGACACGCTGCCTAAAATCAGGAAACGGTACAGGTTGTACCATCGTGGTGCGCAAGCCATGCTGCTGAAATCCTGATTCTGTCAGGCTGACTGATGAACTCACACACTTGCTACAAGCGGCTTCTGCCTCTGCACAGAGATGGTGCCATCCCAGAGCGGGTAAACCAGAGTGTCCATGAGCAGCCCCAGCAGCCGGGCTCTGCTGGTGTGTACCACAGAATGCTAGGAATTGGAAGGGACCTCGAAAGATCACCTAGTCCAATCCCCCTGCTGGAGCAGGAACACCCAGATGAGGTTACACAGGAAGGTGTCCAGGCGGGGTTTGAATGTCTCCAGAGAAGGAGACTCCACAACCTCCCCGTGCAGCCTGTTCCAGAGTTCTATCACCCTCACCATGAAGAAGTTTCGTCTCATATTTAAGTGGAACGTCCTGTGTATCAGTTCGTACCCACTGCCCCTTGTCCTATCACTGGTTGTCACCGAGAAGAGCCTGGCTCCATCCTCGTGACACTCACCCTTTATATATTTATAAACATTGATGAGGTCAGCCCCCCGTCTCCCCCACGGTGCCCCCGGGCGTTACCCGCTCCTCCCGCAGTGCCTGGAGAAGCGCACGCCGCTCCCGGGCCCGCAGCCGCAGCTCACGCCTGTGCGCAAAGGCGGCGCGTCCATCCCGCCACCGCCGGCTAAGGCGGCACCGCCCCGGGCACAGGGCGGGCGGGCCCTCCCGCCTCTTCACGGCCTCACAGCCCTCCCGGCCCCCTCACAGCGTCCCCTCCGCTGCGTTCGTGCCCACAGACAGCGCAAGGACCCCTTCCAGTCGAGGGGCCCGCCCGGAGCCCCCACAGCGGAGGCAGCGGCTGGAGAGGAGCGGCCGCTCCAGAGCCGGGCGCGGCCTACATTGCCCGGCGTCCTGCGCCGAGGGCGGCGCCACCGGAAGCGCGGCGCGGGCTACTTCCGGCTGTGCGCGATCCCTGAGCGGAGGCGAGCCCGCGAGCCTGCACCCCGACGAGACAAGATGGCCGGGCTGCCCCGCAGAATCATCAAGGTACCGCTGCCTGCCCCGAGCTGAAGGGGCGGCTGGGCCGGGTCCTGC
The DNA here is from genome assembly GCA_013399365.1 of Pampusana beccarii. Classification (NCBI taxonomy): domain Eukaryota; kingdom Metazoa; phylum Chordata; class Aves; order Columbiformes; family Columbidae; genus Pampusana; species Pampusana beccarii. The sequence goes on along the minus strand of VWYH01004715.1, from coordinate 469,046 downwards.
GCGGCGGGCAGGGCTGGACCGGGCCGGGCTGAGCTGGGCCGGGCCGAGCGCCGCTTCCGGTGCCCGGGAGTAGGGCCGCAGGGGGGCAGGGCCGCTCCCAGGCCTCCTCCTGCCCCTGCCGGGCGGGGGGTGACCCGCTGCCGCGGCAGCCGCTGGGGGCAAGGGCCGTGACGGGCCTGCGCCCCCCGCCTCCCTTCCCCGTCGCTTCCCGTTGGATGTGCGCCCGCCCGCGGGGGCTCCCGGGCTCGGCGGGCGGGCGGGAGCGGCGGGGCCCTCTTGGAGGGCCGAGGGCGGCGGGCAGGGGCGGCCCACGCCCGTAATGGTCACCGCACGGCCTCCGGTGCTGCCGTCCGACCGTCGGGTGCCTGCGCGCCCGTTTCGGGGCCCAGCGCTTGAAAGGCACCGGGCGCACCCCACCCGCCTCGCCTTCCGCCGGCGGTGAGGCTCCTGGCCGGGGGCGCCCGGCCTGCCCCCGGCTCAGCCCTCGCCGCGGTGCTCGGGTTCCTTCTGCTGTGCGAACGGAGGCTGAGCATGGCGAGTGGTTAAACCTGAGCTTGAGCTGCACGTCTGGGACATCCGTACTGGTGCAGACAGGCCAGCCTCGCTTCTACCACGTGTGCCCTGAGCTGTCGGCTTGTACGGTTTTGGCGTGTTCGTGCTGGCAGTTCAGTGTCTTTCTTCGACATCCATTTACCAGCTTTGCAAGGGCTCTCAACTTTGGGGCACTTTCAGCTGACCACCTGACTGCAGTTTCAGCTTAAGGCTTGAATGATTTGGAATCACTCAACAGAGATACAGGCAGCTGCATTGCAATGCCTGTGAGCCCTTCCAGTAGGTTGGTCCTGTGGGATGTTTGTGCTGGGCTGCTGTCTCCCATTCAATTTGCAGTGATGTGAATTGAAGCCCTCAAATTGGTTATTGTTCCGTTTACAAAAGTTATTAATGTGATTCCAGTAAGGTTCCTTAGCCCTCAAAGGAAATAACAACACCCTTGTTACTCGTTGAGCTGAACAATTGCCACAAATAATTTATGACACAGTAAAGGTCTCTTGGTTGGGTGCACAATGTTGACAACTATTGTGAAACACTTAAGTGTAGGATATGTTAAATAGTGGATGAAAAAAGTAAAACTGGATTTTCTCTAACAAGTCAAGTAAACTGATAGATGAGGTGAAAACAAGGCAGGAGTAGTGTTTATCTTGTGTCAGGCAGGCTACACTATGATTGTTCTTGAGAACTGTTAAGCAGTAAAAATTACAAAGACGATCTTATGGAATGAGTTTGACACTCATCCGGCTGCCTCAGTGCACGATATGCAAAGCTGAATATATTTCAGGTGTGAGAGGGAACACTGATTTATAATACAGCAGAACTGGGATTCCTCACAGAGTTGTGGTAAGAGCTCTGTCATGAGGCTGTTGTCCGTGTTCAATTTTTTGATAGCTCTTGACAATTCCCCTAAATACAACCAAGAAACACACCCCCTTGTAAACTGGTGCATAAATTTCCTTCTTGGTGCTTTTGGGTTTTTTTCATGCTTTTCTAGAAGAAACCTGGAGCAATTCACGCGTCTCACTTCAAAGATGTGTCATGAGAGAGGAATGTTTCTTCTGGAGAGGGGAGGTGGAGGGCAGCAGAAGTGACACAGGGAAACTCCAGATTTACTCTGGAGGATCCTCCTTAGAGTTTTCAGGATTGTTATTGTTATAGGGTGGTGTGTACGGTGGGTTGTGTGTTTTCATGAATGTATTGTAAGTTGTCTGTAGCCAGTCTAGAGCTTTTAAATCTTGGATTGGTTGTGTTAGGTGACCAGTTCTTTTGCTCCTGTGCTGTGTATGATGTGGGTTGACAGATGTATGTAGGATCTGGGACTTGAATCTGACTAGTTACTGCAGCCTCAAAAAATGTGCAAAGTCATATTTTGAAATATCGCAGCTGCAGAGGTGCAGGCCTAGGAATGTGCCTGCTTGGGTCTTCAGGAGTCAGGAGTGAGAATTATTTTAACCTTTGCTATCCTGCCAATCTTGATGTTAAATTTCCTACTGCTGGTTGCCCTAAAGGGAGGGAAGGGAGTGAGCTCTGCTGCTAGGAAGAATTTGAGAGATCGGGAAAGGAAATGGACGAGAGGGAGATAGGAAAGAGCTGTAGAAAGGTGAAATAACTCCAATAACAAGAAGATACAATTTTCCTTATGGACGTTAATTTGATGATAAATAAATGGCTTAGGTTACTGCTAGGAAAAGACCTTCTCCCTCTGATCCACATGCACCCTTTGTGTTGTTGCCCAAGGGAGACCGTTGAGGGCTGATTGGGGATAGGAGTGCATATTTAGGCTGTAATGAAGTACAGAATCTAGCTAGCCGCTCGACATGCAGTTGGCGTTCCTCGTCTTGACCGACTGCTGGCAGATGGCCTGGTGCTCCGGTTGACTCGCGGCCCTGTGCTCCTCAGCCTGCTTCTTCGCTATGTGCAGGCTGTCATCAAGCTCAGTAGGAGAGCAGTCGCCTTCCTCCTCTCAGTAGAGAGCTCTCTTTGTATTTCCAATACTTCCCCCGAATTCAATTAAAAGGTGTCAGTAGAGATGTTGCGAAGTGGTTGTTACAGGAGATACAGAATTACTCCTGGTTTGCTGTCCTCAGATTACTTAGAAACACAGACTTTAAACAAATGTGGGGGAGATCAAGAGATGACTTGCTTTAGTTATGACCTAGTGTTAGCACATCACAAATGGTGAGTAGAAGTTGATGATGTAGTTTTGAGTCTTTTAAAGATATACTCAGAATCTTGTGAATAGAGAAGAGGTATTTTTGTTTTCTTCAGTAGTCCAAAACAAAGGGTCCTCTGAGAATCACCTTGACAAGAAAATCTATTAATGTAAGATAAAAATGCAGTACTGCACATTTGGCAAGATGTGTGCTTTTGATGCTGTAAACTCTTTTTATTACTGCACAATATTAGAAAGTGAGCCTTTGCAATATACACAATAAATAAGCCCAGTGATTTTTGCTCTCAAACATTTTTTACACCGTTTCGCTTCAGTGTTGCAAAGTCACGTAGCTCCAGTCAAGTAAGGAGTTGAATTGCATCTGACTTTTTTTTTTTTTGGCTGACATTCAAACCACCTCATTGCCGTGTCAAGTGCAGTCGGTATATCTGAATGAGATGGGCAATGCTGCCTCGTGTCATTTTTGCAAATGTTTTTTCTGCTGTTTTCACTGCTGCAGTGATCTCATTATTCATGATTTGATGTTCAGGTCTGTGTTAACTGTGTAGCCGGTTGTTAGTGGTGCTTCTCTTACAATCACTGCAGCTGCTCATATGATGAAGTAAACCATCTGAAGCAGTATCTGAGACTCCTTCAGATTTTTTTTATTAATGATTTTATCAGCATTAAATTACTGAGGCTTTGGTTTCTTCCCCTGCATGGTAGTGTGTTTTTGTCTGAGATATTCCTTCCTTGCCGTTTACTGCGAGAGGCTATTTCCACATTGCTGCCAGTGCTTGCAGTATTTTTAGGGAATGAGTAACATTTGGACTGCTGAGTTCTAAAATGCTATGTCAAATTGTAAAATTTCTGGGAGGTTTTATGGAGATTCTCATGGTGTATGTGGTGATAGGCACCTACAGCATATTAGAAGTCAGTATAATGAGTTTTATGGGGTTTTTTTAATATAAATCAGATATTTAATCTGCAACTTCTGAAACTTTCTAGAAATTCCTGAACAGTATTACTGGCAGCCACCTTGAAGTTTCTGACTTTGTCTTGGAAGCTGTGGGCTTCTGGGACATGGATATCTGTCTCCATGTGAAAATTTAAATTGCCATTAGTTTTTGATTTCTCTTACAATCTGCCCATTTTTTAATTTCCTGGATGAAAAAAACAATAAATAAGACTGGAGGTAAACTTAATACCTTTTGCTGGTATTTGGCATTTCTTTGCATGGCGGTTAGATGTAGAAAACGTTTCTGGACAGTACTGATCCTTAGAATTTGTCAGAGAAGCGGTATATTTGGTCTTTGTAATGTCTTTCTGCCCCTTGTATGCTGTTTGGATCTTGTGGATAACTTCAAATTTGGCAGAAAGGTGAAAATTTTGGGAATTTTCAGAGGTTTTTTTTGTACTGTTCTTAAAACCACCTTCCCTCCTATTTCCCAACAAATGCAGGAAGGTAGACAGGTAACGCATGCTCTACTCTGTGACCCTCTTTGAGTCTTATTGCCAGGCAACTAGTGGCTGTGGTAATGGGGGGGGGGTGTCTAGGCAGGTACTGGAAGCCTGAAGCTTGGCAGGACAGAACTGTGGAGGTGTGGGAGGGAGGCAGGCCGAGAAGGAGACTTGGGCCCTGAGGATAAGAAAACTTCCAAGTTAGACCAAGGTACTACTTTTAAAAGGAAAACATGTAGTCTTATTAGAGGATCTTAAAGAGGACACTGATAACTTTTCACAGCCTTTTCCTTAAAGAAACTTTCAGTGGATACTAGAGAATAAAAGCTGGGGAAAAGACAGTAAATAATCCAGCTAGAGGCAAAAATCTTGTTTGGACTACCTTCTTGTGTAGTACTTGAGCAAATTTGGAGGTACAAATCTATAGCACACCAAGCTTTCCGAGTACTGATGCTCATGGTTTTTTATAACTTAGCACACAGTTGTTTTATGTGGTACTTACACTGAAAGCCATGTAAACATAACAGATATAATAAAAATTTGTTTTGTGCAATATTACAAAACAAAACCATGTTTTCATAGTTACATTTCTCAGATGGGTTAACAGTGAGAAAGAAGTGGCAAGTTTTGCCATATATGGCATTTGGACAAAAACTCTATGAATTATTGTTTGCTTTAACAACACTTTGATAGTTGATTCCCCACTGTATATTAATGCAAAACTCTGATTCAGATGTGCTCTGTTAATATAACTGCAGGAATGGTTTATGCTATTAGCTCAGTGAGTTCAGTTATGCCTGACTTTACTATACCCGGAGATGCACCGTGAAAAGCTTGATCTATGCTAGTACATAGCTAATCCTCTAAGAATTTGCGTAGGATCTCAGCTTCACAGTTCCAAAATCCTGTAATCTGCTGTGGAAAATTTGAGACTGAGGTCATTCTCACAGGAGAGTGATGCTGACCTTAAAAACACCCCTCTTCATGTTCCTGTTTGGCAACAAGGTCTTCTTCCAAGAGTGAGTAGATTCTGTTGGTGTGGGGTTTTTTAATTTTTGTTTTCTGGGAAGGTGCTGTTACCTGGAGTACATTTGTCTTCATCTCACTGTAAAGCGACTTTGCAGCAGTTAAAATTGTTTGTGTCATGATGGGAACTGGAAAACCAGAAGTGCGTGAGGGAAGATTATGAGCAATCCAGAATTTGCGGCGCTTGCTTAGCAAAGCTGTAGTTTTGAGTTGCTGGACAGTTGTCCATAGATCGAGTACTAGTTAATGGTTTCTAAATCTATTGTGCTGCTGTTCGTTCTTTTTTTTTATCTGATGTTTTTGTCTTTTTGTCTCTCAAATTTTTTTTTTTTTTTTGGAGGAGGTGGGGGTCTTGGGTTACGGTGAGGGCTGTTGATGGGGTCTGGGAAGCCGTAGGGTGGTGGAAGCATTAATATGCAGAGACATTAGCCCAGTAATGAGTAGAGCAAGTGCAGGCATGTGGGATGCTGACATGCAGGGATTATATGGCAAGGAAGAGAAAAATTCATTTGGAGGCCAGCGACTGGAAACCACAAGTGCAGCCTTCTATTTATGATGTTTGACCTTTGCATTACAGTTTAATGGGCTTCATTGCTAATTCTTTTTTTGTTCCTAAAAGGCAGACGTTATTTTCAGGAGACTTTCTCCTATGTTGTTGTTTTATAGTGATGTAGTTCTAATCTCAACATTCTGAAATCTCTCTGACAATACATCTGCTTAGGTACCAAATTTATTTTCAGTAATGCTGGTTATAGCTAATTCTTTACATAATTGTACCTAGTGAATTGATAGACTCTGGAAGAATTTGTGCCAAAATGCGAAGTTTTTTAATTAAGTCTTCGTGGTTTTCTGAGGCAGATTTATCTCTATATGTAGAAGACAGTTTTGACTGGTATGCTTCACTTTCTCTTGCTGCCTCTCCCTCAAAAAATCAAAGCAAAAACATACATGTGGTTTACTTTCTTGTGTGCAACTTACCAGCTCTTGGTGAAGGAGATCAGTGTGATCTTCCCTCTTATCCCACTCTGACAGAAGAGGAAAGAATTGCCATTTGGCAAGTAATTGTAGCTTGTCTGTGTGCCAATATGTTGCTTTAAGTTTTTGCCTAAGTAGATAAAACTTTCAGTTTTTATTTCATACCCCAAACTATTAGATGTAGTTGGAAGATAATGGCACTGGTAGCTGGCAAGGGTTTCCTGCAATTAGAATAAAAATATGAAACAAATATATGTTGTATGTAGTCTGAATTGAAATGCTGAAGTTGTACTTCTGTGGTTTTTGCAGAGAGCCAGTGCAAGGCAGGAAAGTTACCGCCTAGTTAAGTTAGATGAACCAGAAGTTCTCAAGGTGATCAGGCTGCAGTTGGTGTTGAGCGGCCTCGCTGAATAAACAGATTTAGCCTGGCCTGCGCTGGCACAAAAGTTTTGGTGCTGCTGCAGCAAACTTGGACCGAAGGAGTCATTTGGCTGAGAACTCTGCAGTAAAGGTTATTTCTTAAGCCAGATCAGTTCTGTGATGTCATTTGTTGTTTGACTTTGCAAATGCTTGGGCTGATGACAGACGAACAGTGACAGTACACATTAGCATGGCTGCTGAGAAGTTAGGGCTTCCTATTCAGGGAAACCCTTGCATTTTGTGAGGAAAGGAAGAGATGCAAGTAGTTACAGATGTGAGTGAAGTTGATCAAGAACCAGGCTGAAATAGTGAGAAGAAAAGCAGTTGGTCTCAATTATAAACTCAGCAACTGAAACCAATAAAGAATGAAATAAAAGACTTGCAGTAATTTTTAGTCATTGACAGTGGTACCTATGTGTAACTTTCTTTTTTAAAATGTCCTCGCTTTTTACTGGTAGTGACTTTACACCTGCTTTAGAAATCTTCCTGGAGAACTTGGCAACAAATGTCTGATCTCCTGTAGGAAGCAAATATTGAAGAGACTGATGAGCAATCAGTTAAACCGAAAAATATATCTTTTTTTTTTCCTCATCACATCTTCTCCCACATAAATTGGTATGTGTGGTACCCTCCAAGTGATAACTATTATCATTTCAACTACAGCAGAAAATGGAGCTAATGGCTTGCATTTTAAGTCTGTCATCTCTTTTTGAAAAACTCTGATTTGCAATATCATCTGTGGAGTCTGAAACTGTCTGCCACATACTCCGTAAAAGTGTTTCTGGATACAACAGCTCAAACACATTTCAAATTAAAAGTTACTTTGTGATTTATGCTGTAGTGGGTTGACCTTGGCCAGATGCCCACCCAGCCACTCTCTCTTGCCCCCCACCTCGACCACGTGGGAGGAAAAAATAGGATGGAAGAGCTCATGGATCAAGGCAAGGACAGGGAGATGACTTACCAAGACCATCACGGTCAAAACAGACTTGACTTGGGGAAAATGAATTAATTAATTTCCACATAAACCAGAGTTGGATGGTGGGAAATAAAGACAAAGTTAAAACACCATCGTTGCTCACGTTTTCCTACACTCAACTTCAGTCCTTCACTTCTGACTCCTCTGAACCTGATGGTTGCAGGGGGATGGGGAATGGGGTTTGTGGTCCATCCATACCAGCTCCTCTCTGCTGTTCCCTCCTCTTCATGCTTTTCCCTTGCTCCAGTATGGTCCTCTCCATGGGCTGCAGTGTGGATGTCTGTTCCACTTTGGCCCTCCCTGGGCTGCAGGGAATCTCTGCTCTGGTGTCTGGAGCACCTCCTCACCCTCTGTCTCTGACCTTGGTGATCACACTAGTTTTGCTCATGCTTCTTCCCCCCCACCTTGCTGTTCTCTCTATGTGACATTTTCTGTCCTTTCTTAAGTATGTTTTCTCAGATGTGCCACCAGCTTGGCTGATGGGCTCAGCCTGTGCCCTGGGGCAAGTCTGTTGATGGTGGCTGTGTGTGGCATGGGGCAACCCTTGACCTTTTCCCACAGAGGGCACCTCTGGAGACCCCCTGCTGCCAGCACCTTCATACCTACACCGTACATCTGCATAGACGGTCCATACCGAATAGAAGTTCTATGTCTTAAAGAAGTGAGGCAAGGTGGTGTGTGTTTCTTTCAATCTGGGTGCCTCTTTCATTTTACCAGTAACTTTATTTCAGTCCATCTTGGGACTAGTCACGCAGCGTTGCATCCTGCCGTTCCTTTTATAAATGGCCAAGGCTACCAAAGAGGTTTGTTTTGTAGCCAGCTGTTTGGAGACCCTTGCTTGTAGCACCTGTGGAATAAGTGTATCAAGAGACATGCAGATTTTTATACATTTGTGCTGTTGAAGATGCTTTTACCCACATCCAATGCTGACTGTTCATCAGTTTCTGTTGGAAGTTACTGCCCCCTGCCAGATGACGGACAGCATAGAAACTCTGCTGCCAACGTTGTTTGAGTTAAAGATCTAGCTAAGAGAGCCAAACTCACTTCTCCTGAATTGAACTGGGAATGCAGATAGGGTTTACTTTCTCAGTAGATTTGCGGGATGGTGATTTCTGGCAAGGGGGAAGCAGCAGGCACCGGCAGGTGAGCTGTAAACTGTAATTCCTGTTGCAGATTAAGTCTTATTAAGACAAAGATACTTATCCGTCTTCTGTCTTCCCTGATCTGTTTAGAATAAAGCCACCTAGGGTTAGTTGGACCTACATGTAAAGGTGGATATTACCTATTTGTTTTCACTGTCTGGAGTAGATTAGAGAAGACTTATACCTTGCCTTCATCTGATGAAGTTGTAGGGGTGTAGCCTCCTTCTTAGTAGCTGATGCGGAAGGTAAATTACTTGACTGCTGTCTGGAGAATTGAGCTAGTAAATGTAGTGCTGAAAATACAAGGAAAGAATCATTCCCCTGAGACTTTGCATAAAGATGTGGTATTGTGTCATTTTAAATATTTAATAGCTCTAAGACCTGCAGTATTTTCCCTTTGTGTAAGACACCTTATTAATGTTTTCTCTTTTGAAGTTTCAGAATAGTTTTATCACAGCTATGTTGACCTCTGAAAGTCTTAATGGTATCTCTCTCTTTTTAAGGTACTAGCATAAAGCTGCTGGTTGTAAGGATGCTTTTCTGTAGTCTCAACACCATAAAAGGTTGCTAGATAACTGTTCGTAACAAATAAGAAGATACACAGAGTATTTGGTCTTTAAGACTTTTATAGATGACTGAAGACTTTAATTTAGCAGTTTACCATCTGTTACTGAAATCAGTCCTGTTGGTAGTTAAGCTTTGTCCTTTGGAATGAGGAGGTGGCCTCTACATTTCCTTTTGAGGCTGGTTACAGAATAGTAATCCGTTACGCTAGTTTCTCGCTGTGACTGACGCTGCAGTCTCAGCTCTTTAAACCAGCCCAGCCCTTTCACCAAAAGGAGCATCCTTCTGACAGCATGTGTTTGCACCCTCCTTTTTGTTGGCACAGCTGTTTGCATGGACATGTGGTGAACTGCATCAAGGACTCTTCTCTGTTGCATGTGGGGTGGTTTCCTTTTTCCTTTTTCCTTTTTCCTTTTTCCTTTTTCCTTTTTCCTTTTTCCTTTTTCCTTTTTCCTTTTTCCTTTTTCCTTTTTCCTTTTTCTCCTTCCAGACTGGGGCTATGTGCTGTGTTTCATCGTGAGGTCAAGAGACAGCTATACAGGCAAAAATGCAGGTGCATAATAGGCTGAAGTGGAAAGGCACCACAGCTTTTTTTTCTTCCTTTCTCCAGCAGCTGCTCATTTATCAGCTTAGAATGTTCAGGCTTTGTAAGATGTTGGGATTTCTCTAAGCTCCCTTTATTCTAATGGGTGTTATGAAATGTTATGAATTTCACCAGGTGATTTCACAGCTGATATTAAGGGACTGTGTAGAGCGAAAGACCAAGCTAGATTCTGTCAAAAAGTGTATTCCTTCAGATATAACATCTCACTGAAGACTACTGTATTTAACTTCTAGTTTAATATACAGAATTTTTTACTTGTAGAAGGAAACTATGTGGCAGTAATGTTGAATATGAAATAAGAAAACTGAGATGTCACTAAATCGAGCATGCAGACAGCTGAATTTGACTGAAGACTTGGAGCATGCAGACAGCAAATTTGACTGAAGACTTGGAGCTTGGATTTCTTCTTTGAGCTAGTTTGTGCTGACTTTGCAAGCAGGCTTCTTAAATTCTAGTGGCCTTCATACGGTAGCCTTAACGTTCCTTTATTTTGTAGGTGCTAGATATTGATTTGTTCTTGACTTTTTTAGCCAACATCTCTTGGCAGGCAGTGTGAAACTTGTGGTGATGAACTATTGCCGTAGTATGGGGAACAGAATTGCCATTATTTCTCCAAGCAAAGAATATAGTACTCCTTTTTAGAAAGTAAGGAAAAAAGCTTTAAAAATTGTCTAATCCCGTATAACAATTTCTTCCTTTGCTACTGGAGTGGTCTCTGTCAGACAGGTGAAACTTTAGAGATTTTGGTTCAGCTGCAGTGGTTCTGCTATGTAAGAAATAATGTTCTGGTTTGTTTGTTGTTTTATTTGTTTTTTTCTCCAAATACTTGGATTCATGAGTTTTCTGGTTGTTGTTATTTGCCAATATGCCGCTGTTTGATCCTGCCTTAGTCTGTTGAGAGCAAGTAAGAGTTCTGAAGTGGCTTTTTGTTTTCCAAGATGTAGCCATACAGAAATCTTTTTGTTGTTTTCACTGAGGCCTTGGCAATTTGGGGCTTTTGTAAACACTTCTGCAAGACTGGAAGTGATTAAAATAGTAGCCTATTACTAATGGATTCCTTCTTTCTGTGCTTGTTCATATCTCCATGTGCTCTAACAACTGATTTTCACACGTGTCTGTATGGAAGCATCTTCTGGGTTGTTCAGTTCCCATCCCTAACGTCTTGTTCTGGGTGTATGAACCAGGAGAATCCTGGTGGTTTTGTCTGCTTTGCAGTAACTTTTTTTTTTTTTTCCCCCCCACTGAAAGCAGGACAACCAAGCAAAAGCTCAAAGAGTGAAACATTGCCCCCTGCAAATCAACCTCTTGTATTTGCGTGGCTTCTCTCAGTCTCAGCACCCTGAAAAAACCCTCTCCCCCACCTCCTGCTCTGTTGGTCTCTTTCTAAAGATCTCTGTGCTCTCCCTGAGGCTTCTTGTCCTCATAGGTTACTGTAGAAACAGGTTGAGGATTTCTCCCCCCCTCTTGGGTACAATTAGTCTTCAATTTAATGTCTTCATAGGAGAATAGCTATGCAGAATGTCAGCTACACCATCTGTCCGATCTGCGTCATCTGTCACTCTGCTTCAGGCCACCTGTGTTAATAAGAAGAGCTTTGCTTTTGCTTGTCAAAACACCTTCAACACTTCTGCATTTTTTAACCACTTAATTAAAAATGAGAAAGATAAAATGGGAGGTGGGGGGAGCTTCAGCCAGTTGTGAATGGTTGGTGGTTGTATCGTTTTTGTTTTGTGGGGTTTTTTTTTAGTTTGTTTGTTTCAAGAACTGGTTGGCACGTATCTTCGTTTTGGGTATGTTAGTTTTCTTTAGTCAATGGAAATTATGACGTTAACTTGGAACAAGTGGAGTAAAAGCAGGAGTGAGAAAAGATCTCAATCTAAAATCATTGCCGTGTATGACAAATAGAAATAACTGCCTATGGCAGCATGGGGTTGAGTTTTAGAGCTCAAAATGCCCTGAAATATTTTCTGTGAAATTTCCTTCAGTATGCTAGAGCAGAACTAATTAAGAAACGCTATTAAGTGCTGTTCTGGAACGTTTACTTAGATGGAAATTCGTATTCCCGTGAAGATTAAATTAATTGCTGTATTGTAAAAACATTTATTGTGAGCAGCAGAACTGCAGAACCTGGATTTCTGTGGATTTATATATATATATATATGTGTATATATATATATATAAAATATAT
>VWYH01004715.1:407237-456970 GCA_013399365.1 Pampusana beccarii | reverse complement strand
CTCTTTAGTGTGTTAATATTTGAATGTCCCAGCTCTTTTTAGTCTTATTGGCAGGATTTTTTTTTGCCGGGCAAGAGTAGTACGTACTTGATTGGAATAAACTGACCCAACAGTATGTAATATCAGTGTTCTTCATGTCTTTCTCTTGGGTAGCACTGAGCTTGGTTTCTGTTATAGCCACTGACAGTTTACAAAATGTACAGAAAAGCTGAAATTGGACAAAGGGTTCAAAGGCAGTTTTGGGGAGAAAGAGGAAAGTGACAGATTGCACAAAACTCACTTCCTCAGCTAACAAAAGTGTTAGAAAGGTTTTGTGTAAAAAGATACTGGAAAGTGAAGTATTGCATATGCTTGATCCTCCTGATAAGTTAAAAAAGGTGGCAAGTTAGATTTTTAATTAGAAGTTACTTATTTACGTATTTTACCATGTTTGAGGGACTGTTTTTCATTGGCTAACCATCCTCTACGGAAAGCAATATAAAATTACAAAATAATATCAACACGTAGTTAAACATTTCCTTGTTTGTAGGTTAAGTCCGCATCTTGTGACTCTCTTGTGGGTGACTTACAGGTGGGGGGTGGTTGGTTTTTTGGTAATGTTCCCTTAAAAAAAAACCCCAAAAACAGAAAAAACCTTTAACCAGTTCAGTTTCCTGACCTGGTACATTGTGTTGCCCTGTATACTGATAACTGTATATCTCAAATATGACTTATTTCTCCAGGTCTTATGGCAAATGAAATTGATTTTAATATGGGCATGTTTACATCTTACTGTAAAATGTGGAAGTTGAGTGCTTGATATTACCGTAGAATTGGACCAACTTGCATGTTTAAGCATCTTATATGCTTAGACCTTAAAACATTTCTCCCTTTCTGTTCCTTTTCCATGATTCCCCCCAAATATATTGAAGATATTATAATAAATTTCTTCATAATTGAAGGGCAAAAGCCATATTTCTTGTCAGAATTTAGCAGGTGGTGTTGATGTACTTAAGCACAAACATTTCATGTTCTTTTAATAAATGGTGTTTTTCTTGTGTTTTGCGTAGTCTAACAAGCGTGTCTGTGTTACGCTTTTTTAAAAAGATGCCTTTTCTGAACCAAAGATGCTTCTCAGCTTTTGCATAAAACAGTAGTGATGTACGTTCACAGGCTTTGTGACCTATCATTCTGTGTGTGTCAGAGAAATTTAGGCTGGTACTCGCTCTCTCGGCATGATGGCTGCATCAGAGCCTGCTGGGTAGGAAGGACGAGTGTCGACCGATTTCCTCACAGATTTCTTTCTTGTGAGTGTTCCTCCTCGTCTCTGCTTGGAAACAGCTTCAATTACGCCGATAGCGGTGGAGCCCCGCTCACGGCACAGGAAGCGAGACGTGCTTGCTTAAAGCATTTCTAATCTAATATTAATGTTCCACAGGGTGCCTGGATGGGTTCTGAGTAGCCACAGCACTAGCGTAGCTGGATGCAACTAAATGCTTTTCTTTGCACTCCCTTTTTCTGCGGTGTTTTATAGCGAGATAACCGCATCCGTGTAACTGAGGGGCGTGAAAGGCTGTTTGAACGTGATGACATTCTAGCAGTGGTGTAGCCCCTTCATCATCATGCGGTACCTCGATTGAAAGAATCGTTTTTCTCATACATGGGCTCTCTCATTGTTTGTTGACAACTGGTTTTTAGTGGTAGAATGTGCAGCGTGCAGCCGGGCGCTGCTCCCTCTGTTACGCTGGCAGGTAGAAGTGCTGATGCTGCTGCCAGAGAACTGCTGATTCTGGGTTATTTTAAGCCAGGACTGACTGCCCAGTATGGTTACGGTCAGTGTACTGGTGTAATTAGGGAGGCGGTCTGGGGAGCAGAGTGGCTGAGTGGGGGCTAACAAATGCCGAGGTCAGCCCAGCTATTAAAATGTGTTACCCTTTAATAATAATCATCATTTTAAAAAAAAAAAAAAAGTCTTATATTTGAAAATGCCCGTGAGAACCAAAATCGCCATCTGCCTACCGGTGTGTATCTGGCAAAGTCCAGGTGGTAGCAGTTGTGAAGATGTTTAAAAATTGGTTCTTTTCATTACGTTTGGTTTTTTTTTAACTTCAAGTTGGCTCGCTATATTAGTTTGTATTTGGCATAAGACGCTCTTTCCTCTGCCAAAACTGTCCAACTGTAATAAGTATACAGTCCTTCATAGGAGGAAATCCTAATTGTCCCATTTACCTGTGGCAGCACTCATGCTGGAACCTTGCTGAAAGAAATTGAGAATGTTTTATGCATTTACGGGGATAATTTATGGTTTCTTACTCACTGGCTTTCATACCACCGAGCTAAATGTTTAAGCATTCCTTATAGCTGCATTTCTGTGGAATTACTGTACAGGTGGATAGCCAGCAGAATACAAATGCTGAGTATGATATAAATTTATGTGTATAGTTGAAAATAAAATACACTTGCAGAAGTGAGTGGAGACAGGTCGAAGAAGCTTGGATGGCCTTCCAGTAAGGTGTATAAGTGGCTTTGGCAGCCAATGCCTATTCAGATAAGCAGGCAGTATGTAGTCACAACAAGGAATTAGACCAGATAAGTTTATTTTTATGTTTGTGTACATAGTAGTAAGTTCAGTATTATGATTTGTAGGACCTTGACGATTTTGAAATGAAAAACTGGCTTCTTTATATTGTGTATTTGGGTTTGTTTGGTTGGTTTTTTGCTAGCATGAGGTGTTATTTAATTGCATCACAACAGCCACATCACTTAAATGCTGTGTGAATTTATTTCTACGAACTGCCAGTATTGAAACAGTCCAGTTACATTTGAAGAACATATTAAGCCAAGTAGAGGTAATCTGTCTGGTTTGTGCTTGAATTAGTGCTACTATAGACACACAGAGTAAATATACTATAAAACTAGAATAATAAATTAATATTACACCTACAAGTTACCATTTTTCTTCAGTAGAAACAGGATCATTTTTCTTTGTGAAAGCCAACACAGGTGGTGAAAAAGTTAACTCTACACAGTAAAAACACACTAGAGGAAAAGCAGGAAATGGGGCTAAAATTACCTGAGGAAACGAGGCTTCGGCAGGACTTGTTGTCTTGTGCTTAATGTCCTGTTTTCTGTTTCGGCCTCGGATTCTTTTTTATCGGGAGGAGCACAATGGAGCCTGTAAGACTTGTGAGGGCTGGCAACAGAGGAGAAAGGTGTATGGGCCTTGGTGGGTCTGTCTGCTCAGTGCGTTAGGGGGCTGGATGGTCAGAACGTGGGCAGCTCTCAGCTATGGTCACAGCGTGGTGTCCAGGATAGGATCGGTGCTGTGGGTGGAAGAATTGGGCAACAAAGATGACAAATCTCTGTAGGACGCCAGGCTTTCCTAATTTTACAGAACAACTTCCCTATCTCCTGCTGTTTGATAGGGTCACTTTAAACATGGGTATATCTAGGCTAAAAGTCCTCACACCAAAGCTATGTATGCATATATGTGTGTAGATGTATAAACCGTTCTTATAAACACCTTTAGTGTTGTAGCAGAGTAGTACTTTGAATTCTTCAAAGTTTAATCTGATTCCAATGCAAATGTTCATCATAACACATCAATCTGCTCTTTGTTAGAGTAAATCTTGAATGCTTTCTGTGAGTGATTAGCCCTTTTGGTTTTTCACTTATGAGATTTTCTGTTCAAGGTAGAATGAGAAATAGTTTTGATATTTTTACTGTGGCATTCTCTAAAGTGCTTTTTAATATATTGAAAAATAACAGCTTGGCAGTATTTTAATCAAAAGTTAAGTTGTTGAGGACAGCTTAATGATCTAGTACTTTGTGCTACAGAAGCACGCACTCCTACAGCAGTTGAGGCATCCGAAAGGAGATGTCTACCAGTTTACCACATCCTCATCTCTCTGCAGATATTCTTTGACTTTGAGGTATTTGCCTAACACGATAATTTCTGTGGATATAGGTGAATAACTCGTAACAAACACTTGTTTTTAAAATAGTTTGTACAGATGATGTTTATTTTAAATGAGTTGCATTTGTTACATTTCTTTTTCTTTTTCTTCCAGGAAACCCAGCGCCTGCTGGCAGAACCAGTCCCTGGGATAAAAGCAGAGCCGGATGAAAGCAACGCACGTTATTTTCACGTGGTCATTGCAGGCCCACAGGATTCCCCCTTTGAGGGTGGGACATTTAAACTTGAACTATTCCTTCCAGAAGAATATCCAATGGCAGCTCCTAAAGTACGTTTCATGACCAAAATTTATCATCCTAATGTAGACAAGCTGGGAAGAATATGTTTAGATATTTTGAAAGGTAAGTGCTACCTTGTTTTCTTTTTTTGATATTGTTAAGTACAGAAACATGTAGATTGGCCTTCCAAATAGTTGGTTTTTTTTGTTTGAAGAATACCTTGCTTATTCTTTAGTCTGGGAGAGGAAAAACTTTTTACTTCTGTAAGCTGTGATGAATATGGTGTTTCATACTGCTGTAAATGTCTCTTCAGATAAATGGTCCCCAGCTTTGCAGATTCGTACAGTTCTGCTATCAATCCAGGCTTTGTTAAGCGCTCCCAATCCAGATGATCCACTAGCAAATGATGTAGCTGAGCAATGGAAGACCAATGAAGCCCAAGCCATAGAAACAGGTGATGTATCGTATGCCTTTTTTTTTTTTTTTTTTTATTTCCCCCTAGCTTTAGGAAGTAGCTGATTTACTAATTGGTTGGGGGATGTAAATCCTGACCTCCCGTTTGATGCCTGCAATTGCAGAAACAACTACTGCTTGCAGTCATAGTCCAAGTACCCTGAATGTGCCTGCAGTGCTCTGTTTTCAAGTCTGTGAGGCCTGCTGGAGGGAAAACGCTCTCTTGATTTCTTTTATCCCGACTTTTCGTGTTCTTAAATTGCAGGCATGTCTAATCTGGACTCGTGGTGAAGTAAAAGTACACACCACTGCTTTTTCTATAAAGCTTAAGTAAAAGATTGTCTGGTTTCAGAAAGTACATCTCTTCCATACCTGCTTCTGTGGCAGGCTGTAATGGATTGAAAGAATTATTGCATTAGGTCTCTTCACATTTGGCTTCACTGCAGTCAGGCCACTTTAGCAGCTGTCAACTTTTGTGTATTATGGGAGTTCAAAATTGTACTTAACGTCTCAGAATGGATATATTTTGTATACTTGCAGCAGCTGTATAAAAGTGATCTTTAAAAATAAGTATTTAAAATGACTTTAACAAAGCCTTAAAAAAATAAATCTTTTCTTAAATGTGTTTCTTTTTCTTTACAGCCAGAGCATGGACTAGGCTATATGCCATGAACAATATTTAAATGCGCTTTGAACATCGAGTGTGCATCACTTCTCCTGTTCTGCCAAGACCTCTTCCTTTTTTGTTTGCATTTAATGGACACAGTCTTAGAAACATTACAGAATAAAAGCCCAGACATCTTCAGTCCCTTGGTGATTAAATGCACATTAGCAAATCTGTGTCTTGTCCTAATTCACTATTGTACCGCATGAGCAGAGGCTAGAAGTATCATCTGGATTGTTGTGAAATTGTTTGAAAGCAGCAGCACATCTCTGCTTTTAATCATTTTTCCCATCATAGTTTAAGTATAAGCACTGTGAATGAAGGTAGGCAGGGTTAGCTGTGGGGCTTTTTGTTTTAATTTTGTGGGCTCCTCGTCCCTTTTTATGGTGATGCTAATCGCATTGGTAAAAGCAGCTAACCAGTTATACTTTAGAATATACCCTCTAGCCCAGTCTAACGTAGACGCTGTAGATGGACAAGCTTCATTGTTTGAACAAAAAATGGGAACATTAAACATCCATCACCTTCACTAATAATATTGTGATTCTGCTGTCAAGTGTAGAAAAATCCCTCCAAGAAAAAGCTTGTGACCATTTTGTATGGCTTGTCTGGAAAATCTCCTGTAAATCTTATGTTTTAGTAAAATATTTTTTGTTATTCTACTTTGCCTTTGTACAGTTTATTTTGCTGTGTTTTCATTTCTCTAATGTGACAATCGTATTTAAAAAAAGATGAAACCAGAATTGACAATTTGTCTTCACCAGTCTGACCGATTAAACAGTAAAGAGGTGGAATTCACAAGATTTTTTTGCTTCTGTTTACTGACTTTTTTTTTTTTAATTAGCCTGTGTTGTGTGGGTGACCCGCCCAGCCAATTTAATATGAAATTGCGTTTGGAGTGACTTTTAGAAAAAAGTCTCTGTAACCATTGTAACCATAATTTTAGTAATGCATTGACATGCGTTTTCATGGAAATAACCGTAATCAAGTAGGAGGCTGAGAGCAAATGACAGCACTAATTATAACTTCTCTTTGCTGGTTGTCATCAGATGTTGGGCTACATGGGTTTCTAACTTTATTAATTCCTGCCCTCTATTAACGGGAGGTACCCGGGTGTAGAACCACTGTTGCAGCCAGCCTGCTATCGACTGATGTTTGCTTAACCACTCAGAGCTAGCGCTTCAGACCTCTGGTTTGCTCTACAAGCCTTATTAAGCCACTTGCTTGAGCAACTGGTCTGCTTCAATAGCAACAAAGCTTCTTTATTGGAGGGAAGGAAGGAAAGTCATTAAAAACTTCCTTCTCATCCTCTGTTTTTTTGTGTGCATCTTGTCTGGGTGTCCAGCATCTTTTCTGAGAAATCTTATTGCTTCCCTTGATTTCTTGTGTCTCTATTCTCTTCCTTTCCCTCACAAAAAAAAAAAAAAAAAAAAAAAGGAAAAAAAAAATCTTAAAAGCTTTTGGCAGGGCCAACCTGAAGTGTACAAGTGACAGCTTGCAGTGGTTGCAGAGGGGAGTGTTTTGTCATGCACTTCAGGGCTACGGTCATGGAGCCTTTTGGTATTCTCCCTCTTTCGCCTCTTCCGACTCTGTCATCTGAAATTTCTAAGAGAGTGTGGTGTATTTATTGTGCTCTTATGTAAGATGAGGAATATCTATTAAAGCTACGTTTTCCAACAGACAGTGCTTTCGGTGGTTAGTAGCTGGTGTTGTCCCTCACAGTACTCTTTGTAATGTGGTTGCAGCTTGGTTCAGAATTCCAACTTTTTCACCAGACTGAATTATTAAAAAAACCCGTTTTAAAAGTAGTTTCTGTGTTGAATGTCAGCCCAAGTTGCATTCAGGGCTTGTAACAAATGGTTTGTTCTTCAGAGCGGGTGAGCATGGTTAACCCTGCCTTCTCCCTACACACAGGTGTTTGGGTTTATCTGATGTGCTTCCCACGTGTGCTTGTTAACCTGGGCAAACTTTGCAGCAGGCAGCTGAGAATACGGGAGCTGTGCCCTAGGCCCTGGATTTGCTTCACCTACCTCTTAAAGCTTTACCTTGCGCTATGTACAGAGCTTCCCTGAGCTCTGTCTCTAGTCTGAGGACAAGTGGCACCCCCAGGGGACACTCAGACCCTCCTGAGCATCCCTGTTGAAAGCGGCTTTCACCTCCTTGGGTAGAGAAACAGGACCTGAGCTGGCACTTGGGCAACTCAGCTTCCAGCCAGGTGGGATGAATCCAGACCCATGGTCATTTAGCAGCTGGCCAGATGTTCATGTGTTCAGGGCTTAAAACTCAGCTGGAGTTGGCAGCGCATTAGAGTATGTAATTAAAACGAAGTTCTTGGTGGAATATTGTTGATATATTAATAAAAAAATCCTCTGCCTCCATTCGCTAGTGACTGAGTGAAGGGGATTATAGAAGCGTTTGAGTGCGCAGTAGCCAGTATGTGGGGTTTTTGTTTGTGTTTTGTTGTTTGTTTGTTGGTTTTTTTTTTAACTATCTCAACAAATTTGAGAATTTTATTAAAGAAGTCCACGCTGTCAGAGTTTGAACATTTGAGTCCATAGTGATGGTGTATCTGAAATCAATGGTGTGAAAAGGATGGCTAAAATACTGCATCTTAAAACACGTCAGAGTATTTTCAAATGATAGTTGTGGGGAGGGAAATTTCGAATGGACTTCCTAAAAACTGAAACTTGTTTGTCATGGGGTCTGTTCAGGTGTATTTTAATTGTTTTAAAGTTGATTATGTGTATTAAATAATATGTATTTAACTTTTAAACCTGATTGAGTCCTGTATAAAGCTGAGCTGGGAATTTCATTCTACCTTACGCTGAGGGGTGTGTGACACTTTTAGGCTGAATTATTTGAAGCCGGTTAGATAAAAGTTTTTCCTCAGTGAAGCCGGTGTATATCCAGAGCCGTTATCTGCAACTTGTGTTACATCTACCATTACAGCCGGTGAGCAAATGCAGTTATCTTCTAGAGAATATGAGTTTTTATCTCCATTTTTAGTGGATGTCCATTGGATAAATTTACAGCAAACTTTAAATAGCTGGGTTTCCTTTAACATTGCTGGTGCCATGTGTCAAAACTCCTGAAATCCTGAAGGAGAGCGGTAACACTGCAGTTTGTGTGTCAGAGTCTGGAGAGTCACTGTAGCTGCTGAGCCTGGATAACCACATGGGCTCTAAAACCACACGTGCAAATTACTGCAAAATACAAAATGCGGTAGTTTCCTTTGGGTCAAGAGGAGGATTTGGAAGGCTTTTATTTTTGCATAACCATTTGGTGGTGATCTCCTAACGTGTAGCCATGTTCCGTCATGGGTGTGAAGTGTATTATCACTGGGAGCGGATGGAACGCAGTTTTTGTATGTTAGCTGAATTTAGGCTAAACCAAGTGAAATGTTGCTTCTATAGGTTTTGAGAAAGTGTGTTTCCAGCACATCGAGATTATTGTGAAACATCTTAATGGAATAGTAACATAAAAAATCGTGACATCTCAATATATGTATGTTCTTGGGATTTTCTTTTTTTTTTTTTTTTTTTTGAGGGTTACTCTTAAAATGTCTGGTAGGTTTTGTCAATAACATGTCTTGACTGTAATATAATATGACACTGAAATAAAAGGAAGAGTGGTTATTCATTACATAGACACTGAGCTTCATTTAACTGTAGAGGGCTGCCATCAGTGTGCAATAGTTTAACAGTTCTTAACATCTGTTAACATAAGGTAGGTAAACACTGATAACTTCTCTGATAACTCACTTTCCAGTTGCTGTGGCTTTCCTGCCCCTCCTCTCTTGTGTGGGTAGAAAAGAGCAAGTTGCTGTCCTAGAGCCATCAGAGGGACTGCTCTGGTGCACAACCTCAGAGCAGGATTTTAATTATTTTTTAAAAAATTGTTTTGGCCTGCTTGTGTTTAAATCTGCCTGTTTTAGTACCAGACTTTCCTACTCAAGTGCACAGTGTGGACCATTTCTAGCGCAGTCAAACTGATAGATGTATTAAGCTTTGCTAAACCTTGTTACGTTACGAGCATGGCTCGGTTAGTCGTGCCTGCTGTGATGGGTTTCACACCGTGTGTTGCAGTCTTTTCTGAACAAAGCACAAGGGAAGACTTTAAAGCAAATACCTGATTGTTATGTTGCATTGAAGTACCTTAGAAGAGCGGCATCAAGCAGCGTTACTGCTTTATGCGTTTGCTTTTGGGAACTCCACTCAACACTTAGGGTAAGGGGTTAGGTGTGAGCAAGTAGGACTATTCTCTATTTGCAGGGTAAAAACTGCTCTGATTTGAAGGATGGTGGTGGAAGGTGTCAGCTGAACACTACCCCTGGATGACATCTGTGTTAGGAAAGGGAATTACAGCCCAAGATGGCCCATCTGGGTGCTCAGTTTGTTGCTTGGGAGTTGTCAGGGATCATCAGCCCATCACTGAGGCACTGGAGGCCTCAAGATTGCTCAGGTCAGGGAGTGCTGGGAGGTTCAGGACTGGTGGTTGCAGAATATCACACTGCGTGAGCCTTCCCTGGTGAAGACACTGAGGCAAGTGTGACATGTACCAGAAGTACTTGTATTTTAATTTTTTAAAAAGGAAAACATGGATTATTAAACATGAGAACCTTATCTCTGACTGGAGTACTTGTTACAAAATTGTTTCAGATGCTCTGGTGTGTGCTGGGCTCTTGGCTTTAGGGCTGCTGTGAAAGGAGTATTTTTGGTTTCAGGCCTCATCTTCACCTCCCTGCGTGACACAGGTACCCAGGCTCAGGTGATGTCCCTGATTGCTGTAGAGGGGCTTGCAGGGTCCTTATAAATCTGAAAGGGTGCGTACTGCTAAATGTATGGAGGGGTGTCTGTGGTCTTATGTCCCATACGCAATTATTAAAAGCAGGCTAATCAGAATAAGACACAGTGAGGTGATTCTAATGATGTTTTTCCTTTCTTCAGTTGCTGTGGATGTTTTCCTGCCTTATTCAGAGACAGGTTGTGCTAGTGGTGTCCTCAGAAAGCAGGACAGGAGGAAGTGTTTAGGAGAATGAAGCAGTTGAATGGCAGCACAAAGTCCTTGTTACAGACAGTCCGGATGTAACAGGCCCCAGCAGCACTGAGGCCACAACAGTGTTGAAAGTAAGAGGGTGAGCTTAAAAAAAACCCCAAACATGTTAATAAGAATCTTCAAGCTTTATTTTCTGAGTTGTGGAAAAGTCAATCATTTTGCCTTTTCCTCTGTCACGCTTTGACACACACACTCTAACCTTACTTGTGTGCTTCAACCTCATGTGCTGCACGGGAGGCACTGACAGGAGCCAGACATGGCTATGGTGAAACTCTAAAATCTGGAGAAAGATGTGAGAAGTGTCTGCTTGTCAGAAGTCACGCAGAGAAAGGGCACAGAGCATCTGCTCCCTGGCAAGGGAATGTGGAAGGAAGCAGGTTTGTAGAACAAGGCAGGGGGAGGTAGGTCTGCAGCAGCCTGAGCCCTGGCAGTGCTCTCCAAGCTGGGGTGTGTATTAGAGCCATGTTCTAAGGGGGGGGGTGTGGTGCCAAGTTCAGGGATGAGAAATCCTGACCTTCTAACAGCCCCAAATAAACTTTGGCTGTCTGGGGAGGATCCTGAGCTCCAAATGGTGGCAGACAGGGGCACTTAAAGCAAATACACTGTCCTGTTGTTACTAATGCCTCCAGGCACTGTTAAAAACAACGCCCTGGGCTACACGGACCTTTGGTCTGATGCAATGCAGCTGCTCTCACTGGTACTGTATGGACATGAAATGCACATCTGTGCTGTGACTGGAAGCTACAAGGACAGCAAAAGGAAGAAGAAGAGTTAGAAATCTTATTGGTACAGGCACCAGTTCCATGGCAGAGAGGTGACGGTGAGCTGGGACCTGCCAGATCAGCTCTACCAGTGCTAGGTGAAGCTGGAGTGCAAGGACGAGGCAAACAGCAAGAGACATTAAATGAAACTAAGTCTGGTTTAGATGAGATGGAAGACTCTTGCACAAACACTTCTTTTGTAGTATTGGTGATGGAATGACTACATCATCCACTGGACTAATTTATATTTTATTCTGGTATTTCTCAAATATAAAAAGTCAAAATTCTTACATCAATCTTTAAAGAAAATCCATGCAAGCAGGTCAAAATGTTTACAACTTAATTTGTGCCCCCCTCCCCCCACCTTCCCTTCAGTTTTCACTTCACAAACCATGTTGGTAAGAAAACCCAAGTGTTTGCCTCATTGTTGTTTTTCATTTCACAGCACATTAACAGACCAATACTAGGCTAAATCAGGGGTGCAGTAAGCACCAAAATAAGATTTCTCACTTTAACAGCCTCTCTGCAATACCTCAGTATTTCCTGTGTTTAAAACCACATCCATTTCACTTAATTCTGGCTCCACCTGATCTTCAACTTTAAGGCTATTTCTCTTCGATAGCACCCTAACCTAACATATGATCATCTCAAAACCTAACAGCCAGGAAAAGCAGCAGTAACCCTAGACTCGTTGAAAGCTCCAGATGACAACTCATCTCTTCCCTTTCTACCAAGTCTAGATGAGTCGTACAGAATTTGTGGCATGAGAAAAATCCCAAATCTGCTCTGTGTGAAATAGAGATGCATGTAAAAACAAAACGCTTCTACATTTAAATTGATAGGTAGTAGAAAAAAAACTACATCCTCTGTTGTTATTTTTACACAGACCCTTTCTGTTGAAGTTTAGAGTCAGGTTTCATTAGGACTGAAGCCACTGCCCATTTACTACAGTTGTTTCCTGTAGCATAACTGAAGTGTTTTCCATTTACTTCTACAATTCACAGAACATTTATCTTTGAAAGGGAGTAAAAGTCAAACTCAGCAGTAGAGCTTCATTCTGAAGGTTGCATAGAGACTGAAGAGATTTATACAACAAATGTTATTTAAAAAAAAAAAGTTCTGCCTGGCACTACTGAACAGCTCAAATGTGTATGACCAAAAAATAACCAAAATATTTATAGGCAATCAACTCTGAGTTTGCTAGCAACAGCAATACTGTACATTTTTACATTATTATCAAATACATAGTTCAGGAGTTACAAAATAAGATCATGCATTACCACTAAATCTCATACAAGCTTGGACTGGTTTTATTCCAAGACTCTGAAATGGAGACAGAAGCATTTTTTTTTCTGATGAAATTAAACCCCAGATTCTTGTTTTTGCTTTCACAGATTCTATACAATCTTGTTACAAGAAAGCCTGTTCAAGTTCGCCCAATTTAAAGTGTAAAAATGACTACTGAACAAAAAAGCGAGCATCAAAGTGATCAAAAAAGGGAGCTAAACTACCTACTCTTTAAAGGCAGCTTTAGAGCCAGAGGTGCCCTTATGCACTGTGGGGATGATTTTAACAAAGATCAGATGTTCCTCAATATGCTCAACTTCACCTTCTTCCATTTTGCCTGGCAAAACAGCGCTTTTGGTAGACAGTTCATTTTAAACAAGCGAGCTGAGCAAACCGTGGCCCGATCTGGAGTAGGTTGGGTGTAAAGTACGCGCACACGTGTGTGCACTACGGGAATATTAACACCAGCCCCCCAGCTCGTGACTGAAAGGATGGGGCAGCTGTTGGCAACACTTCCAGCTTCAGGTGCCCTGAACAGAGCTGCGTGTTCTTTCCAGTTCTGGAAATGACCTGGAATAGGAGATAAAGGGATGGAAAAGCAGCATCCTACCCAACACTTCTGAAGTCTTCAGCCTCGCAGCTCATGCCTCTTGTCAGTAGTATTTATGCCTCTTCAAAGAGAGCAGCTTCAAGGGATCAGAACCTCTGTCTCCCTAGTTTTAAGTCATTTACATATGGCACAAGATTGGTTTTCTAACGAGTAACTTGTGGCAACAACATTGTTTTTTTCCTAAAAAAGTGTAACAGCACAAAAAAGTTTAATTTATAGCAGCATTTTACACAATTTATGTTAAAAAAGTAGAAGTTAACCATTTGTGTATTGAGTAACAAAAGGTTTAAATTACATTTATTTTCCATTTTACACTCACTATTTACTAGTTGGACTATTTACAAAGGTTCAAATGTTATGTAAGAGAAAGAGCTTTACCCAGAATAAACTTCACACATGAGGTAATGGTCTACCTCAAGCTCTGTTTTGGCTGACTATTGAGGAGGTACAGTTGGGTTTAGATCCTAGAAAATTCAGAATTAGGATGTTCATATGAATTAGATTGTGTTCTTGTAGAAGAAAACCATACACGCACATACACAGAGAGAGACCAATCCTATGGTAAAAACATTAAGACTAACAGTGGATTTAGTTTTTATCTTTTTGGCTGAAAAAGAGGAGAAAATAATTAACAGGGAAGTTGTCAGCTGTACCTCATTTATTCCAGCTAGGTTCTCAAGAGGACAGCTTTTAATTCAAGGAACTAAAGCAATTGATGTTAAAACAGTAAAACTGAAATATTTACAAATTAACTTAAAATTGGGGCTTTCAGGATACCTTCTGAATATTATTTATCCATTAATCTAAGTACATATCAACCCACCTGTCTCCAAGCCCAGGAGGCACCACCAGTACCTCCTGCTGGGGAACACACCTCTACACACACTTGCTTATAGACACCCTGGGCTAAGTCTTACTTTCCTCTGCACGTTTTTAAATGACAACAGACTGCAGGGACACTAGGGAAGATGCTTCTCATCGAAGATTAGAAGTTTTTGGAACCTGCAGTGTAATTACACCATGAACAAAACATGTATCAAAATGCTAAAATAAAAATAAAAATAAAATAAATGGGGGGAAGAAGGATCTACAACACCTTTCACGTAAGTCTTCTGGCAGTTCACCAGCTGACCAAGCGATGAAACGAAAGAACAGCGGATGGTTTTGGTAGTTGCAAGACAAAGTTGTTCTTGCTCTAGTTACATGAAGATTGCATAGGACAAGGCAACCTTTTGGGTGAGGGAAGCCGTGCTTAGCGTCTGTGTCCTTTGCTGTTGAGGGGCTGAATGTGGTTTAGTGCTTTATTGTAGTCACACTTGCGCATCTCTGCCTTCAGCACACCCATTCACCCACATGCTACCGTCTTAAGATCTTAGCGCTTCATCTGCGGATACCAAATAAAATTTAGTGTAAGACTATTTGCTCAAGCTTTTTCTTTAAGCAAGTACTCCTGCGGAATTACTGACTAAAACTGACTAGTCTTAAATAAGCTGAACACCACCGAGATACGTATTTTATTTTAGCAGATATGGAAATTTATATACTCATGTTTGTTTTTTTTTTTTTTAAATGGCCTATTAAGGCATCTTAAAAAAATCCATATATGGCTTTGGTTTGCTGAAATACTATTTTACATTGTTAAAAAAGTTCAAAGAAATTTGACATTATGACACATTCACATATTTCACTTAGAACTGACAGTTACACAGATGCCTGCACATGATCACAGATGTCTCCCCTTGTGATGACATGAATAAAAAGGTAATCCAAATGTTTATCTCACAGTAGAGGGCAACCCAGAAGTCTGTGCAGAAGTGACATATAAGGAGTTATTATCTGGAAGTGGGGGAACCACAGAGTTTCCATTCGTGGGTGAACAGCTCAGTTTCAGTTTTTCCAAGTACTCTGCATGAACAGGTTTGTGACACTGAAGGACCTTGATTGCATCTTCTACTTTAAACCATTCTCTTTTCCTTCCTGAAGAAGTAAAATCCATAAAGGAAACAAAGTTACAAATTTGTAACAGCACCATTTGTTGCTATCATTCACTTTTTCTCATTTCTTTTACTTTAGAAGTGCAAGTTCTCAGGCAAAGGACACAGTGAAAAGACATTGAAAGAACTGACAAACACAAGAGATTGACTCAAGCTTACTGAAATGCAGTTCATAATAAAGCCTTTCCAACAACTCTCTTGAAGCAGATACCGGGCCGAAGCTCATATGACTGTTCACATGCTACAAAGGTCATATCTAGTTGTTACAAAAAAGGTTTTGTTATTCAGGTGACTTAATATCGCCTTCCTACAATGTCATGCCTAGCAGAAAACCAATCTGAAGAACGAACCGTGCATGCACGCATGAAGAACGGCTTGGTCTGATGTAGAAAGCGGTGTTCCATACTCAAAACATATTCATGGTATGGAGTTACTCAGGTTAGCCGTAAGTTTAAAAAAAATAAAGTAGCTTATACCAGAGATATGTTTAAATGAGTTCCAAGACTTATCTTGGTAAAATAGTTCTAAGACCATCTTGCTTATATATATATATATAAGTCAGTCCTTTAAAATAAGAGGCCTCTGGAAATACTTAGAGACAAGGTCAGGGATAGTATTGTTACAAGTGGGATTAATTCTGTTTTCCATTTGGCTCTACAGTGTTACAGGTACTATGCCTGAACATTATTAAGACATATATAAACTGCTGACTTAAGGCTGAATTCAGCCCTTTGCAGGCAACCGTGAGGCCAATGCGGCCCCTGGTGGAAATGAGTTTGACAGCCCTGCTCTAAAGTAATGGATCAGCGGCCAGTGTTGCTGTACAGGGCACCTGACTCGCGGGTGAGAGGGTGCACCCCCACAACTCAGTGGCATCAGAAACAAAACGTTCTCTCTCCACCTGAAAAGCTGAGCACAGGCGTGAAGCTGCTCTGAGAATTACCTGCCATTCGCTGACAGATTGGTAGTGCTAAGGTTATGAATGTTAGCACTCCCAAAGCACCGCCTCCTGAAAAGCATAACCAGCCACGCTAGGATGTAACTTCTATCAATTCTTAGTTAACTAAAATTTCAGCTGGACAAATACACTGAACTAACTTTAAGTTGATGTGTGCTTAAAAGTAGAAGATCCATACAGCATCACAAAGGATGTTAATCTAACTGAACTGCATGACAGTGGTATCTGTATAACAAACATGCATATATAGGAATAAATACCTTAAAAATACCTCTTAAAATCATCACTGTGACTGAAAAGTTAAGCTAAGGTGAAGGTAAATACTAGTTGTTCTTTTCCCCAACCAGGGGAAAGAGAACTTCAAAACTTTCCAAAGATTTCTTTTTTCAAAGACACTTTCAAAAACACCCTAGACAGCAAAACATTCAACTTTTAAAAGAATAATTTATCAGTATAATATTCAGCCTAAAATAACCCCAAAATAAAGAGCCTTATTAGCAACCAATAATGATGTTTATTCCATCATAATACTTAGAATACCCTAATAAATATAGCAGTAACACAGTATGTTGGAAGCAACCCTAGTTACATGTGTAGAAAAGCGTGGAAGAACAGCACAAGAGTTTCCAGTAATTTCAGTTTATAGAACAGAATTACTATTCCCCCCCAGAATTACAAGAATTGCTTCAGAGAATGAAAGAATTTTGCTTAATACACTTTAAATGTAGCAGAATAGGACAGAGAATGGGTTTACCTATATTAACTGAATCCTCCCAGTCTTCCAGTATTTCCGTCACAGTAAGAACATAAACATATGTCCTATGCTTCCGATCCTGGTTCTGCTTGAATATTAGAAGCAGAGATTTTAATTCACGGAATAAAAACAAACAAAACCAATTTACAGACTTACCACAACTATAAAATTAGAAGTTAGTTACCCTGAAGGATACTTGCCAGCAAAACCTGGCTTTTATTTTCACTGAATAAACATTTGTATTGAGTAAGCCCGCAAGAATGGGAAAAAATAAGTTTTATTTGAAAGAATAGCTATTCTATTTTACTAGAGTCATTTAAAAAAAAAAAAAAAGCAAATTTGAAGATTGTGAAATTGGGACCAAACTATGTTCTTGGTAATGTAGTTTAATATTAGCAGTTGTCTACTAGTTCTGCACATTGCTTGTCTTTTACTTATGTTGTGAGAGACCACAGTAGAGCGCATTTGCTAAAACCATCTCCACAACTCATGCTCCTAGGTGAAAGGTTATTAAAAAACCCTCGGCAAGATGGAACCGCTGCATCCCGTGGCCAGATCATCCATGCAATGCTGGCTATAAAGTTTCACTCCGTAAGTGAGGCAAATTAAACAGCCTATGTTTGTAACCATGACAAATGCAAAAATCATTGCCATCTGCTCGCTCGACGGGTTCGCCACGTTAGCAGCACCAACCACCTCTTCGGAAAGAGCCAGATTTTGGGATGAGCTCTGCGTAGACACCACTCACTGCTAACGCCAAACAGGCCAGCCCAGCACTCCAAGGTGCCACCCCACTAACCAAACTGCACCACCCCTTGGAGAAAACGGAGCTCCTAGAAAACCCAGGTCCATTTAGGATTACAACTACATTAAGAACCAAGAGATGTTATGCTGTAGGTCCCTGTGCAGATGGTTTTATCCTTGTGCCAATAACCATTCATACCTATTTCTGTTTCACTACAAACTTGGTATGAACTGTTGTGCTTTGCTGGGAAATAAGAATACTCCCAGACAGTAGTTTGTCAATACCACTATTAAATGAAGTAAAGAGACCTATAGCAGGCATCCTTTCTGGCTGTAGTTCTAGAATATGAGGACTCGACAACAATATCCTTTCCATCTTCTCTTAGTTCCATCCCCAGGTAGCAACATGTGGGCCCCTCAATGGTACCAACAACTGTTGGTGGGACCATGTTGTAAAACTGAGGTAGGTCCTTGATTTAAGTTAAAACTAACCCCGAAAAGTGCTGCTGAACACAAATTTCTATCCCCTCTGGTCTAAATGATGGTAATGGCTTCACAAGAACATACAGCTGTATTACCAGAGTCATCATCTCTTGCAGCCCATTTTAAGGCACAAGGATGATTGGTATCCTGTATTTTTTTTGGTCTGAGCTGGGAAACACAGAATACTTCTGCAGACTAACCAGCAGAGTTAAAACACAGACAAGTTTCTAATGTGTAGGACCAGCCAGGTGTACTCATAAACCCAAACCAGAAAAAAGGGCAACTGCCACTAACTACAAACAGGAACTTCTCTAATTTTGTCATTGTTTCCATACTTCACAACAGGAATACCTTTAGCACTGTTTCAACTAGTCATGCGTGACTAAGGAATATTTCACGTAGGAAATCCCTATATCAGGAGCACACTGCCTCTGCAAGTTGTTTTTATAATTCAACTGTGAAGATTCACACCTAACTACCAGACTAAGGGACATCCACTCTCACCCATCATAGAGCACAACACGGTAACGTTGGCTGTATTACAATCTGAAGACTCACATCTACATTTCTAGAGTCTACTCCTGTCTAGAACCCGAGCAAAACTGGGCAATGCCAACACTGAAAGAGAGTTGTATCTTGTGTGCGCCCTTGTGCTGTCAGTAGTTCAGAGTCTGATGTTTACACTACAAAATAAAAGCTTTTAACTACATAGTGTTGCTAAAGGTTATATCTGTAATCCAAAGCATTACCTTTTTTAGTGAAACAAAGCCATAATGAGATACTTCACACACAGACCTATCACTTTAGGTGTGCGAAAGGTGACAAGTTACTTCAGCAAAATCTCAGAGAGGAAAAGTCAAAATAGTGTCCTAAAAAAGGCATGTGTGATATTTCAGAAACCCTAGATCTATCAATGTTGGTTTCACTTTTCTTTTTTAAACCCTCTAGATGTTGTCTGAGTACTAATTTAATCTTTCCAGGAAAGTTCTAAGTACTTTGAAATCTTCCTATTCAAACCTTCACATATCACGTAACAACTGAAGGCAAACACCTGTCTAATGTAATACAGCATTTCCAGTACCATTGCAAAATTAAGGGCAAGTAATACTTAATAACTTATGCCTAATTCTGTTGTGTAGATGTTAAATTTCTATAGTTTTATCAACTCTCACAAAAAAAAGAACATCTGTTTTTAAAAGGTAAAAGAAATAGCTCACCTCAAATATCCCAAGCAGTCTGCCCAGCTTTCCCTTTACTCCAGCCTACAAAACAAACAGGAAAAAGTGTTAACATGTGCTTTTTCATTCAAAAACACTAAAATATCAGTACCAGCCTCCTACAGCAGCATAAATGAATTACTCCTCCTTATTTAGGGTTATTTAAGCAAGTGTTTTAACGTAAGTTTTAATTAGACAGTGCTGCATGGCTTCTGGAGTTTCTAGACTACTTAGAACATTGTGACACAGAAGCTTGTTCTAATGGGTGAAGAATGCATAAATCTTTCAAGTTTTCCATCCAGATCAAAATACTTACCATCTTCTTTGTGTACTGTATTTATTAAAGACATGACATCTAATACTGAAATAATCCAGAGAAATACACAGGACAAGACATAATTTAAAACAGTATAATAATAAATTTAGAGAAGGTATCATTAAAACCCTATTGCTATTTTAAACAGAAACTTAAGTTGAAGTCTTCAAAATACAGTAACAAATTAAACTATCAGTTACTGGGTAGATCCTGCAGCATAATGACTTCATGTACGCCAGTTTTCATATGAAAGTGTAGCTTTTGGCAAGTAAGTTTAAAAATAAATTTATATCCCAAATTTTCTACTACCAGTTTTGAATTACTTTTCTGGTTAGTAGCATCAGAAAAGGCTTTACATTTAGAATTTTACTCCAACATTTTAAAACAACCACTATGTGTATCAGCCTGTGCTTAGTAATTTTATCAATAAAGTTCAGGTGGTCATTATACTCTACTAAGACTCTAGGATTTGTTTTTCCAGAAGTACTATATGATGCCACCTCCAACAGAAGTAGTTTATGATCATCCATTTATTCTAAATAAATCTGAGTCCTTATGCTTAAGATACAAAAACATACATAGTCTACTGGTAGACAAAGCCATGTTTAGATTTTTTTTTGCTTCTTGTATAATTGATATTTAAAATAGGGCTTCTTGGCTCTAAGATGACATTTTCTAGCTTTCAGTCTTTGTATCCAGCTTTAACCAAGGAAACTTACTGATGTCGTACGTCTTTATATGAAGGACCATATGGATCTTAATTACATTTTAGTGAGTAACTCTGACAGACAACTGGGCAGGCTTTAGCAATAAGTCTAATCAAGATCTTACAAGTGAATGTTTTCCGTGTCTTTCTTTTTAAAGAAAGCAGATGGCTAGCGTTGTTTATTAAGCAGTTCTGATGAAGGAAGAGTCTGATCACAGCCCCTGCAACTCAACAAGCATTTTGCTTATCTAGAGCAAGAGCTGGACCTAAAGTTAATACAAAACTACATACAATATTCTTCTGGTCATGTGCTGCGATGACAGAGATACCTGTTAGAGCTCATGAAGCTGAAATACGTAACTGGACCTGCTGGTTAAGTGATTAGGCGGTACGTTAATTGTGACAGTGACAGACCCTTATTTGGGTCTGAAAAGGTCAGTTATGCCACCACAGGCACTACAGACTGATTATGCTTTACAGTGGGCAATGAAAAAGCATTTATTAGCCTAAAGGAACACAGGCTGAAGAAATGTTCAGGTTTTACTGATCAGTTCTGATTTCCCCAACATTACAGTATCTTTTCAAAAAGAGAAACAGAACCTAAAGGCTACAAACTTATGCTTCTGTCCCCAATTTTTGCCTGCCTTCTCATGCAGCAATATCTAGGAACCATCATATCCTTTAGGATTTGTACTTTGTGGAAAAGAAAAAAAAAACCAACAGTGCAGACTCTGCAGATTTTTCAAGCATTAAGAAAAGCTTTTCCAAGTACCAATGAACTACTCTAAAGGGTACCATGCTCCACTAGAGGAAGGAAAAAAACCCAACTCTTCTTCCACCCCAAACCACAACGAACACCCCTCCCCAATTAAAAAAAAACCAACTTTTTATAACTCTCTAAGCCTAGCCAATGCCTTATTCAGTATTACAAAGATTTCTTCAAAGCAGGTCTATGCCAACAGGACTGCTGAAAAACGGATGCAGGACGGCTTCTCTGCACTGCTAATGGGAACCTGACAAATCACTGATACCCAACATGTGGCACAAACATCACAACCAGGTAAATTTACCAATACTAAAGAGCTTTCATAGAGAAGTTTAACTTATTAGTACCCCACAGTCACAATGTATATATATTTTCAATGTTACTCTAAGTGCAATTTACTTAACAGCTTCTCTATTCTCCCCCAAGCAAACCAGTGGTTTAAACAAATACTCTTAGCTGAGTAATTGTGAATGACGCAATTAGAAGCACTCCTTTACATTAAGTGTAAAAATTCCCCCAAGCTTATAACGAAGCGTTTGTGCAACCAGATGTTGCTATGTAAATGTGATTACCATCACTGATGTCTAGTTACTCTCTGAGCAAAGATACGTGCTTCCAAAATGCAGCATCATCCCTGCAAATTGTGGTGTCTTTCAAAACCTCGATATGCAAAAGAATAAAAAGGTAGTAACTAGAGTCTCATGAAGACCTGCTGAGAGTCGGGGTTGTTCAGCCTGGGGAAGAGAAGGTTCTGGGGAGACCTTACAGCAGCTTTCCAGTACCTAAAAGGGACCTACAGGAAAGGTGGAGAGGGACTTTTTACAAGGGAATGTAGTGACCGGGCAAGGGCAATGGCTTTAAACTGCAAGAGGGTAGATTTAGAGGAGATATAAGGAAGAAATTCTTCACCATGAGGCTGGTGAGACACTGGACCAGGCTGCCCAGAGAAGCTGTGGATGACCCATTCCTAGGACTGTTCAAGGCCAGGCTGGACAGGGCTTTGAGCAACCTGCTCTAGTGGAAGGTGTCCCTGCCCATGGCAGGGGGGGTAGACTGGATGATCTTTAAGGTCCTTTCCAACGCAAACCATCCTATGATGTTTCTCCAGAAGTAATATATTCAACAGAGTCATCTTCATAGTTTATAAAGTAAGATTAAACTGAACGTGATTTATTTAAGTGCTTTTGCTAAAAAAAAATAAAATAAAATATTTCCTCCAGGTTCTTACCTTACTGTAGTTCCTTCAAGTGTCAAAATTAAATGCTAGCAGACAAAAAAATGCTTCAGCTTTTTCCCTAGAAAGTCAAAGTCCCCACTTTCCCAGTCATAAGCTTCAAATCCAATACACTGGTTATGTTCTAGACTTTGAACCATTTTGTCTCCAATGAGAATATATTTCTTTCTGTGGCCATGATGTGCCCCTGGCTGTTAAAATACAGTTCTGTAAGTAATCAAAAAAGCTACAGGCTTCAATAAATGAGGCAGTCTAAACTTGGGAGAAAAGCCTGAAAAAGCAGCATTTCTTTTGGCAGACAAGCTCTGGAATTAAGTGCTAAACCCTCCCAGATCGATTTGTTAAGAAAGTCTGTGACTCCTATGTAGATAAGGTCTCAAATCTGAATTTGTGCATATATTTTAGTATTAGTCTAAATCCAACCACAAGAGGGAAAACTGGCCACTTCATCCCATAATCTCTCTGGCCTGGATGTCATTCCCTGTTGGCAGCTGCAGATGTTCTGCAGTCTCAGGTGTGCGGTCTGACTTGCCCACTGTTTCCTGTAGATGGAGCAAGAGTCACACTGCACTTAAATTTTGAGGCTAACAGTCTACCAGAGCAGAAAGTTGCTTAAAATCTGAAAGATTTATTTTTAACTGTGGGATGTCAGATAGTACTTTAATGGCTGTGCTCCTGAAGGCACAGTGCAAGACTATTCCTGACCTTTCTTGGATACTCTTATAAAACTCCAAAGGTTTCTTTCATAGTACCTGCCACAATCTTTCAGCTGAAAATGTGTTTTATTTATTAATTTTTTTAAAAGTCTCTACCCAGTTTTAGTCTGTACCACCCAATCATTTTTCAAATATTAGATGCTCACTGGAGCAGATTCCTCTGTTTCCTGCAAAAAATCTTAAATAATATGACTGATATTTTCACTGTTACAGCAGCTTAACCTCAGGATCAGCCTCCTCTTCTCAGAAACTATATTTATGCAGGTCTGGGAGGAAATGTATGTTTTTTTAGTAGGCATTTCGATATACTGCTAAGTACAAACAAAGCAAGAGCCTCATTTTTTGGTGAGACAGAGGAAAAGGGAAGTGGGATGGTAGTCCTTCCATTTCAGAGGCTGAACACCATCAGCTTGCCACCCTCATTATTTGTTGTATTTCTCTTTGAACACCACACGTGCACACAGTTCTTATTTCCATCTTTCACACTACCCAATTAAAGACTAAGCTCCAAAGTCAGTAACATAGTAGCTCCTCATTTAGATGAGGTTTAATACCTTTCTGGGATTGCTTTATACTGTGACTTCATTTTGGTATTCTACTTTCAGGTTTGTAAAAACTTATTGTACGTAAGGAACTTGACAAGCTACTGTAGTTACTGTAACCTGTGAAGTGTCAGACAAATGAAATTCTTACTCAACATTTAGTAGAGGCAAAATTCAAATCACTAACGTGAACAGAAATTAAGGATAAAAAAAATCTGGAGTTATGCACACAGGCAGACTATGAAGCAACTGCAGCACATACAGATTTGACTACAAAGATCTTTGCTTGGGTTTTAAAACAAGGATTTTAAATACATGACTGTTGGTGGGAAAGTGAGGGATATTTAGAGCTGGGGGCTATAATTTTGTGAACTATGAACACTCCTACCATTAAGAAATGCCACTACAACTCCTCACACTATCAACTTCTCAACTTTAATAAATTACTGGAAACCAACACTTAGTTTGTGCGTGACTGAAGGAACACACTTCAAACCAGTGCCAGAGTGTGGCTCCTCTGAAGTTTATTC
The DNA here is from genome assembly GCA_013399365.1 of Pampusana beccarii. Lineage (NCBI taxonomy): Eukaryota > Metazoa > Chordata > Aves > Columbiformes > Columbidae > Pampusana > Pampusana beccarii. The sequence continues at coordinate 433,007 of VWYH01004715.1, read as the reverse complement.
ATTCACAAAACTCTTAATGGTTCACTTCATTGCACTGTAACCAGCTTGCCAGGTGACACTGACCTTAGTATAAAAATAGAAAGGACATCCAGCTCTAGAAAGGTTAGGATGAATTTCCATGGCTCAAGTCAAAACTCCGAATACCACCCTGGCTTTTCTTTGCATTCTCGTGGCAGCACACAAGATTCAGCCTTAGCTTAAGAAATTTTTACTTTAGGGCATGAACTTTTAACACTCGTCAGCTATGCAAGCTATCAAACCCTGGAAACTCTGAAGCTGTAGAACAAGGGTCACCACATGATTTTTGCTTATTAAAGCCCCCAGCCTTTGAAAAAAATCTTTATGCATTTGCAAGCACAGCTCAGAGCTGAACACAGCTGGCAGTTTGTGTCTTCCTCCACAACACCATAAAAACCCCCCTGTAGCCACTGTAGTAAAAGTGAATAAAAATTGGTTTAACTCTGAGCAAAATGATTCTGCTAGCACCACTTAAGAGCTTTAGATTTCCAGGGTTCTTTACTTTTAGATACAGTTTCTCTTGGTGCGTATAAACCCATTCTTACAACATGCAGCTTTTATATTATGAAGCCTCTTACTGAAATTTTGATGGCAACACATATTTTCTAAGCAGCTACAGAACAACATAATGTACAAAACACTGAAAAGTAATCAAAGCATTTGCTTAAGCCACATGTTTGCATGTTGCTGTGTGATAGTACCTGAACAAAACACGATTAAAAGAGTACAAGTGTACGAGTGAAGGAGGCCGACATCTGTATTCGGGATTCAAAACAGTCTAGGTTGCTGAGTACTGCAGTTCTTGACCAGAACCACCATGATGTATGTGCAAGCCTTTTGCTTTGCCCTGATAAAGACATGAGGGCAAGAACAAAACTGAACTATGGAAGGGCTGTTTCACATCATAACAGCAGGTACTCATATTTTTCACTTTCTCATCTGCTCTTTTTTTTTTGCCTAGTGATGTGAAAGCATGTCCAAAGGGAAAAAGATCATTCAGAAGCAACTAACATTTTGGTATCTGTACAAACCAGAGTAGTTTGCAGTGTCTGGGCAGCGTATGCACTCTGACTGGACTTTTACATTAACAAAGAAATTTGTACTAAGTTTATACTATTTGATTGTACCATCCAGTAATATTCTATACTCATTCCTTAGCTATCCCAGCTTTAACCTTCCTCAGCACTCATGGCTCATACACTGCACCACTGCAGAAATTTGTGAGCAGAGCTCCAGCAAAGCCAGGACTTCGAAGTGTTCCTCAGAATATTCTCAGGACACAACAACACGCAGCAGAAAAGATGGACCCAGTTTCAAAGACAGTGATTTCAAAATGGGTCTATCTTTTTGAAACACCCTGTAGTTATCAGACCCCTCCCAGTCACTAATGTTGTTAATTAGTGTTTTAGGAATAGTGGTAGTCAATTTGGGATGAGAAAGCTGTTTAAGGCTAACCAGAAAGTCTGCAGTTCACTCACTTGCCAGCATGCATCCACATTCTGCGAAATGTTATACCTTCTATTTAAGAAGTATGATATAAGGAATTAAGATCCCAGCAGGGTTCCACAGGGATCCATCTTAGGGCCAGCACTCTTCGATGTCTTTATAAATGACTTAGGACTTGAGGAATTGCTTAGTAAGTTTGCTGATGACACAAAATTGGGAGGAGCTGTCAACACTCTCGAGGGCAGAGAAGCCCTGCAGAGAGATCTGGACAAATTGGAGAAGTGGGCAATCACCAACTGCATGAAATTCAACAAGTGCAAGTGCCAGATTTTGCACCTGGGACACAGCAACCCTGGCTGTACATACAGACCGGGGGATGAGATACTGGAAAGCAGCTCCATGGAGAAGGATCTGGGGGTTCTGGTCAACGGCAAGCTGAACATGAGCCCATGGTGTGTCCTGGGTGCATCAAGCACGGCACTGCCAGCCGGGCCGAGGAGGTGATTGACCTGCTCTGCTCTGCACTGGTGCAGCCTCACTGGAGCACTGGGTGCAGTTCTGGGCAACACAGTATGAAAAGGATAGAAAGCTACTGGAGAGTGTCCAGAAGAGGTTGGTGAAGGGTTTGGAGAAGAAGCCATATGAGGAGCAGCTAAAGTTCCTTGGTTTGTTCAGTCTGGAGAAGAGGAGACTGAGAGGAGACCTCATTGTGGTCTACAGCTTCCTCACAAGGGGAGGAGGAGGGGCAGGCACCCGACTCTTCTCTTTAATGACCAAAAACAGAACCCAAGGGAATGGCAGGAAGATGTGCCAGGGGAGGTTTAGGTTGGACATTAGGAAAAGGTTCTTCACCCAGAGGGTGGTGGACACCGGAACAGGCCCCCCAGGGAGGTGTCACAGCCCCAAGCCTGACAGTGTTCAAGAAGCAGTTGGATAACACCCCCAGACACATGGTGTGAACTGTGGGGTTGTCAATAGCAGGGATGGGTTGGACTTGATCCTTGTGGGTCCCTTCCAACTCAGGACATTCTATGAACACTCTATGAGTCGATCTGTAGTCACTTATGCATTGCATAATTTCTAGCTAAATCAAATGAGCGTAGTTTTTCCTGAAGTTTTATTTAGCATAATGTGCTGGCTTGCTAGATATTCAAGTAACATTTAACATTTTTAACAATTTGCCTAGGAAAAATAAATAGCAAGTTAAAAAAATTTGAATTTGAAATTTGAGTACCATACTAGAGTGGGAAACTGTGTTAATTCATCAAGACTTAAAACTCTGTTTTGCCTAGAGGTAAGGTCAGAGATAGAAAGGCAGATTATACCTATGGTGGTTTCTTCATAAATAAAGAGCCCTAATGAGGCCTTTTTATTGTTGAATTCTCAACTGCTTAGATACATCAGTTTCTAATCCATTTAGTTTGGAATCTCCTCAAAGGTCTGTTTATTTCTTTCTTATGTAGCTACATATTAAAGGTTCATTCACCTTCAGTCTGTTCTAGAAGAGCTGTGAGTCAAACATTTTCTGCACAAACACAGAAACGCTACACCACTATGTTATTTGGCATAAAGTCACAGTTCCACTTCCAGTAAGTGTTTATGAAGGCAGACAGAAATCTAGCCATGAAATGAAAGCACACTGGGAAACAAGCTAATTAGTTCACCTCGCCACACTATACCCCAATTCTAACACACAGAACCGCAGTTCTTCGCATTTCACAACCGTGGAAGTCTCAGTAAAATCCTTGATAAGGAGCTAGATTTCCCTCTTTCTCCTCAATTCCCACCTGAAGATAGCAGCAGCAAAAAGCAGCTGGATATTTTTGTTACCTCTTCATACACCTCTCTGACGGCTGCTCCCCCCGGCTCTTCTTCTGGTTCCATTCCTCCACCCGGTACAATCCACTGGTCTGGATATCGGCTACTGCTCACCAACAGCACCTATAAATAATTGCAAATGACTGTTAAATACAGCTCACAACTCAGGAATCTTGGTACTATCTACTTTTTCAGCAATGCACTTTTCTACCTAGCCAGATGGATTATAGACTTTAGAAATGAAACATAACAGGCAAGCAGGAGTTGTAAAAAAGTGGAAAAAAAAAAAAAAGGAAAATTATTAACATCCAAGTATTTAATACAACTAAGTCAAGACGACTATGTCATTGTAATCTCCTTGCACAAACACTTATCAGATGTTTACACGCAATATGAAAAATACACAATACAATACACACAAGAATGAGGATGTACCACAAAAACCTAATAATACTCTCCAATACTGAATAAGTCTGAGGGTCATACAGATGGCAAAGTGTGAAAATTAAGACATTTGCATCACACAGAAGTTAAACCAATTCTTCTGAAACGACATCTTTTGGCCAGAAAACTGGACTTCTGAACATATTTCTAATTTTTAGCTTTTGACAAGCTTCTTTTCAGTAATTGAAGTGTTATGCTAGCATGGCATGCTTACAATATTGCATAACTAAATTATAAGGAGAGTACTTCATTGGCTCTTGTCCAGCTTGGTTTCTTCTAACATTTCTGTAAGAGGAAGAACTGCAACACATTGCATTTTAAATGATTTCTAAATTTAAAAACAAGTTTTTTTTCCAAGACACTTTAATTTGACTCTGTAACTTGGTCACACTATCGACACACACCAATTTAAAAACCACTGTCTGTAGGACCCGTCCTTCATAGCTGAAATTATTTTAGCCACCTGTCCAACAAACTAGGATGCCTCATATCTAGAGTAATTGCAGTAGGAGATTATGAAAATAAGACCTTGCTTCAGGACCACATGGAAATAAACAGTATAACTTGTATTTACAGAGACATTTTGATTAGTAAGACCTACTTAATCATCTGTGCAGTAGCACACTTCAGTTTCTAGGCAATACTTACCCAAGCCCTACCCTGAAGTCAAAGGCCAACTGCAGGGAGCAAAGAGACAGGGTCAACGCTCCAATCTTAAGAAGCAATTAAAAGACTAACAACAAGAACCTCAGTCTAAAGGTTAAAGTACTGACTGAAGTGACAGTCCAGTCCTCACCACCTACTCTTACAGTCTTTAAACTCCATCTCCTATTGGGCTATGTAGCAAAATTATTCCCTGAGGGTAGCAACAGGGCAATGCTCATCACTTATACTGCATTCCTTTGGCACTCAAGGAAATACAGAGTAGTTCACCTACAGAACCTGGGGAGTGTAACTAAGATGACTGCACACCTCTGTGAGTGCAACGATGCGTGTCCATGCTGAGATGCACCCAGAAGAGCCTCATCTGACAGGTATTTTCTTGTTGTAGTGGTCACTTTATTTGTAGTCAGTATTTTTCTTACTCTGAGGGATTGTCCACTGTGCTAATTTCCCCCAAGTTTTTCCTATGCTATATAAGGAACGTGGCAGAGACCTCATTTAGTACAGAACCATTCTCAGCATTTAAGTGTTCGCATTTTCAGCCAAATATTTTATTCAGCTATCTAAAAACAGCCAGCAAAGGCAACAAGGTTAGATACACATGCATCTCAACGTGATCCTTACAACCAAAGGTTTTAGTTTCCTAGGATCCTTTAACAGAAGATTCCCAAAGAGGGTACACAGCTCTACCAAATGTAGTTTTAGAAAAAGGTTTAGAACACATATGTGGAGCATCTATATCAGTACCAAGAACCACCATGTCGGCAAGGCTTAAAGAGCAGTTGTAAAAATCAAGTTATGAATTCACTTGTGGGACTGCAGACATAACCACCACACATTATTTTCTGCTGATGAAACCAGCGCTCACTGCAGTCATGTGGAAGCTAGCAACAATGATGAACAAAAGGATGATTACATCACATTAAATCATCCCCAGCTTGGCAGAATGATTTTAATCAGCATTCATTGTCTAGTTAAGGCTAAACATAAAATTCTTAATTACTACTACGGGATAAATCAGGTTGATGGTTCTGGCAGTGTAGCATAAAGCCAGGAATTTTTTATGCCTTTATGTAATAGCTGACTACCGCTAACCTGATCAAGTCTATTGAGCTGGGTTTGTGTATCTATTAGCTTTAAATTACCCTCTTAAAAAGCAGAAACAAATGCATCTAGCAAGTAAGCAACATTAAAATACATCAGCTCTGATAGACAGGCTTTACAGCTATATATAAAATAAACTCCCAAGTGTTACAGCCTGGGAGTTCATTTTGGCAACTATCCAAGTCTCCACTAAACCTGGGACTGAAGCATTTTCTCAAGCATTTTTCCCCTCTATGCTTTATTCTCCTGTGTTCCCACTGCTTTCACAGTCTGAATCCAAGGGATCACACTAAGTTACATTCCCAAGACCTTCAGATGCACAATTTTTTCCACCCAGCAACATTAACATTTGAAGCCACTGTGGTGTGAGGCACCCATCCTGTGGTAACCTAGCAAAAATGTACTCAGTTGTAATCGATTTCTCCAAAAGCTGAGAGCTGATAGCTAGTAATTATAAGATCGTGTGGCAAGGCTGAAAGCACTCCACACAGATTCTTTCAGTTATGGTAGTAAGCAATCTTGTGCTCACTTGCACTTTTTTTTGGAGTGTTGTTTTTTATTCCATGTTGTGGATGTAGTTTTCAGGTGTTTCCACCTGCAAATGGCCAGCAGACACATCCCACAGTACCTGAATGACTAGGCTGTAAATACACAGATCACTTAAAAATGAGGGCACCAAACATCTGTCCTTGGTTGACAATGCACTCGGGTGCAAAATCAGCAGCAAAAAGCCAGCAATTCATCTTCCCTTAATGCAAGCAAAGGAGGAGAATAGAGATCTAGGTTGCCTGGACACCCAGTCTTTTTTGAGGAGGTTCATGTTCATGCAGATTCCTGTAGTTCACTGAAAAGACTGCGGAATCTCACATCTACACACAACATATTTTACATCATAACCTCATTAGGCTCAGAAGAAAACAAAGGAACTATGCCGGGAAATCTGTATCTTTTATCTCTGAATGCAGAAAAAGGACTGAGATTTCTTGTATTACTTGTAAGTGACCACTGCCCTCTCCCATCTCTCTGGAAAAGCCTTACTATTGACGACCGACTCCCTTCTTTAGAAGATTTCCAAGGTACAGAGTAATGTCATCAAATCTGCTTGCCTGGTTACAATCTTATCTTACTCTAAAAGCTAAGGTAAAGCTGTTATTTTCCATAATACTGCCAAGTGAAGCAGTAAAGCTGCAAAATTCAGCTTAAGAGGAGAACAAGAAAACTCCTCCACTAGGTCTTACTAGCTAAGTTTTTACCTTGTTTTCAAGTCCAGGAATAGCAATGACCTTTGAGTGCAGTGAGGAAGACAAACTGCTAGCCAGCCTACTTGTAATAAGCACCTATCGATATGTTTAACCAAGATATGGTTAACCAAAAACCAAAAAAGTAACTACAGGGTACGTAGCATCATGAGACTTGCTCACTATAAATGCTAAACCTTCAGACAAAACAACCGAAAAATTCTAGAGGAAGATGCCAAAGTTTTGGCCTGTAGTATTCTCAAGTCAAAAGAAACCCGTGAAACAGTTAGCAGCCATATATTCCAGAAGACTAAAATGGCAACAGCTCAGAGTAATATGGATTATAATTAAAAGCTATTCCTCCTTACGTATTTTTTTTTCATATCAAGAACTCAAAGAGCTAGAAAATGACTTAAGGTTATATCAAATATCATTGCTTTCTATCTTCCTTAACTGTGGGGCATTATAGCCTACAAAAATAATTGTATTAAAAATCAGCTTACATTAAAAAAGAAGGAAGGTTAAGGTTGAAACTTGCCAGACAGAACAAAAACCCCCACAGCTGGATTCTTTTGACTTCAGAGCAGAGTCATCCACAGCTTGAAGTAATGAAACAACAGCAGCAGAAGACACTATAAATCAACTGCAAGATGGGAATTTTTCTATAGTGGACACACTACTTGCAAGGAAAAATGTACTTACAGTTGAAAAGGTACCACTCCAGTTCCACAGAAATTATTTGTCATTAGACAGCTTTGTAAGCTCTCTCCTCCCAGTCTAACCACATCTATTCCTCTTTTCCCCACTGCACACCCTGTTTTTTTCCCCTTTCATCACCCCCACTAATCCACTAGCTACATCCAGCTTGCTGTTTGAATTACCTCATTGAGATAGCTAAGTTTGCCTTTTTTTATAGTAAAACTGGCAGTCAAAAGGAAAAACTTTCAAGAGGAAGGGAATCCATCCCTCGCCCCACAAGACTGCTAAGCACGTGCCTGGTTGCAAAGAACACTGGATTACTCAGGTATACGATTAAACGCTGCACGGAGAAGGAAAGGAAAATGCAGGTACGTGGAAGACAAATGATTTAGCTCCCAAGTTTTATGAGGGTCAGAACACATGAACAATTTCAGAACCTTTAAACTGGTCAGAGTATAGGAGAGATCATAAGGCCATCAAGATGTATTAATACCTCTCAGGTACAAGACAAAGTGTCAAAATGCTGTTAGAAGTAACAGATGTACTGTATGTTCTCACAGGCATCAGAAATATTAAGAAGCAAAAAAAAATAATAATCCAACCCTATTCTGAGAAAAGAACAGGACACACTTTGGTATAAGTTAATATAGTCTAACCTAGCACACTCAACATGGAGAACTTCAGCCTAGATGGCTGGTCTGCCCAAGTTACAATCACCTGAAAGAGTCAAAGATGGTTTCACCCAAATACAGCCAAAAGGGTCAGTCCAGCGCCATGATTTGTTTTAAAATGGCCATAAGCAGATTCTTGGGGAACAATATGAGCAGCAAAAATTTCACTGTTCCCTAACATATCCAAATTCCAATTGTTTTCCACTCAGGAGCTTCTTTAGAAGTACTGGGAAACTACTCTGAATGCCACAGCACAGGAACATTACCAAGAAGCATGGAAAAAAGCATATCTTTCAAACCTTATCAAACCACTAAAATAGCCAAATGGAACATATCTGCAGGATTCAATTTTTAGGCAAAAGCACAATTCAAATTTTAGGCAAAAGCACAACTCAATTTTTAGGCAAAAGCACATGTTTCAAATTAGAGAGCACATTTCAACCTTCTACTGCAGTTAGAGGCCTTCTTTATCTAACACTTCTTGCTACTTTTAAGAATCCCTGCCTCATTTCAATAGTTCTGAAGAAGTTTCTCAGTTCCCCTCTAGATTACTGTTGTATCCTTTTCCAAGAACGCTATTGTCTCTTTTTGGACTCGAGAAAGCTGAAAAATGCAATGGAACTTTACAACTTGCCAGAGCAATGCCACACAGGTAGCATTTAGTAAGGAACATACTTCTGCCTTCCTAAAAATATTCTCAGTAGAGTGATAGCTTATAGTCCTCCTCCTTTACTGCAATAATTTTCAACATGACTTTTCTTAACCTGGAGATGTAATGTGCACAACGTTATTGTAGAGTAGTAAAAAACCTTGGGACCAGACTTGACAGCATTTAAATAAACTATTTTAATTGTAAGTCAAGGCTGCAACACCTTTAATTTCTCCCTTACACTGACACAATGAGTCAAGGAAGCTGATCTGGCTGAAAACCAGCTTGGACCACTAAAGCTTAGTTTTCAGCCTGCACACATTCAGCCCTAATCTGTACGGATCTATACAAGGGTCAGTACCACACAAACTGAGGCAGAAAGGTGCAGCTACCCAGTTTCAGATCAGCCTAAGTCAATTCTAGAGCCTTTAGCAAAGCAGTTTCTAGACAACAGACTGAAAAGCAGTTCCCAGCTATGAAGGAATTTAAAAAGAAGATTTAGTCTCAATGAACAGGAACTGGCAGAGCAGCAGAGAAATGGCCTAACAGCTAATAGTATGTGAATCCTAACGCTCATTACCTTGAGCACAGCATCTTGAAAGCAACTCGGAAAACTGGGTTATGTCTGTACAATTTATTAAATAAAGTTTGAAATATCATCCCAACTTCAAGTAAAGATCAGTTTTCAAAGCAGCAGCATGATGCTTGCACAGCAACCAGTACAACTTTACCGGTATTCTGAAGAAGAATGATAAAGAAATATATACATATATTAATACTTCAAAATCAGATCTGCAAACGATTTTCCCTTTGGGATTTTCTGATTTTAAGGCTATATGACAATACGGAGAAAAACATCAGCCTTTTCACATAAGTTTTGCTTTAACTTGCAATTAAAGTTCTACTAGTCTATAAATTTTATTTCCCATGAAATCCACATATGTGACTAACACGTTGATACAGCGATTCAGAATTCGAGTACCTTCCTCTGGCTATTTAAAGTACTTGGTCTTGTTCTTCGGCTAAAGTGTTCATATCAGGATCAGACATCACTATACTACTATGGTACGTCAGTCAGAATGCATTTCCTCATGTCAACAGGCACTCAAGTCACCTGTAACATTAGATGCCCCCCGAGCTTTGGTATGCTTCGGAGAATCAGATCTGACAGGTCTTGTGGTGAGACAAAGGGTGCAGATCTTGCAAAAGGAGATTCCTGGCTGCAAAAACACCCTGCAAACAACCCCCCCACCAAGTGCCTATAAAAGATGTTTTACTTCTCATGCTGGGTCAGGTCCCAAATCCACTTTACAGTATGCCCTTGCCTTATGCTTGTCAATGCAGACCACGGCAGAAAACACGTAGGGTATTAGGTGAAGAGCTAAAACTCGCATCGCTGCCCCTTTCTTTGTAACTTGAAACCACAGCCTAATCTTGAGCAGGAGAACTGGGCTTTACCGGTTACTCAGCAACATAATCTGTTTGACTAAGGGATCAGCTTCCAAGCACTTGTTAGAAACAAGAGCTCTGAGTCTTTGAGAACCATTCAGCTGCAGGTAAAGACATGACAAGGTTATTTTTTGATGAGTACCAGTTACCTTTCAGCCTTTTTTTGTCTTTGAGATACTTGGAAAAACAAACAAACAAAAAACCCCACCACATTAATCTTTGAAGACAAAATTTGTTTTAAAATATTTACATTTACAGGACTTGTTCCACTGAAGTACTTAAGCACTATGTCAAATTGTAGTGTCTCCTGAAATCAGTGGCTGGCCAAAGCCAAACATCTTTCTTCAAGGTGGAATAACCAGTGAAAGCCACCTAATTAAAATAAACTTTTTAAGCGCTCTACAAACAGGATTGGGAAAAAAAATACACACCAACCTGCGGTCCATGAACTCTCAAATCTACAAAAGATGTTTAAGAAAACATGGCTACAAATCCTAGCTAGAGATGTATATGCATATATACACACATATATCCTCTAGCTAGGATTTGTATATATTTCTGAAGAAGTCTGCTACTCTGCTATTTCACAGAAACCAGTAACTTGGAAGTTTAGAGAACCACTGAGTTAACCTGGGCAAATCAAACAGAAATTTAGCCACCAGTTTAAGTCCTCAAAGTAAACATAGGATGGTGCAAGTAAGCAATAAATTATATTTTCTCATGTATCTAAACACTTAGCGTCTTCTAAACAGGGCAAAACATAAAACAAGTTTTGTTGCAGGACACCTTAGCCTTGTGTTAGACAGGAACAGTCATGTTTTCTTCTCCCCTAAGCCCATTTTGAGCAAGCATCCACCCCAGCAAACACATTTGTATAGCACAGACATCTAATACCATAGGTTCTAGTAAAAAGTAATTGAGGTTTTGCAATAAAAAACAGCTCATGGATGACCTATTCCAGTATCTGAAGAGGCAGGAGTGAAGACTGAAGCTTCCAGCCAAGGTGAACAGCTGAATTCCTACAGCTTCGCCAAACTTGCAGGCTTCCACCACTGGCATGCAGTTGCTGTTAGTCAAAATGATCCAAATATGAAGGCACAGTGCACATGCAATGCCTGCAAAAAGCTGTTTTTCTGTGGAAGTAGGGATAATAAGGCACTTGTGTTTTATAAGTCAGTTACCTGATATAAATCCTACCACAGCAATCTAACATTGAATTATTTTTATTTAACATCAACACAAGCTTAAGCCACTGCAGAACCTCATGCGAGCCTGCAGGGATATGCCACAAGCAGACGCTGTCTCTGTAGACACACCATAAAAAGCCATTTTGGAAGCTATTTATAGGTCTCGATTTCAAGCTATACCCCCTCCTACACCACACAAATGATATCCAACTATCAAGAAAATGCTGAGGCAAAACTAAGGCAGCTATCATCCCATGTAAATTATTCCTCCTGTATGTTAACCGGGCAAGGACTTGAGACAGAACAAGTAAAAAATACAGTGTGCCTCAAGTGCACATCGAAATGTGTGTTCTCTGGTATATTAAAATACACCTATCTTGTATTAGGCAATCATAGAGCAACCCAGGTAACCTGTATCAGTCCACACATTGCTTTGGAGAGCATGCCAACATTAAATAGGGTGCCATGGTCATACTCCAAGTTACATTTTAAACCACACATTATCTGTGTGTTTACACCTGAGAGCTTACACTGAAGGACAAAGAAACCACACACCATATTCTGATTAAAGTATGGAAGATCTTTCATCACTGTGCAAGTTCATTTACAATAATTCCTAGAACATCCCATTTTGCCAGGGTAGCCAGATGACACTTCTGGGCCCAGGTTTTACAGATCAGGTTACATTACAACAGGTCTTTCTGGTTTTCAGATTTGGTCCAATGGAAATAGAAATAACATTTTACTTTATCCTTTAATAAAACTGTTGCTCTTATGAAGTAACAGCTGTAAGAAACTGAAGAAAGCTACTCTTTTTAAAAATAATAAAAGGGTGACCACCAGAACACGGTAGATCAAACAAGAGTTTCTTAAATATTTACATTCTACAGCCCAAGAAACAGAATTCTCTAAATCAGACCAAAAAGGAGATACAACACTAGTAGCCATTTCCCACAAGTGTGTGACAATAGTTATCCTCACTACTGTCTCGACAGTAACAGGAAACCCTTCCCATCTATTTTCATCTCTTGTACAAAGCTGAACAACAAAAAAGGCAAAATTAAAAACTGAAAAGCTTGAAGACTTTTTTTTGCATATGAAACTATTTTTTAGATCTGCCACTATCAACTGTTGGCTGAACACTAAAGTAGGGCTTTCAATACTATATTCAATTACATAAAGCAGCATTACAGATGCCAAAATAATTAGAACACACTCAAGTTTTATATTGAAGTTATTTAAAAACAACCACCCATTTATTTGTATAATAAGTAGTTGATGGAAAAAAAATTCAATTAGCTTTTAAAATTGTTTTAGTTATCCAAATGACTAGGAAAAAATATGTTTATTACTATTTACTCTTGCTACTTTTTAAAGGCTTGCCTCATTCACTGCTTTGAGAGGCAAGAATTTCCTTCCCTACCCTTCGCCCAGATGCCAAGACATCAGCATTTTATGTAAAACCACTGTTTGCAGAGTCCTGAATGCAGAAGCAATTCCAACCCCTGCAAGCAGTTGGTCCTCACTGTACTGAGAGGTTCTCATCCTGAAGCTGCCATCCACATCTCCTGGTCACTCGAGAGTGACTTCCATTTCCCCACACACAAACCCAGCAGCCCATCCCAGTCTGCCGAACACCAACAGCTTTCTGTGCACACCTAACAGCTTCTTGCTTGCTCAAAGCAAAAAGCCTGCAGCCCCCACGCATTTCATGCCCACATAGACTTGTTTCATTTTTCATGGGATTGCTCCTGCTTCATTTCCAGCATTTTTTTTTCAAAGGGCAGACAGAGCCTGCAATTACTGCTTCATTTCCATTAATAACAACAGAAAGAGCCAGCACTTAAGCTCATATCCAGCCATCTTGCTCTCTCTTCAGCCCGAACGACAGCACTGAGAGACCAAAACAGGCAATAGTTTAATGACAGTAGTCTAAGAGACCACTCTAAAAAATCCAAAGCTAGTGGCCACATTACTTGGCTGTTTGGGCTTCCCCATGAATTTTTTTTTTTTTTTTTTTTTTACACATCACAGCATGAAGGCTACAAACTCTAAACCAAATGGGCTATATAGCACTAACTGGCATACGTGCAATCACTTGAAGATGAAGCAAGAAACAGGATGTGAAGATTTTTTGCCCTGGTACACCTGGACAACCATCAGTCATCTCCCAAGCACATGCTTTCAGCTACAATAGCAGCTCTCAAGACAAAGCAGAAGCTTTTGACAGCTTGCAAGACTGCAGGCAAGCCTAGTTTCCAGCCCATAACATCCAAGAGAACTGACTCAACAACTTCAAGTCTGGCAGCAAAGAGTGTTGGTAAGGCTATCTGGACAAGGTGCTGTAGCAGGAGAGCAGTAGTTCTGCGGCTGTATTTCAAAATGTTTGCATGGACCATCAGACTGAGTTTTGTCTCAGTACTATTATAAAGCCCACCTATGTTTCAAATTAAGAAATAAAGTGAACAGAAAAAAAATGGAAATACAGTGTGGTTTTACCAAAAATATCCTTTGTTACCACAGGTTTTTTTCAATCGATATCTTGCTACACAGTCTGTTAAACTCAGCTGTAACACAGGCTTCAACAAGGCTATGAAGGCAGCATAGAAAGTGCAATACAGACAGGAAACAGACCAAGAACCCATAACGTGCAGATTTTGCTAGATTATTAACAATAGAGATATTAAATGTTTTAGTGACTGGCCTTGGTCACTTTAGTGACCAATGATTTTCATTGGTGATGATCACAAAAAGCCATTCTTGACATTTGTAAGTCTCCAAACTGAGAGGCTTCTCATGCTGAAGTTACAGAAGAATGATCACACTTGGTTAAGAACATATTGTTAATCTGATGTGCAGGACAATAAGAGTTTCTGGTAGAAGTTGAGAGTTCATGAGGTGGGAACAAGTTAGAGACTTGGATATCACCACTAATCACAAGATGACTAGCTTTACAATCACAATAAAGATTGGTCCTATCACAGTGTTTTTTTTATAGTACGACTAGAGTACTATTAGTACCTTTTACACAACACAGTGAGATTCCGTCTAAAGCAACTACAACTGTCACCCACACTCAAAAAATATGGCTGTCAAACTGAAGGAGATGAAAGAGCTACCACGATGATCACAAAGAGAAAACTGGTTTTAGGAGATGAGGCTGCAAGGCTTCAAGTCCATCAAAAAAGTCCTAAGAAACTAATGACTGTTGTCTACAGACATGTCAGAACACAAAGTGCAAGAAAAGGGGAAAAAAGTGAGAGCAAGGCACAACTGGATATGGACTGGCCTTGCAGGAAGTCAGAACAGAAGAAGGAAGACAGGTTAATTCTAAGATTTGTATCAGAAAATTGTTGCAGACACCCATTCCTCCATATAGAAACCAACCAGCTGAAAAGCAGAACATGATGTATTGAGACAGTCTTGCAGACAGAATCTCCAGTTGGAGAAAAAAAATATTTCTTGCTTTAAGACTCCTAAAACCAAATATATCACTACAGATTGCTTCCAGTTGTCTGCTGTCTCTCTTCCAATCTCTAGCAACTCTTTGCTTACAGGACAGTAATGCCATAGGTTAAAATAGCTATGAAAGCAAAATTTTGTTCTCAGTCTGCTGTTCCCCTCGTCTCCCTCCAGTCACTCAGGTATTGCCTTTGTGCTCCTCCATAGCTGAAGTTATGTTTCATTCAAAGATCCCCGGATACGTAGGTCAGCTCAAAGTCAATGGTACAGTCTCCAGAGAACTGGAAAGGAAACACTGAAGTTCAAACTAGACCTACACAGAAGCATATTAAAATAACAGTGTTCAAGAACAACAGAAGCAAGCCTCATCCAGCCAATTAGGGGAACCTGGCTGGTGATACAAGTTAATCATAGGCATCAAACTTGGTAGTCAGACACCAAACTTCTAAGGAATAGGTTCTGTATTGACACAGATAGAGCAGGCACTTGGGAAACAGCCAAGCAAGTTCAAAGTATTGCCACTGCTTTTCTGGAAATAACTAGTCAGAAAGTGATTAGAACTGTTTCCACATGCTTAACCTAGGTCCCAAGTCTGACTTGGAGTTATCTCATTTATTTCATCCTCAAGTGTGCCTAATTGCACAGTGCCCGGCCTCATGCCAGCCATACAGGTGCGCCATCCGCAACACCCCAAATTGCTCCAGTGTGACAAGTGTCAGCATCCACCCTTCTTACACAGCCCAGCCCAGCCACTACTACTGACTGTCCTTAGCCTCAGAGGATGTCCTTAGGCACAAACAATTTTTTAAGCAGCCAGTGGTCTCATTTGGACGCAAAATTCAAAGAGAATGTATGAAATCACAGCAGGAAGTGAAGAATGAGTGAAAATTACTGACAAAGGTGACACCAATCATGAATTTCTAACTACAACTGGTGCAAGAAAGTGGTAATAGTGGCCAAGGTGTTTGAAATTGAAACAAATCTGAGCTGGAGTAGCATCCAAAAATAAATACCAAAGACATTTAAATGGGGAAGCATGGTGGAGCATCAGAAGTGCTGCTGAAACCAAAGAAAACCTTGACCGGTAGTAACATTTTTGCTGGGCACCCTTCTCCTTTATAATATTAGGAAAAGCTGCCCAGTGTGATCCCAAGGCTGTATTTACACCACATAGGGAATGACACATAGCAGAACACCATGCAAAATTTTTTGCCTAAATTCAAGGGATGGTATTTTGGGATCAGGCCTCGCCCTACTGCATTATATTCCTTACTAGATGTTAAAAAATAAGCAAGAAATTTGCCATATTGACAGTTTAGAGAGGACACTAATTTCTTCCAGCACGAAAAGGGATGAAAATAATAATTTAAAAAAAATAAAAATCAAGCCCTAACCTTTGTAGTTATTTTATAGCTATTAACAAAATGAAAACGAAAAATCAGGAAAGTGTACGCTTCCAGCCTGAGACAGTCCATAAACGCATTGTGCAATGAAACCATCAGCGAAGTTTCCATATAGCGGCCGGTGCCATTGACCTTGGCTGGGAACACAGGACAACTTTGTTGCCACCTCCCGATTCTGCTGCAACATAAAACCCCAGCTGAGCGCTCTGCTCTACAACCCGAACCGCAACACCCCCCTTCCCGCCCCCGAGCTCCTCCGACAAAAAATATTTTTAAGCGACATTTTTACTCTCTTGGTGGGAAACACCCACCAAGGCGCAGGTTTTCCAAACGACAAGTTGGGTTTTTTTGTCTTTTTTTTTTTTTTCTTTAATCCAGTTGAAGTACGGTAGGGGGCTCGTTTTGAGGGCAACACCCTCAGTGCGCCATGACACGTGAGCCGGCTTTCCGCGCGGCCCGGGCACACAAAGGCGAACCCCGGAGCTGCCGCCGGTGCCCGGTTCCGTCCCGGGAGCCCAGAGGCGCCGCCCGCCCGGGGCCGCGGCCGCGCACAAAGGAGGGCGCCGCGCACGTGGGCCCCGCCGCACCGCGTCGCCCCAAGATGGTGGGCGAGAGCCGGGCCGCGGAGCCGCCCCGCCCGGCCATGCACGGGGGGCGCCCGCCGCCGCAGGTTTCGGGCGGCCGCCCCCCTCCTCTTCAACGAGCGGGGAGCCGGCGCCGCCGCCTCCTCCGGCGGTGGTGGGGGAGAGCCCCAGCACAACTCCGCATGTACAGGGAGTGTCCCCCCGGGAGGGGCCCGCGCCCCCCGGCCAGACAAAGGGACGCGGCACCCGCGGGCCCCCGGGGGAACGGGAACCCCGCCCGGGCCGGGCCCGGTGCCCCCCGCCCCACGTGCTCGGCGGGCTCACCTCGTCCTCCCGCTCGCTGCGGAAGCAGAGGCACGCCGCCCGCTTCTTGTAGCCCTCCCGGTCGTACGTCCGCGTCTGGTTCGGCTTAAATTTCATCATAGAGGCGGTGACACGCCGGCTGCCCCCGGCCGCCGCCGCTACCGCCACGGCTCCGCTCTCCGACTGCCGCCGCGCTCCCGGGACGCCGGCGCGGGTGCCCTGCTCGGGAGTGGGGCGGGAGGAACACCAGTCCCAGCGGCCGAGCTCCTGTCACAGCAGCGCCGCGCCGTTGCCACCGCCCCAGGAGCCGCGCCGCGCCATAGAGGCTCCGCTCGCCGCCCCAGCTCGGCCCTGAGCCGCCGCGCCCGCCCGCCGGCCCTGAGCNGACGGGACGCGGCGGAGGCGGCGGCGGGCGGGGCCCGGGGAGCGGGCGGGGAGGTAAAAGGCCGGTCACGGCGCCGCGGCGGGCGTGCTTAGTCACCGGCGAGGCCCGCCGGGGTGGGGGCTGTGCCTGCCCCGGAGGGGAGCGGGAGGAGGAGGAGCCTCTGGTGTGAGGCTGGTCCCGCCCGCACAGCGGCCTGGGGGGGCACCCGGTGTGCGACTGCCCGGGGCTGCCCCGCCGAACCGGAGGCACGGGCAGGTGTGGTGGGGCAGGCCTGCCCCACGGGCTTGTGCCGCCCGCTGTCCCCGTGAGGCGGGAGTGGGCCCGGCCGCGGAAGGGGGGCCCGGCGGAGCTGGGCGGGGCGGCGCTGCCGGCAGCGGGGCGGGAGGGGAGGGGATGCATGTGGCTCCCGTAGCGTAGTGAGAGCGGAGCTGTGACAGCGCACGTTAATTCGGTTTTGAAATCACTTCATTTTATAAGGTGCTGGTGTATGCCGGGTGGGAGAGCAGGCAGCCCAAGTTGTTTTATTTATTTGTTTTTATTTAATAACGTTATTTAGGAGTTAAAGATGGATCACCGACCTTCCCAGTGCTGATGACAGGCCAGAAAAAAAAAAAAAAAAACAAAAAACCAAAACTAAACAAAAAAACAACCAAACAAAGCCATAAAAACAGCTCTACTATCCACATGTCTTTGTTATGATCTAGTAGGATGAAAGCCTGGGTTGTTTTCATAATAATAATAATAAAAAGAAATCCTCCAAAAGCAAAACAAGCAAATGCTACTCTTTTTGATGCCCCTGGAAGCTGTAGATTCCAAGGAATCATCAA
Source organism: Pampusana beccarii (assembly GCA_013399365.1). NCBI lineage: Eukaryota > Metazoa > Chordata > Aves > Columbiformes > Columbidae > Pampusana > Pampusana beccarii. The sequence goes on along the minus strand of VWYH01004715.1, from coordinate 414,657 downwards.
AGCGCTTACTGCTTGTGCATGAGGACTGCATAGTTGTGTTGGCAGATGGAAGGTAGTGTGTACTTACATACTTGTAGAAATCACCTATCCAAACTCTTTCAGAAACTACTTTCATCTGAATCTTACTGATGTTCGGTAAGCTCCTTTGTGTTTTTAGCATGGACCAATGTGTGTTAAACTTCTACTTGTTTCTTGTTCCAGAACATACATTTTTCCATCTGATTTTTTTTTTTTCTGAACAATTTTGTTGATCTGTAGCAAGTCAGAGTTTTTATATGCTTTTTGTGGTATGCACTGAAAGGAGATTAGTTCATCACTGCTGGTTCTTAGTGAAATTTAGACCTTCTGTTCTTCAGAGCATGAACTAAGTGCAATGAGTCAGTGCAATATCACACTTGAAAACCATAGAAGCTAAAGGAAGAGAAGCACAATTGTATTCAATTATATGACTTTGTTAAAGTTATAATAAGCAGTAAAGTCAAACACCCAAAGATTAAGAAACTCCAAGTTTAATTTGCTTTTACACATTGATTACTTGCATATTTTTCCTAAGAAGGCCCCTGCCACTTTTGCTACTTAGTGAATGGACCGGCAGATTAGATTTCTTGTTTTTCTCATCATTCAGTGCAGATCCAGGTCCCATTTGTTACTCCCTGTCACCAGTCAGACCTCAGGCTACATTTTTTTTTCTTTTTTTTTTGGTGAGTGAAGAACCAATACCCATTTAGTATCTGAAATTTTTAGTTCAAAGTTTGAAGGGTTGGGATGTGAAACCTTTGAGAATGCTGAGGAATAAAAAGATGGTTTTGATCCCTGTGTTGATAAACTTGTCCATGATATAGAAAAGGGTGTAAGGTATGGTGTAATAAAACTCAAGGGCTACAAACTAAGATTGCACAGTTAGTCATTGTACCAACATTTCTTAGATTTTACATGTTCGACCTTGCCATCATTGCCGTATTCCTGTGTAGTTTTAACAGTACATCTTTACAAACAGCAGAGTTGTGCATTCATATAATGCATATAGTAAAAAAAGTCTTACCATTGGTCTGCTTTTTATAATAGACTACTATAACAGAACTCATTTTGCTTTGGAGTGTTCCTTGAGCTACTATTTCAGGGTTTACCTTTTAAGATAAACACATTTTAAGTCTTCAATATGGCTCTTTCTGAATTATCTTTTTTAATATTTTTGTTTGTTTGTTTGGGATGCTTCACTTCTTACGCAATTGGAGGAAGTTCAAAAGTAGGATTTATACTTAACAAGCTCGGTGTCCAAAGATCAGCTGAGCTAAGGCCGATTTTCCAATTTGTACAACTCACCCATCCCACCCCCAAAAAACAAACGAATCATTTGACTGCCAAATCAGAACATAACACACAAATCCTATCTCTGTTGGGAAACTCGATGGTTTCTTCATCACGTATCACTGAGGTAGGAGCTGGAAGACTGAGCTCTGTGAAATGAGCCAGTCATTAGACTGGCTATAGTTACGTTTGCTAGTTCACGTATCCTCAAAACACAGTAACAGCTCCAATGATTTGTAAATTCATTGGGGCTCTCTTTGTTTTTGTGAAAGTCTCAACTTCTGCCTATGCGTAATTAGGCTTTTATTTTACAAACTAGAAGAATCCCAACTTTGTGAATATAGAAACATATTAAAAAACAATGACAGATGAATCCTAAAAAGTGAGGTGGTAGGGTGTTTCAGTTTTTGGACCTTGAAGGGTTTTGTTCAGAGAGGTGCTGCCTTTTTTTTTTTTTTTTTTTTTTTTTATTTGGAGATTTTTTTTTTTTTTTTTTTATTTTATATTTTTTTTTTTTTGAGAAAAGTGGATATTTGTTTTTTTAGGTATTATTTTTAAATGTTTGATTTTTTTTTTTTTTTGTTTGAAGATGTGATTCTTAAATGGCCCTTCGTTTTTAGAATCATCAAGAGGCTTGAATCTTCAAGGTTTTTGTATTTTTTTTTTAAGCATTCGATCTTGTAAATTTTATGGTCTGTCTATACACAGAATGCAGCAACAACTGTATGTGAAACAGTGAAATCATCAGTAAATAATTAACATTTACAATGCTATCACATACTCATATTTGCAGTAGTTCTGTAATGATGCATTGTTTCATATTTTGTTAATGAAGTGTATGAATACTGGATATCAAACTGATTGCGTGGGATATATTACTGAAAGGAACTGCTACAGTGTGGTACCAAAGGTCTATATTATTCAGAGGTGGGGTTGTTTGTTTGTTTTGGGGAAGAATGTCACTGGATTTTGCACTACAGCAATAGTAATTGTGAAGTAACTGTTGGTGCCTTGAGTACAAGTGTGAACCAGCGCTGAGTAAACAATGCAGGATGCAAAGACTCTTGAAGTAAGTTCAAAAACCTTTACATTCAGACAAAAATAACTTTCCACCTACCTGTAGCTACACTTTGAATGAAGTCTACTTAAATGCATGGGAACAATTTTCTTTTTCTTGAGAACACATTTAAAAATACAGAATAATTAGATTTCCCGGTCCCCTTGACCTTCATTTATTGCCGAGATTAGAAACTGCAGTGTTCAGTAACTGTGTTCTGTCAAGTTTTATGCAACTTTCTCTTCTACTCTTAGTTTATTATGGTTAATAAAAATGAAATATTTGCTTTGAAGGTACTTTCAGTCTGAAGAAAGAGAGATAGATTTTTTTTTTCCTCACCTCTGCAAAGAGCACATCAAATTAATTACTTTCTATTAGGGAAACCAGTGTCTTTAGTTATCATCATTTTAGAAGATCATCTGTTGTGTCACGGTTATAACATTTCTTTGGTATTCAACAGTTAAACCAGCACAGAAATCCAAAATTTCTGGAGCGAACAGTGTATTGGGAATGTATCCCTCTAGTGCTGCATTGTGTGGGCTTTTGGAACAGTAAATCCTCATTCGGCTGCATTGTAGCCCAGTGAAAGGCTGCCTGCAGCTCTTGGCCCAGTCATTGTTTCAGCAGAATTTACAATAACTGTAGTGTTGAGGCTGGCAAGGTTAACCTGACAACCACACTGGTTGTTACCTTTCCCAAACCTAGAAAAAAGTCTGAAGCATATTTGAGTATAAGAAGGTTTGGTATAAGGAAAGGGTAAGTACTTATCAGGTTAGTTCTTATTTAAGGTGATTTAATCCCCCAAGATACAATAGGAGGGAGCAGTGATTCTTCTGAGATTTTATATTACTCTGTGCTGAGCTGTAAGGAAGCAAATGAGAGCTGAGCCAAGCTAACCTCCCTGTAAACTTAAAATGTCATCTTTCTAATGATGTAGCAGTTATGAAAATGCCAGCATTGGTCTTAAAATACCTTTGAGTGTCAAAAAATAAGCAAAAGGCTTGCCAAATCATACACGCACTCTCTTCTGCTAAACACTCAACAGAGAGAATTAACTTTAAAAAATGGAACACTTATTTATTTCTAAATCATGCTTCTGCATAAAGCAGCTTGTATATAGTAAGTCCCGCATTGTCTTTTCCCTTAGAGCCAGATCTTCACGTGAATCTGATGTAAAAAGCACTTTAAAAAGAATACACATCCGTGCTTGCCATGATACGGGTTGCATGCCTCATCCTTATATAAGGGCTCCCTTATTTTCAGGTGAATCTAGAGCACCATTACAGCTGCCAGCAAATAATATTTTCCTTTGATTCGTTGTCGTTGAACAACTTCTATGAACTGTATGCAGTTGCACTGTTACTATCTGCCAATCCAGCTTTATAATGTTGCCTTTTATGAAAAGGTGTAGTTAGCATTGCTTTGATGCTCAAAGGTTAAGAGTGACCCTCCCAGTAAAGATCGGGTTTTGCATTAAGTGCTTCCAAATAGGGATAAATGATGGTCACCAGTGAGTGAAAAGGGGGATATCAATTAAATACAGCTATGCTTATTTGAATGTAGGTGTCTGAGGATGCTTATTTTTGTATCTATTATGTTAATTGTATGCTTTTGTGTGCTTTTTTGGGTTCAGTGGATTGTGATTGCTTTGGGATTGCTTAAACTGAGCTTCTTTCAGCAAAATAGCGAAAGTCATATTTTACATAACTGTTTAGTGTATTTTATTCGTCTTCTACAATAAAGCTAGATTGACGATACTCAACTTTGTTAGAAGTACTTGAAGAGGATTTTAAGTAACGCAAAATTATTTTACCTTTATCTTAAAGACAAGCTAAAACCCCAAGGATTTTGCTAGACTTCATGAAATAAGTAAGTATGATTTAAGAACATTGTTGTATATTTCAGATGTTCTCTGACATTATGCCATCTTAAACTTGGGTTTAAGCTCCTTAGCCTGTAGGGCTTTGTTAGTGTGATGTCCTATTGTTTAGTTTTATGTTCATATTCTTCCAGTGAACAATCCATTTCACAATTTGGTCCTTAGTATTTTCTCCTCCCTAGTTACTACTTCACTGCCATAATACTCTTGTTATTCAAGTTTTGAGTTAATTCTGGTAGACTATTTTTTATGTAAGTGGATGTCATTTGGAGAGACTATATGGGTTACTAGGCTTGTTCAGCGTTAAAGTTATGGCTTCCAGTGATTACAGGAAAATCCTGCTTTACCTGAAAACATTTAAAAATTACAAGTGTGGCTCCATGAAGATTGTAGCAGTATGAGTAGGCTCTTCTTTGGTCCTCTCTTAGTTTTCTGAATAAAATAGGGTAAAATATGTTTTGGTTTTGAGGAGCTGGGCTTCTTGCAAAAATAGGACTTCACTGACTCAAAGCTGAGAAAATACCTGAATTATTTTAGAAGTCTACCTGTGGTTAAGACGTTATCAATCCCATAGAAGCAGCGGCAAGCCTGTACCCAATATCAATTGTTCCAGAGTCCTAGTTTAAGGTAGAGAGGAAATGGGACTGTGAATTGAGTTGCCAAGAGATGGGCACAAGTTTGGTTTAGTTAAATCTACTGTGGAGTGTGTTTTCCAGCAATGGGGTGAGGGAAAGAGTTGGTAGTGGGATTACCTCAAAACCATGCAGTTCTTTCTGGCAAAGCTCCTTTCTTAGAAGCCAGGTTAATAATAAAATAGTAGTTGCATTGTATTATTAACAGGTACATCAAAAATGGAAGTTCAGACTGGCATTTAAGCAATCTTCTTTCCTAATCTAATGGAAGTCTGCTTGGCTAGGCTTGGCACGCAAGTCCCACAAAACAGGTAATTTATTTATTGTGTTTGTTTTGGTATGTTTGAGTAGCCAGGTTACTGACTATTTACGCCTGTCTATTTCTGATATGACACTACATAAATCTAGTGGAAGATGATGCACATCTTTTTCGACCGTGTAGAAAAACATAGTAATTTGTGGCAGAAAAACACTGGAGGCTTGGCCAAGCTATGCTTTATGAGGAACTGTGCTATTAATATAATAAACAGGAGTAGAAGCTATTTTGCATAGTTGTGAGTTCAAGAAATACTTGAGATAATTACTGAAGGTAATTCTGTGTGAGAAATAAACAGTGATTAAACTTTACTCTTATACCTGGTTGAATTTCAAAGGTAAATGCTGGTAGTAGGCCATAGTGCTTGCTGAAATATCTGTACAGTATTTTGAGTGCTGTTATGTTGCAGGCTTCAACCAACTTACTGGAAAAAGTGATTACTGCAAAGGTGTGGTGGCAGAAAAAGCAATAAAAAATCCGGAATGTTCCTCTCCACTGTGTTCATCTGAAGGCTTCATTCCAAAATGTTAACTTTTGACCCTGGTGTGTTTAGTCAGGCTTAACCTTTCTTACACAAAGCAGCCTTTAAAAAAGATCATATCTCCAGGTTGATATGGGTGGGGTAGACTCATAATAGGTACCACACCAATTTTTAATCACAATTAGTCATGGTCATCTTTATAATCCATTATAAGAGTGTAAGATTGACTATGGGCTACCTGAAAACACCTGGACATGCAAGCTGATTATTGCTCTGTTTCTAAGGAGTGTGTCTGATGACTGAATGTTTTACCAGATTTGGAGCCAAATTACAGTGGGGCCTGGTATTATCACTTTTATTTCAGTGCTTTTGTTTCAGGCTATGGTTTAGCTACTGTTGCTAAATATATGCATCAGAGCAGGTTTTCAATTTAACAGTTGGACCTTCTAGTGTTAAGAGAGCCAGCAGAAGGTAGCATTTTGGCTGTGCATAAGGGTCTGCTGGGGTTAAAGGCACACATGTGTCCCTGTTCTGGTTTTGCATATAGAGAATCGTGCAAGGGCAGTTTGTGGGCAATCAGAAGATTTGCATGTAAACCTACGTGTTGACAGCAGTAGGAAATCACTGTGGTGGCTCTGGATTTTAGCCGAGTGACTTCCATGTGCTTGGGGTTCTGTTGCTCAGCTTCTGAGCAGGTAGAGTATGTTTTCTGTGTATGGTTACAATAAAATGGCATTGGTATGGGGAATGGAGTCAAACAAAAACATGTTTTTAGGGATAGCTAGGACTTATTCAAGTTCTTTTTTCCCTAGAAAATAAGTTTTTACTGAGAAATTATATTTATTTTGACAAACTGTCTCTGGAAAACTTTCCAGGTCCTCTGAGGCAGAATTTGTACTTGAAAAAGATCGGAGTGGACAGATGGTTGGAGCATTGAGACCCAGTGAGCTCCAAATTAGGAACTGCCAAGAAGTGAACTTCTAGTTGTTTCTCTAACTAGTGCTCTGAGTGAATGTTTTTCTTTATGGCACAATCCATATTTATTATTGAAATTTCAATTATTTAAATCGCATGTTTTGATAAGTACCTGTTGAAACTTGTGTGTTTACCTTTTGTAAAGATTTGTTTTTTTACCTTCACACAACTAGTATGAGGGGAGTCCAGTACATGTATGCAGGTAGTCTTGAGAATGCGTTCACTAGCACTATAGCTTTTTGTAATAGTAATTTAAAACATCTCTCCCAAATTTTAGGAAGATAAATAAAAAAAAATGCAGTTGCACAGAATAAAACAAGTTTTCCTCCTGGGGTTCCTCCCAAAGTTAGTAAATCAGGTGCTAGTTACCACATTATCATAACTACTGCTAATTCTCAATAGAAGCCAAATCAATGGTTTCTGAACTATGTCCTGAGAGACAACAAATGTGGACAATTTCAAATCAAAGCCTGGGGGTGTTTGATTCTGAAATGCAACTCCTTATTGAGATGTGTGTTAACAGCTTCATCTCTTTCAGGGTAATAAGGCTCCGGTTTTACTATTCCCTTGATGACAACTGTTAAAATATTGATGGGAGTGGTGTTTAATCTAAGTATGCTGTGAATTATTACCTTTTGCCTTGTTACTGCTTGTAAAGTTGAACCACAGTAAGAGTTAGTTTGTCCATTGTTTTACTAAAGTTCTCTATTTCCTGAATTTGGGAACAAATCCAGCTCTTTTGGACTCCTCCACAAAAAAAAAAAAAAAAAAA
>VWYH01004715.1:278254-398603 GCA_013399365.1 Pampusana beccarii | reverse complement strand
AAAAAAAAAAAAAAAAAAAAGTCCCAGGAGGAACTGATGCTTTTTTTTAACAAAACAAAACAAACCTCTTTTTACTCTTAAAGTGACTTGAATAGTACTTGAATAGCATGCGGGGTTTCAGAACAAGATGTGGTCTTTGTTTATTTTGGTAATAGCTGCCATATGCTATTTTTCCTTTTTCTTCAATCATCTCTCGTGAAGGAGGTTGAAAACTAACAGAACATAATTCTAAAGAGAGTCACCTTAGATACATTCCATTGTGTTGTTATAAACTGATAAAATCAAACTGCTTGACAGCCAAGGTAACTTCTACACAAATACATTTTGGATATAAAATAGCTGTTGAATACAACGCAAAAGCTAGTTTCATAAAATCATAGAATCATTTCAGTTGGAAGAAACCTTCGGATCAGCAAGTCCAACCGTAACCTAACCTAACTCTAGCACTAAACCATGTCCCATCAAAGATGTCTGAGGGAAAGAGAAGGAGAATAGGGATTTACTTAATATTGGACTATGCTGTCAGAGTTTCTGAAGGACTTATGATAATATAGTGGTAACCAGCCAGTGCTGTCACCTGCTATTAAAAGCCATACATAATGACATACCTCTCGATATGTCTGTTTGTGCTGGCTATGTGTCTCTCTTCTTGCAAAACAAAGGTGGATTGTGCCTAAGACGTGCATGTATTTTTCTGCTTTTCTTCTGGAAAGGTACTGGGGCAGAAACAGTGCAGTACAAAAGCTTCTCCCTGCTGTTGGAGGGCAGATGCAGCAAAACTGAGGCTGGCAAATGCGTTTCAGAGCCTGATTCCCTTTGAAATCAATAAGAATTGGGTGCCTGTGGGTCTGACTTCTGGCGAGGCTGCTTAACAATGTTATTGGGAGGAACCACAGATGGGATGGGATCAACCAGCGTGATTTGGGTTCCGCTTCCATTCTCGTGTTGGTCCAGCCCATTGTTTGAACAGTGCCAGACAGCCCTCAGACCACCATCAGTGATGGGTTTGCCGACAGCTTGTTCTTTGTGACAGTCGAGTTGAGCTTTCAATTGACAGTAGCCCACAGCAAAGACTCCTTAGTTTCTGTGTGTCATCTTTCCTTATTTTGATTCCTGCATCAGCCACAGATGTCTCAGTGCAAGATGCATGTTTTTTCTCACTTTTTAACTTAAAAAGATAGTCCTTTCTGCAACCAGTAGGTTATATTTGCATTTGTATTTGAGAAAGGGAAAGATTCCATACTTTGGAAAGCTGCTTGTTTCTTGGGTTGCTTTGTTTGTTTTCTATTTGTGTGCAATTAAATGCCTCCCCTCCCCGCCCCCCCCAATGAAAAGAAAAAAAAAAGGAGAGAAGTTTTAATCCAGAATTTGTGTAGTAGCACGTTTTGTAGGTACAGTTGTTGGAAAGGTGAGGTGACAGTCACTGACTCTAGGTCTTCCTCGATGATATTTGCATCCCATCTTCTGGATGCCCACAGTTCACATGCTCTGAAATGAAATGTAAAATATGCTCAGTGTTTATATCTACTGTCACTACATTGTGCAAACGTAGCCATCAATGTCTCCTCAGCTGCAGACTGCCTTTAAGCTCCTGGTGGTGCTGCCCACACAAGAGGTGCTGCAGATGGAAGTTGGAGCACAAGCTCCCAGCTTTTGCTTTCGGTCCTGGGGTGGAAACTAAAGATAGAATTTGCTTATTGGCAGATTAAAAACCCCAAACCATTGAGAACAGCCTGGATATATTTAAAACAAATTTAGTGTTACGATGAATGTGGATGTATGAAAGGTGATTTGGAGTCAGTAGCTCTTCCAACACGGCCATTCTGCATGGCGTGTGTGCTCAGGGTTAGGTGATAGGAAGGTGGCTGTGGTGTTTTGTAACTTCTTCCCTCTTCATCTGGCGCATGGCCTCTTGATTATTGCTTCCAAAAACTTGAGAGCTGAAACTGAGTAGAGCATAAAACTCCCAGAAATTCTAATACACTTTTAAGTTTCAGCGTTTTATTGACCTTGGTTCTCTCCTGAATGCTTGGATAGCCAAAGTGTTTTTTTAAGAACGATTTATCTGTGGGGTTGTGTGTGTGTATAAAATGTTACAGTTTACCTGAACTTTATACCTGCACTGCAAAGTAAAATTACACATTGTTATGATGGTATATATTGCTTTCAGAAAAAGGTCAAAAGGAAAAATTTATCTTAGCAGACTAATAGAAGTTTTTCATGGCTTAACTGCTTCCCGTCAAATTTCGGTATAATTTGAGTTCATAAGAGCATTAGGTTAGGCAATCAGAATGTACTGTGGTGAATGTCTAGCACCTCTTCATTTTGAGGTAGCAGTCTTCAGGGTGTGTTGGAAGTTTGGCACAGTTTTGCACTGAGATAGATGAAATTCCTGTTCTGCTTCTCTGCTTTTTCATGTCATTTACTCCTTTGCAACGTCCTTCCAACTCTGATCCATAGTTTCTTATAAAACCTAGCCTGCTCACAAAAATTTAGTATCTCAAATAGCTGAGAAGGCAAATTGCCAATTTTGGTGTCTGTCTGAGTTCAGAGCACTAATGACAATTAATGAAAACTACCTGTGACTGCATCTACATTACAGTTAAACTTTGCTCATAGCTAATGGGTTTTGGTGTAAGCCAGCTTCAGTCCTACCTTTGACTGCAACTTAGAAGTACCTTGAAACTCATTGTGAAGACAGAGGAGATACTAATACTAAAGAAAGGGATTTATTTGAAGAAAGAAACCAGTCAAAATGAAAGGGCTGATGTTGCATCTTATGACTACTTGCTTGATCTTACGAGTGCTTTCTTCACAGGGGAGCACTGATGTTGCAACATCAGCAGCCAGATCATGTCTGTCTGGGTTTTGGTCTCAGCTTGACCAATAGCTGTGTTTATATGCAGTTCATATAGACCATCCAACTATTTTCTTTGTTTTCTTTGTCTCCAGACTAAACTAGTTTCAGCATACTTTGTGTCAGCTATTATTATTATCATAATAGTACTTATTATTGTCATTAATGCCACATATATGAATCAGGTTCCAGGAGCTCATGAGATGTAGAAAAAATCCACACACACTTCTGTGTGCTTCCCAAGGTTTTGACTCAGTGGAGGTTCACATTTTTAAAGTTTTCTTTAGAAGCATGACCACCATTATAAATCCCTTTTGAAAATGCCAATGTCTTCGTGCTTCCAAGAATGATGCAAGAATCTGGGTTTGAATCCCCTCAGCTGAATAGTTTCTACTTCCCTGAGCCTCCTAGACAGCCATGTAAAAGGTGGGGGATGTCACCTTCTGCTTTGTAGTGCTTCGAAGTGAAAGTGTGTGTTATACCCAGAGTTTTAATCTGGTCTTGGTGTGGCAGTTGTTCTACAGGCCACACCAAGTTGTTCTGTTGGGTTGGTCAGCAGACGAAGCGCAGGCCTGATAGCCCATGATCAGTGTGCATGAGGTGGACCCTTGACATGCTCAGCTGAACCAAGATCTTGGTGTGCAGAGTAGCAAAACGTCCAGCACTCAGCTAACTTCGCTGGTGAGAGTTAGAGCACTGATGACTTATCACGTGCCAGAGCTTTGAAAGCAGATTTATATTTACGAATACAAATGTTACTCAGAGCAGAGCCAGTTGGCATGAGGTGACAAGCTGCTGTGCCTCAGTGGGTCTGTATGCTCTGTGCTCTTCACATGTGGCAGGCACAAGGAATTTGAGTGACCATGGTCCATAGTGAAGGGAGCTGAGCTGCTGTGAGTTACCTTCCTTTTTTTTTTTGTTGACTTGCACAGTAAATTACTGTAGGTCAGCTGAGGTGTGATACTCGATTACCTTCCAGCAATTCATTCGAACCTTTGAGCTTTCTGGCACCTAAAAACCTCTGTGGATGTGGCACTAGTGATGTAGAAGCAACTTATCTGAAAGTTCTTTCATCTGCTAGTTGATGAGGAAAGGCACTTAAGCCTACATTTGTAAGAGAGGGGAACAGCTGGGAGGGCATTTTTCCACACTGCTTTGGAACTTGCACTTCCCTCAGTACCAAAATAGTTCTGAGACACGCTGCAGTGGCCCACTTGTTTTTCTTAGCAGTACGGGGTTGGGAGGATTCTGGTGGAAGATTGTAAATATATCTTTTCAGCTGTTGGGCTATGTTTATTATCAAGTAAAAGGGAGCTACTGCTTTAGTATATCTTTATAACTGACACTCTAAAAATATAATCTCAAGCAAAGGGTAAGCGTCCCTTTCTTGAGAGTGACTGTGTTTGTACGGAGTGCCAATGAAAACTCAAACCCGAAAAAGGAGGCAAATCCATTTTGCTGAAAACTAGCAGAATGTGTAGCAGTGTATATATATCAAGATACTGAGGATAAGATTTGCTAATGAATCAAGGGTAAGTTCTGAGTGAACCGATATTAATTCTGTAATTTTAGCTATGGTAAGTCTACCTAATATTGGATTGCCATTTGCTTCCTTCCTATGAACATACATAATCACTCTAAGTAGCCGAATGTTTGAGGCTGGAATTGTGGTTACAAATGACAGAAAATGGGAATAATTTTTTCAGCTTATTTTAGTTATGTAGACTTTATTACTTTCAAACAAAAAATATCACCTCCCACCATTCTTCACATTGCGTATTCACTCCAAGAAATGGAAGATAGGAGGAATAATAGTGATAGGGGTTTGAAAATAGGCTTCCACATATTAATGGCTGGGATGCCATGATAAATGTCAAGAAAGAAACAGTGTTATTGACAACAGTGTAACTGCAAGTAGAAGTAAAGAGCACAAAACCACCAGTAGATTGCTCAGTATGAGAGTAATTTCTCCCACTTGTTTTGTAACTTTCTTATCTCACTGTCTTTCAAAATTTTAGAGAGAGTAGACAGAAAAATGTAGTACATTACAAGGCTGTCCTAACTCTATATAGAAGATGATGAGCTTGTATCTCATGAATAAATATATCCCGAACTTCAAGATGCCACGGGATCGTATTTCATTTACGTCATAAGTTATAAGTGATCCCTGCATTAGCTTTTCCCCTCCTTCCATCACTTCCTACCTTCCAAAGTTCTTCTGAATAGATTACAACTCTTTAGAGTTATGTTTGATTTGCTAATGGATATTTTTGGCTTATCAAATGGCTTGCTGTACTGCTGAAGCACTGTTTCAGTGTCTTCTCCAATTTAGAAACTTACTTAGAGTGGAAATTTCAAAGCCCTGAAGTCCCATTTTCATAAATGAGCCCAAGTCACCTTCTGCTACTTTTGAAAATTTTAACCCAGACACTTTTCTTGGAGCACTAGGTACAAGCAGAGAACAAGTTTGAAAATTTTTCTCATAGGCGTGGTTTTAAATGCAGGTTTACTGTTTGTTTAAAGAAAGCCAAGCCCACCTACTCTCTGCTGAGTGGTTTGGTATGTGCTGGACTAACTTGAATCAGATCCTTTCATGGATAAGATCTTTCTACTTCTTAGAACATCTTACGGAGACTGGAGATTTCCTGAAAAAAAAAAAAAAAAAGCAGTCTGCAGCATCAGAGAATGCACATGGGTGGTAATACAACCATAATAAAAAGACTTAAATTGATTTTTGCTTAGATGCAAGATCTTAATGAAATTGCTGCAGCCAGCATGACATAGCCCTATAATTGTGATGACTATTGTGATGAGGATGCAGAAAGGTGCCTCACATCTGTTACCCACAGTAGCATGGACTGTAAGCACAGTGCTGGGAAGCACCTGAGTCTTCCGTTGTATTAATTTCTCCTGTTTAGTTGGATAGGAGTAATCAAATGATCTGTTACCTACAAAGAGTGAGGAATGGACGGAACAGAGAGGAAGGCATGAATATCATTTTTTGAGGAATGACGTATACCATTCTGCTCCTCCGTGTTCATGAAGAATGAATTAAAACTGGAACAGGTGCAGGGAAAGGCTATAAGGGTGATCACTGGAATAGGCAGCATATTATAAGAGCCCATAAAAGCTTTGTTTTCATGGCTAAGTAAGCCCACATCTCTATAAATATATGGGAAGGGAAAATATACTTCGTCTGAAGAACAATGTGGGGATAAGAACATGTGGGTGTGAACTAGGCTAAAATAAATTAGAGCGAGGTTTTTAAAGCCACATAACCTTCAAGTAGGAGGTGTGAGAATGGGAGCCCTAACTTCATTTAGGACTGATTTGTTTAAGAAAGCAGCACTTTAACATTGAGAAGATTACAACCTGGCAATTGAGGTGATTCTTTTCCATCCTGGCCCCATGTAGCTTTTACAAGGAGAAATGGTAACAAAACTGTTAGCGCTATCTCTGTTTTAGAATTCAGAGAATGGTTGATGTTGGAAGGAACCTCTGGGGGTTGTCTGATCCAACCCTTGCTCAAACAGGGTCAGCCAGAGCAGGTTGCTTAAGGCCATATCCAGCTGTGTTTTGAATGCATCCAAGGATGGAGACTCCACAACATCTCTTGGCAACCTGGTCCATGGTTTGATCACCCTCACAGAGTACAAAAATGTTTTTTTCCTTCAGATGGAATTTCATGTGTTTTAATTTGTGCCTATTGCTTGTTACATTGTCAGTGGGCACTACTGAGAAGAGTCTGGGTCACTCTTCCTTGTTCCCTTCTGTCTGTTATTTTTACACATGGATAGCATCCCCCTGAACCGTTTCTTCTCTGGGCTGAACACTTGCAGTGCTCTCAGCCTCTCATGTCAGATGCTTCAGCACCTTAATCATCTACATTGCCCTTTGTCGGACTCACCCCAGTAAGTGTCTCTCTTGCACTGGGGAGCCCATCGGACCCAGGACTCCAGCTGTGTATCACCAGGGCTGAATAGAGGGGAAGGATCACCTACCATGACCTGTTGGCAATGCTGTTCCTAATGCAGCCCAGGAGGCTCTTGGCTTTCCTTGCTGCAAGGGCACATTGCTGGCTCATGGTCAACATGTTGGCTGGAAAGACCCCAAAGTCTTTCTCTGCAGAGCTGCTTTCCAGCTGGTTGGGCCCCAGCCTGTACTAGAGTATGGGATTATTCATGCCCAGGTGCAGGACTTTGCACTTCCCTTTTCTGAACTTCATGAGGTTTTGCTCTGACCATTTCTCCTTCCTGACGAGGTCCCTCTGGAAAGCAGTGCACCCATCTGGTGTATTAGCCACTCCGTCCAATTTTGTATTATCGGTGAAATTGCTGAGGGTAACTCTATCCCTTCATATAAGGTGTTAATGAGAGTGTTAGACAGCACTGGCCCTAGTATTGACCCCTGGGGTACACCACCAGTGACTTGCCTCCAGCTGGACTTTGTGCCACTGTTCACAAGCCTTCTGGCCTGACCATTCTTGTTTTCAATCCACCTCACTGGCCACTGATCTACCCCAAACATTCGTCAGCTTGCCTGTGAGGATGTGAAACAGAGACAGCGCCAAAGGCCTTATGAAAGTTAAGACTGCAAAAAGTTTCAATAAGTTGCCAAGAAATGGCTGTTAATAGCACTTAGATGAAGTGGAGTAACATAAGGAAAGTAGTGAGGGTAGGATAGATGTGGCAACCAGAAATAAAACCCTGGTAAAGATAAAAGTAAAGATCCTCATGCTTTTCAGAGCAAGAACTGAACAGACTTATTCCACAAATTATCTAGTATACTTTGCATAACAGCTTGTACACCAACAGCTATT
Organism: Pampusana beccarii; assembly: GCA_013399365.1. Lineage (NCBI taxonomy): Eukaryota > Metazoa > Chordata > Aves > Columbiformes > Columbidae > Pampusana > Pampusana beccarii. Next base: position 390,927 of record VWYH01004715.1, on the reverse strand, counting down.
GCCTTTAAAGTTGTTGATATAGAAATACATAGAATAGAATTAATTAATGAAATTATATATTACAGTTGCAACAAATTACTTTTAGTATATACAAAAAGTTGATCACTCTTATCGGTATTGGGCTGTTTCCAGCAGCCGAGTGTGGTGAAAAATTAAAAAAAAAAAAAAAAAAAAATCAGTGCCGTTTTCCAAGCTATTTTTAATATGCTGTCTGTGCTGCCATTTGCACGATAAAAGAACGCTCTATCTGTCCAATGGATAAAGCTGACTTTTGGTAACAGGATTCCTGGATATTTAAATTACAGGAAAAGAAATCGCATGATGAGAAGGAATGATTGTAGTGAGGTCAAAGGGAGCAGACCAATAATGCGGAGTTATATTTGATTCTGCAGGCAGCTCAAAAACAGCCTTAGGGTATGAGTGTCCTGTACTCCTGTATTAACTGTGATCTACCGATGACACTGAAGTCAGATTTCCAGGTTTAAGTGGTTAAGCATACATTTATGCCTGTATGAATGATGGTGTTCTAGAATACCAAATAAAGTAGTATCTTAATTAAAGAGAATGTAATTACTCTACAATAAGCATATTTAATCCTTTTCTGTCAGAAATGACGTGGATCCAAGTTAGTAGATGATACAAACATTTTAAGTTATACCAAAGTGTTTTAATTAAAAAGCAAAACAGAGTTTGACTTTTTAGAGAACCTAGCGCTGCCAGTTTCAGATGCCATACTACAAGGCATGAACAGGTGTTAACAACACTGTTCGTCTTTCCAATGCAAAATTAAAGCAGCACAGCTGTGTGCAGTATGCCGTTTAAAGCAGGCTTTCTGCATAAGTTAAACAGTGTTTCGAGCTTACTCCATTATATTGTAAGGAAAGCAGCTTCTCAAATGACATTCTAAGTGTTTTTTGGTTTTTTTTTAACACATGCAGTTTTAGTGAAGTTTACATAGATGTTGTTTTTAAAGCTAGAAAACAATTTTAGTAGCTCTCAGACATACAGACTATTCTTTAGTAAAAATAGGTCTTTCCAGCTGAAGTCCTTAATATTTGAAGAAAAGCCAGCCTCAGACTCTCCTCCTAAGCAGAAGGAAAAAACGCTTACAAATCCATTTCAGGCTGTTGTGATGCTCAAATTATGTCATCCTGAGCTTGAGGTCTTGAGGCCTAAACAGGCTTTTAGTTGACAGCGGTGCAGATACATATTGAAACATGGTTGTTCCCTGCAAAGCTTACAAGAGGGAAGCTTGTAGACTGAGAAAGCTTGCAGTCTGCACTCAGAGAACAGCACATAAAACATTCATTAAGCCAGAGTTAGCCCTTAGCCTGTCTCAGTCACCAGAGGCATAAATGAGAAGTGATACCTCAACATCAGAATTCCAGAAATGCCTCTAATTAAAGGAGGAAAAAAAAAAAAAAAAGATAATTACCCAAATTATAAGCTTAGCTTTGATTATCAAAGTTCATATAAGAAGAACTGTCTGCTCAAGACAATGCCAATAGGACTTACAGTTTCTGCATGTACTGTTCAGCAAGGAAACATCCACCAAGATTTACCCCACCCCAGGCCAGAAAACACGCTGAAGGAATATCACACTGGTTGTCTCAGTCTCATCATAACCTGCACCTGCTTGGTTTGTGCCCTAAATGGTATTCGAGAGGAGGTGGAGCTTTAAAGTAACATTAACCCCAAGAACTCTTCTAAAATACCCTTTTTCCATCCATCCTACATTTCCTATTTGGAGTTTAATAAGGCCATAATGGGAAAACTGCTTCCTGCAGCAAAAAAAACAGTTTTAGATTGCCTTCAATTTAATATACCAGTCATTGGTAACACTCAAGAGAGATAATGTTTATTTTATGTGTGTTATGTACCACAGAAATACTATTTTTTTAAATTGATCTGGTTGAATTCTAGTCTACTGAATCATTCCATTAATTCCTTAGTTTGAACCACATGCTTTAAAGCAGTAAGCTAAACAAACAGAAATATCCGAATTCGTAGCTGAACTCATTTGTTACCCAGCTAGCCTATAGCTAGACCTGGCTGAAGCATGGTCTTAGCATTTATCCTAAAATCTGAGAAGGTGTCCTAGAAAAACTGGTTAGGCTGGTGGGTTTCAGAACTGACCTGGTGGTGGTACATAGGTAAAACCATGAAGAGCAGGTATTGCAAAAAAAGATTTGTCTGTAACAATTATCTGAAAATGTCTTTTGGATTACTGAGATTTAAAAGGGCTATAGACCAGATTCTTTCTGGCGTAGGTGGGTATCAGAAATACCTCCTCACAACAGTGTTAAAGTGGGAAGAATAAGTAGGTGGGAAAAATATCCATCTCTGTTGATCTGAACAACATAAAACTTGAATAGCTACATTTTTTCCAACCAGAACTACACCAAAGCTCAAAGATTTGAAGAGCCAGAGGACTGGCTTACATTGTACTCACTTTTATGGCATTTTTGTGTGCTCCGTATGACTGTGCGATAACTGCTTTTTAAAGGAAAATTATTTCAGCGAAGGTGCGAGTATTACTGAGTATGAGTGTATCTTTAACACATTCCTTAAAAATGAATGTCTCAACTCATGTCAGGATGAGCCAATTCTGTAACCACTGAAGTCAAAATCCAAACTCTCACCAACTTGTAAAACGAGGTGGTTAAAGTGGATTTCTGAAAGGCTTTACATTATAAACATGATTCAATTTACATTTTAAGTATAATATTTCCATAAACATATTTGCTAGTTACCTAGGGCCTTTGAAATTGTTTGCCTAATAACCTGTACAAACATTTTAAAGAAGAGTATTGGATAGTAGGAATAGGAAGCTTTCTTCAATATGCTAGTTTGTTACAACTTGAAAACTGGAGAGAAACTTGGTTTGTTTTCTTGTGCTGATGCCTCTCGGAGACTAAGGCCTGCAGAAGGCGAGTGGTATTTGTTAAATTTCCTTATTAAGTTTGAATTATCCTTTTAAAAAATATAACAGATTTTACAGAAGTTACTTCATCTTTCAGGGCTACAGAGTATATTGTTGCCTTCAGAAATTTAATATGTGTAAATGGTTTCTCTAGGCAGTTTGGTGGTGGATACCTCATGTTTCCTAACCAGTTACTGCATGACTTCAAAGCAATCATGAAGTTCACCCTAGTTTTAGACAAGCTTGTTGCTCTAGGAAATCCATCTCATTTTGAGCCTCAGCCAGTACACTGTGGAAATATGTTCTTTCAGCTTTTCTCCTAAAATGAGCAGAATTTCTTTTGCCACATTATGAAAATGGATCTCTGAAACATCTTGCTACCTTAGAGGTGGCAGACTGTAGTTTCTCTAAGTCAGCAGTTGTTTTCCTGCCTCTTTCTTCTCCTAATGGTCTTGATCAACTTGTTTTAGTTACTAATAGGATCTGAATCAGAACAAATTTGGGAAGGCTAGAGCTTTCCTAGCTTTAGGATCCTGAACTGAGAACATGTAAGTGGAGTTTGTTACAGTGGGAATCATTTGCTGTAACTCAGCTGGACAGAACCATTTCACTATTAAGTATGTCTGTCCAGTATCAATTTTACCAGATACCAGAAGTTCTCATAAATCTGTATTAATGCTAATTGTAAGTACTGTATAGTATTTACCACAGAGAACAAACGATTAATTTTGCTTATGTGACTTACAAGGTCAACTTTTCTATGACATTGCTACAATATTTCTGGTGGACATCATGGAAATGTTGGCGTTTTTGCTTGTGTCCTAGTATAAGCATAAGAAATGGGATTGATAATTGATTAGTTTCTTATTTCTCTTTGCATACAAATCCCATGGCTACCTTAAGGCAAGGCGGGCATTGACTCTTCTGTTATTTCATCAGAGCCCACACTTTAGTCCATATATATCATCACAGTATTTGAGTGCCTTCCTGTCCTCCATTGGGTCATCTGCCTGCACTTCTGTCCTGTACTTGATCTCATCTTCTCCTTAGGGGGTGAAGATGATCTGCTAGAGTGATTCATTTGACAGGAGGTTTGTTTGTTTGTTTTGCTATGGATGTCTTGCTACAAATGTGTTAAAGAAGGGGTAGCCAAAAATGTTATAGATTCATTAATGTACTATAGATTCATTAATATACTATAGCTTCTGTAGGGAGGATTCCAGTGTACCTGTAGCTTCCTTGTGCTAGCTTGTTGGTTTGACAGTAATTACATCTTCTTCTTTCCTATAGCTTTCATTAATAAAATCCCTCTTAAGAAACTAAAAATGTAAAGTACTTTCTAATACTTAGCTTTCTATTGAAGATAAAAGAAGCTGAAAACACAAAACATTTCTGTTAAATTAAATGTTGAACATTAAATGTTGTGGTAAAATGGCAAATCAAATGCCTCACAGAATCACAGAATCACAGAATGTTAGGGATTGGAAGGGACCTCAAAGGATCATCTAGTCCAATCCCCCTGCCGAAGCAGGACACCTAGGTGAGGTTACACAGGAAGGTGTCCAGGCGGGTTTTGAATGTCTCCAGAGAAGGAGACTCCACGACCTCCCTGGGCAGCCTGTTCCAGTGTTCCGTCACTCAGATGCCTCATCTGAGTCTTTTACGTGGTTGAGCACCAGATTGTGCTTAGGTTATTCTCTTTGATTTTTTTTTTTCTTGATAGACTTTCAAACCCTTCAAAAAAGTTGAACCAGGATCAGTACATTCCTGTAAAGTTCCCTATTCATTGCCTTAGTAAACTTATTTTAAGAGAACTTTCAAATACCTACTTAGCTTTCCAGCAAGGTGGTTTTGTCATTGGGCAAAAGGCAAAATCCTGGTGTGAAACATAAGCAATGGCTTATCGTTCTTGGTAGCACAGTGTACCTATCCTTTTGATTTGTCCTAAAGTGTGGCCTGTAAAGCAACTTCAGGGTGGTGTCTGCTGGGTGTACCAGCTGGAGCACTAAGCCTGTAATGTCTGTTGCAGCATATGAAACCTCACAGAATTCTCAAGTAAGTTCACATTTATAGAGTTTAACATCATTTTACTCAGCACTCCCAGATAGTTTCTGCTCTGTATTTACAAGGTTCAGTATGGATGGTGGTGTAAATGGACATGCTGACTAGTATTGACTAGTGACTGAAAACAGTTAGGAAGACAACCAGTGTCACCTTGTTGGCTGCAAAATGTTAATCCATGCATTTAACACTGGAATCTGACAGAAATTCTGAAAGACAGTGGAAATCCATGGCCTTCTCTGCATGAGGAGATCTGGCTGGTGAACAGGCTGTTGGCATAGTGCAGCTGGCATGTTCTTTTGGCAGAATGAATTAACATTTGGCTGCTTCTGTTGGCAATATATTTCTTCATGGCTTCAGATTGTATTGGCAAAATATATGTAGCATGTAAGAGGATCTTGGTAACTGTGCCTGTAGTGCTGTGCTGTACTCATCTTGAAGCCAAATGTGCTAACTATTCCTTCTGCACTTGTTAGGGCGTCATTATTGCTGAATCTGGGGACGCATGAAAACAGTAATTCTCCAGCAGGAAAAAATAATGAGTAGTGTTAGAGTTTTATAGCTCATTCAAGAGTGTCCTTACTGCTATGTGGATAGGCTGCGTGCCTGACTGATTCAGGTGTCTATGCAGATAAGATGGTTCCATGTCCTTAGGACAGATGTGTTATCACTTGCTGTGAAGGGTGATGGGGTTTGTGGGCAGTCTGAGGTGTCTGTTTATAGAGCCAAATATATTAATGTGCCCTTATTTGGCATGCAACTAGTTGAGGCTGCTTTTGAATATTATAGGACGCTGAGCGAGTATCCTACAAAAAAAGAGGGAGCAGTGCATTAAAGCCACAGAAACTGCTTCCTTGAGACTGTAGTTATTGTTCTCCACACCTTTTCCCATTCACACCATAACATTATTTATGGTGGAAGGGACTTCTGGAAGGTCACCTAGTCCTGTCTCTTGCACAAAGCACGTTTGACAGGATCAGGTTTCTCAAGGCCCTGTCTGCTTGAGTCTTGACCCCCTTCAAGGACACAGACTCTACAACCTCTCTGGACAACCAGGTTTTTTGTCTAATCTCACAGTAAAATGTTTTTTTTCTCTTGTATCTACTTGGAATTTCCCCTGTCCAGCTTGTGTCTATTGCCTCTTGTTCTGTCACTGTGCATTTCTGAGAATAGTCTGGCTCCATCTTCCTTGTATTCTCCAGTGAGATAGTTGTAGACATCAATAAGGTCTCCTCTGAGCCCTTTCTTCTAAAGACTGAACAAAGCAAATTATTCCATCATCTCTGTGTATGCTGTGTACTTCAGCTCCCAGTCATCTTGATAGCCTTCTCCTGGACTCACGCCAGTACATTAATGTCTTTCTTGTGATGAAGAAGCCAAAATTGAACATGGTACTCAAAGCCATCAATAAAATAGCAAAGCTGTCCTAACAAGTGGAGGGATCTTGTCTGGTGTAAGATGGGCAAAACTTTGTTGTATAAGCAGAACCAAGGTGCCCAGAATGAGTGAACACCGAAGAATAACCTTGTCTAATGAGAAGTTTATTTTTTAATAGGTGAAATAGTGATACCACATGTTGTAGACTACATAACTTTTGCAACTGTGATGTCACTTGTGGGCTTGTTCAGGTGGAGAAATAAGCTGTTTCTACTAACCGTTGAAGTCAGAGATATGCAGGTTGCATATGCCATGTGTGCAAATTGTGGGAGCATAAAAGAGAGCACTGTGGCGGTATGCTGGCTTGACTGGAAGTGAGGTAATTTTCTTCATGCAGTTAGAAACCTTTCTTTTTCATAGCTAGCACGGTCATTATTTGGACTTAGTTTGAGAACAAGAGACAACAGCCCAGGACGAAGTTAATGTTTTTAATTGGTCTGGTCTGAGAGCCAAGGACATTCTGAGTGCTCTGTCCACAGGTGTGAGGCAGCGAGGAAGGGGGCATGGATGGGGCAGAGCTTGACTGACACCCAGACTGATCAATAAGAGTGTTCCATCCCATTAGCAACACGCTTCATATTTAAGGAGAGTCAGGATCTTCCGGTCTCTCTCTCGCTTCTTTGTCTTCTTAGCTCTTTTTGTTGGAGCCCAGGGAGTTCTGTTTGGGGCGTTTATTTCAGCCTTTTGCCATCCCACCCTTTGCAGAGGCCTCCGGGCCTTTCTGCCTTTTTCTCTCTTCTCTCTCTGGGACCGGCTGTTCAAGATCGGGTGCTGCTCCCTGGGACTGGCTGCTCGGTGCGGGTGGAGTTCGTGAGGAATTGCATTGAGTATCTTCTATGTTATATTATATTTTATATTCTATTTCTATTCTATAGCTATATATACATATATGTATATACTAGTAGTGCATTAGTATTTTGTTACTTTATTAAACTGTGTTTATCTCAACCCAAGTTTCTCCCTTCCCTTTCGATTCTCTCCCCTCTTTGGGAGTAAGGAGGAGGGGGTGAGTGAGTGGCTATCGTGGCTGTATTTCTAGCTTGGGTTAAACCACGACAGATGGTATGCACTAACCAGCCTTATTGATTTTTTAATCACACATACAGAAATTGTTTTAGCAATTAATTTTAGGGACTTTCCATCTAATACAAAGTAACATAAACCTGGACTTTCAGAAAACAGACCCTTATTAAAATTGATTTATAATATGGTCAGTGTAAAGTACTGGTTTTGGCATTTATAGCTGCTTCTAAATAAGAAGATGCGTAGCATACCTTCTCCTCCATTGGTATTCAATGCTGCCATACAATGGCAAGGAAAGTACTGCAGGCCATCAACTAAAGGGGATTATTTTTCATGCTGCGTTGTGGACTCTAGGTTGCTAGTATTTCAATTCTCTGATCAAGAATGCAGCTTAGTATCCTTTTTTTTCTTTAAAAATGTACCAATGCAGGTTTGTTTTTTTTTTTCCTTTAGAAATGTACCAGTGCAGTTTTCAGTCATTCAGTTTCTGTTATATGACACTGCCATGGGAGGGAGTTTGTGTTGCCAATTCAGAAAAGATCTTCTCTGATGCATTTCTTTCCCATTTACCATGTAGAATATTCTACATGGTGAGATATACCTTCCAGATCCATGTCAGTCCACACATTAGGATCTGATGCCTTGGAATATCCCATGACTCCACGGTCTATCAAGAGCTCCTGTGGAGGGAGCCTGGTTGCCCAGCAGTCTGGAAGCGATGGAAACTGTAACAGCTAGAACAAAAGTTTTCTGAAAGGAGTGAATGTATGCCACAGGCTTACTGGGCAGGATCCATCTTACCAAAACCAGATAATTCCTCATCTGGACTTCATTTATTGTGTATGGAGGGAAAAAGGCATTTCTAGGACTTGATTTTTTTTTTTTTTCCCCACTTCGCAGCACAATTTATCTCATCCAAGTGTCACTATCTAAAATAAATCAGATGAATCACTCCTTAAATGCTTGTTTTCTCCATTGGTTTTGCAGGAGGCCTGAGGTGACTCTTTCAGCTCTAAATATTTGTGCTGTGGCTGGCTAAAGCTGGTTGCAATAGGTTGCCTTTTATTGCAATGGCAACAAGACAAGAGAGAACTTCCCTTGCTTGGGGGAACTGGTTTAACATTCCCAGCTTTTTGCCCCTGGTGTTCTCAGGGGGACTGGAGGCAGAGCAGGAATGCACACAGACTTGTCCTGGCTGAAAGTTATTTTTCCTGGTTAAGAGTTCTTTATTGTCTAATGACTGTTCCAGGATAAAGTGTCGAATGCATCCATGCCTAAATTTTTCAGCATTTCAATCTGTCTTCCTGAGGTTTTCTTGAGCTTATTAGAAAAGTGGACTTCATGCTGTCAGATGCACAGTAGGTATTTTTGGAAAAGATGCTACTGGCTGATCATCTCTGTTTCTGGGATTTGAACAGCTACACTGTGCTCTAATTAGTTTCTGAAGCACTGGATTTCACTTCTTGAAGGCATCCTGCGTATTTTTTCGGAGTGGCATTGTAAGGTGCGCGTAGGTGCGAGCAAACTCAGTCACCAGGGATCAAGACTACTTGTAAATGTGCTTTGGAGACAGCAGCAAAGTGAAACAGACCAAGGAACTGTATCACAAGCTTAAATTCATGTCACAAATTTACATTTTGCTCCTCCTTAAAACAGATTCATTTGTGTTTGGGCCAAGCAGTAGCCTGTAATGGAGCCTTGTCTTGACTGTCAATAAAAGGTGTGTTTTCACTTCAGTAGATTCAGAAGGTGTCTGATTCAGTATTTGCATGTACAAGATGTCATTTCAATTACAGAGTAGTGGCTGTGACACTTGGGTAGGATTTCAGAGTTCTGTCTTTTTCTACTTGCAAACCGTGATATTGTGTACAAGCCATAATTGTTTTGTGGCCTTCACTCCTGAAGATAAAGCCTTTGATAAAGTGTCCAGTAGCCAGAAAAAAGGACCCGTGTTTTCAGTTGGACCCATGATGTCTGTAAGATTGTTATATGGGTAGTCTTTGCTTGTGACTACACCTGAGCAAGCTTTCAACTCTTTAGATGAAGTACTAAGGGTAAGGTAACTTTGATACCTTTTCAGTTACCTCACTAGTCCATTCTCCAGCAGATTTGAAGAGCATCAGTGGGTACTCCTGCAGAAGGTGTGCGAGTCAGGTAGGGACTTGGTGTCATAGTGCTAAGGAGGGGAAAGCATGTCTTCCAGTTGCTGGTGGAAAGGTCTGAGGCTCCCTGGTGCTCAGCAGGATACCACATACTTGAACTCAAAGTCCTCAGCAGGCTTGTTACAATTGCAGAAGAGACACTGTAAGACTCCTCTGTCAAAATTAATTAATATGCTGTGGAATGCCTTTTTTTGTGGATTCAGTTGGCCGTGTAATGTATGAAAGGCATCATTCTACCTCTACATTTCCACTGCAGTGGCTGGATAGACTTGGGAAGAAACCTACTGTTGGATAGTAGTAGAGGCACAGAAGTTCCCCGCAGGAAGAAGATGCAGTGATGACAATTGCAATAATGTGCATTATGCCTAATCTCAGACTACTATGTGTGTTTCTAAAGCCTTGGCTCCTGGAATTAGGTATTTAAGATGGACAGTTTCAAGCACTTGTATTTACAGGAGGTGTAAACCTGAAAGATTGAACCAGAAGACAGCAAAGCCATAAATATATTTTAAAAAGCTCTCAACTTCCCTAGCAGTCATGGGATTTTGGTGTAAGTTCATTGTTTTGAAATGTTAATCTTAACAGTATCACCATCTTCTGTCATGCTTCCTTTCCGCTGCCACTGAGGACTTCAAGTGACAAAATAACTTAAAGCACCCAATATTTATTTTGAAATGATGTAACTTGGTCATCTGGTGTTAGATTACTCCAACATTTTCACCAGGGGAGTTGAACACAGCCACTCCATTCATGGCTGAGCCTTGTTACAGCTGATTTTTAGGGGCTTTGAACCTGTTCCAGTTCCAAGCAGAAGTCAGTGGGAATTAGGGCTATGGCCATAGGAGCAAGTTTGAAACCTTAATGACCAAATCAGGCCTTTTCTTCCCTGACACCCTACTGAGTTACTGTGGCAAGAGAGGGGAATCTTTATGAGGAGGTTGTATAATAAACTTTCAAGGACTTTGCTATGTGCAGTTTTAAAACAGCATCTGATTATGAGCTTCCCAGAGTTGAGCTCCCTTGTATGTGAAGTTTACATCTAGTTTATAGACTTAAACATGAAAATGTATGTTTGGACATTAAATACCGCGTTTTCACTATATAGGACCTGCCTAAGAGTTTGTCGTACCGTTCAGAACCGAGTAACCAGTGCAAAGCGTCACTAGTCCCTAGGACACTGAGTTTAATACATACTTGTCTGAACTTCTCTATTGTGCCTGATAAAGGAATTTGATATACTTGTGCTTGCTCTTCCTGAGTACCTCCATCAACAGAATAGCGTTGGACATAAGCACGAAAATGTATTTTCAACTTATTTCTGTGAAGAAGGGACTAATTGAAAGGACATTTCATGACAGTACTGAGGAAAGATTGTGACTTTTTCAAATCTTAAAGCTTGGAAAATTCAGATTTGTATGTGCTAGATTTAGCCAAGCTACTGTTAAATTGAAACATTATATAACATGTTTTTCTGATCTTTTCCTGTCTGTTCTCTTTTACTTGCTTTTCATTCTGAGTTCTGTTTGTGAACTTCTTGTCGAAATAGTTGCTTTTAATAAGTCTCTAAAAAATATTTTCAATTTTACTTTTCCATGGTTCCTTTTTCAAATATGAGGTGATAATATTTCAGCTGTACAGTCTGATGACAATGTCAGTGGCTGTCACTTCTTGAGTCAGTTGAGAGACTTGACAAAAAAGTCAAGAAGCAAAAGACCTCAAAAGTTGCATTTTTTAACTGACTGTGTATTCACAAGTTTGCTGTCTTTGTTTTCTTTCTAATTCCCCAGATTGAGCTGGATAACCAACCGCTAGATATTGATGTTAACTGTATCAGAGGATTCTGCTTGGAAGTCAGAAATTCAGAGGACCGTATAACAGCAGCAGTGTGACAGAGACCTCTTGTATATATTTGAACCTGGTGGTCAGCTATTGCTTAATGCCACCACTTTCTGATACTGAAGGTCTGATGTCATCTTCCAAGTGACTTACGCAATCAGCAGTGCAGGTATGCGAGGGGAGCAGTAACTGGCAGTAGAGACAAAAGATTAGGAAGGGGAACTTTTAGAGAAATAACTCTTGTATGTACTGCTTTGCTTTTGTAGCCCTCAAAGTGAGTTGATAATATGATGAATATCCATTATTATTGCTATTGCCACCCTTGCTTCTCCTAACTTCTAAATTGCTGTTATTGTTTTTCAGATTGAGGAAATGGGAGGGTGAATTTGGGAAGTGCAGTTGACAAGAAATTGACAGAAGTCAACACTGTACTGATAAAGAAAACTCAGGTATGTTGGGCTGTCTTAGCCACAGATACTGCTTCTGAGGTATGTAGAGACTGAAGTTTAGAAATTATCTGTTTCTGTACCCATTCACTCTAGCTCATGCCAGGCAGTTTGTATCAGTAGGTGGATGCCATTTTTAGCAGGAAATTAAGGAAGCCACCTGGCTTCACTCTGTTTTCATTCTCTCCTGACATTACCTTCCTTTAATTCTGGCAACCACAGGAAAGTACCGCATCTTACTACAAAGATATTTACATAGCAATCACATTATGACTCCGTCTTACATAGAAATACTTAAATTAGTCTTAAGTTAATTAACATCAGTCAAATACTGGTATTGGTATAGATTCAGCAGCAAAGAATTCAGCACAGATAAACTTTCTGAATTTGCTTTTCAGGCAGGCTTTGCAGTCTGTGCCAAGTTCCATAGCTTCAGTGATATGCTGCTCGCAGTCTATATGTTTAAATATACCTTCATACAATACAGTCATACCTTGCTGGAAATGTAGGTGTGCCGTATTGTACTATATGGGTTTCTCTCATGGTTACAGTCTTTTACTATAACTTCGAGATACTTAATATAGCTGACATATTTTGTGATTATTTGTGTCTGGAATTTTATGGAGGGAAGTCCAAGTTTCAATGGCGTAGAACTAGATGAAGACTGAAATGAAGTTTTGAATGTATAAGCAAAGGAATGCCATTAACGTTAGTGACCAGAAACAGCAGGTTGGTACCAAGTTTTGAGGTATGTGTATAGAACCAGTGACTGCTGCAAAATAAATAATCTATTAACTATAAGACTGTGGCACTCACTGGATTTCTTGCCACTAGCAATCTACTTTCTAAAGAGGTCTGGCTATAAATTTGTTAGCTTGGAATAGTGAAAATACTTGTGTTCAGAAAGAAAGCACTAGATGGACAGTATTGAAATGCTATCAGTCAAAAGCTTAATTGCTGAAGGCACACGAATAATAGTTTAAACTAACTGGCTATGATCACCTTACGAAATTGGAAAGTCTCTTGCTGACTTCTACACTTAACGCTGTTTTCTGAATGGACTGCTGTGAGACAACCGAGGAATTATTGAGAATACCCCCAAGCGCTGTTGAAGCTATCACACTGAATGCTTACAGATACAGTGAACTTCAAATATCCATGTGTCATGATAGAGCATAAGATGAAAAAGATATTTTGGGCCATGAGTTTATGAGGCAGAACATTTATAAATTGCTGTTGCAAAGGAAACCAGTTGCAGCTTAACAGTATTAGAACTGCTTTTCTTGGACACAGTAATAACGCACTGATTTTTGTAGCCTTACTTGGATTCATGAGTTACTTGAATCCAAGAGTTAATGAGATTAATCACAGTAACATCTGCTTACAAGATATTTTCTAAAAGAAGTTTAAGGGAAAAGACCCTGGATCATCTATGTTCTAAACATCTTAAGATGAGATAATTCTCATATAATTTTAGGCATTTAGAAGATAAAACTTAGTGCCTCCTTTATAGCAAATAGTGTAAAGTAAGTGGACTGAATTTCCCTCCAGAGGGGTCATTCCTCTTTGACACCTGTTTTAGTATAGGAGGAGTTATCCCATTGAAGTCTCAGAACTTCTTCCCTTAGTACAGAGTGCCTATGCCGCTGGTGAGAACAGACACCGAACTTCCACCTGGGTAGACAGATTCATCAGGACAAGTGGATCCCACCCCTAGTAGTTAAAGTACTATTTATTTTACAGTAAGAAATCCTAAGTAGTAGCTGCTGCAGGAATTTCAGTGTCCTCTCAAAAAGTTGATAGATCCTATTTCTTAGGGTAAGAGTTTACAATTTGTTCAAATATAGGTGTTTTGAATGTATCTACAGGAAATAAGCAGTGGTAAATGTAAGCCTTTACATTAGGCATAATGTGTGGAATATAGATGGGGAGTAGTCCAATTTTCCATTCCCTGTAAATTTCATCCAATTTAAAGGCTACTCTGTATTCTGACAGTTGAAACAGTTCCTTAGGGACATTTTCCAAAGGGAATGGGTCAGATTATTGGAGAAATTTATGCTTTGACATCTACCCACTTCTGATCCCTATTTAATAATGCCATTTGTTGGCCTGCCACCACTTAGGGGCTTCCATATGGATGGGAGGAATGATGACCACTGTCTGTTCTATTAGTTTCACTGAGCAACCCAAACCCAAACATAGGAAGATAAGTTTTGGTCTTGCTGAATGCAGTAGCAAAACTGGATTTTAGTGGTATTAAGATTTTACCTCTGACATGTTGACGGCCACTCTGAACTTTCTTTTCTCTGCACTTCTGCACTCTGTTGTTTTATTTTTGGAGAATAAAAAGAAGTGGCTACCCGTTTGTTTAAGCCAATAAATCTGAATAGGGTTTTGTTGTGACTAGAGTCAAAGCACTGCTTGAAGTTGTTGCTGTAATATGTAACAATATGGTCTAACAAAGTACCAGCCTACAGTTATTTACTGTACCATGTTTCACACATGTAACAGGAGTCTAGAGGCAATGGGAAGCTGTTCTGACAGATGATTTGACATCAAACCATTAAAACTGTCATTCTGGCCTAACCAGACCACAGAACTAATTGAGCAGATACTGTTTGCCTTGCCGTTAATTCACTAGAACTGTGAACACTGTTGGAAACTCTGCTGAAGTTTGGAGGACCATTGTCAACTTCAATCATGCTTCTTTCAAAGTATTTTATTTGCCGCTGTAAGGGACTGGTGGTGGCTTTACTGGGGAGTTAAAAGAGCTAAAAACCCCTCTCCCCTCCCCTGCCATTAGCACTGACCAGTGTGATGTGCACTCCTCGTTGCACAACGGGACATTGTCACGTGGCTGTATGAAGCGTATCAATACGTGAAGCACGTGCATTCAGTGCTGGTTATGAGTGAAAACTAAAATGACTGATTGAGACTTTGGGATTGGAGTGTTTGGGCAAAGCAGAGGGGAGAACAGAAAATAAAACCCAGTTGTTGAGTTGTTTAGGCATTTATTAGTGTTTTCGTTATAAACAGGGAAAGGTGAAGATTTACTTATACAAAATGAAGCCTCATGTTTGGAAGCGGTGCTCTGCATGCAGAGCTCTGTTGACATAACCAGATGAAATTCCTGCAGAAAGCCTTTTCCTTTGCCAGTCGAGTAAGTCTAATAGCCTTTCAGGCTAAAACAAACTTTAAAGGATTTGTAACAACAACTTGCTATGGTACTACAGAGACAAAAACATGTCCATAAATTGGAACTAGTCATCTGACAGTGCCCATTTGTCTGACCTACTTTCTACTTGCACTCTGTAAGGAACCACAAGAAGCAGATTTGGGGATGACAGAAGAAGGGGCAGACAAGAGAGGCAGAATGTTAAGTGGCTTACACACACATTGTATCTCACCATTCTTCAAATCTCATAATTTATGACCGGAAGAAAATGAGTGAGGGGGAATGATGAAAGAATACTAGTGTCTGAGGAAACATAAGCCCAGGAGAATAATTCCTTTCTCTTGGCTCTCACCAGTGACTGCTGTGGCAGTGGCTATCTCTGAAGAGTCATTGTAAGGATCTCACTGCTTTTTATTTTCCTAAGGTGGATAGAAAAAAATAGTCTGTATTCTGAGGAAAGCTTTTTCTCAAATGTTCATGTTCCCCTTGCTAAATGTTGCTATCCCTAAAACAAGGATGGCAGAATGTGTGTCAGTGTGCCAGTCATCCCAGTCCACAGTCTGGTTCACAAGGTGGGTTTTGTTTATTTACCAGATGGTAAGGTGGAGCAGCTAAAGTGTACTTTGCCCCACTGCTCCATGCAGCTGAGCGTTGCCTTTTTGGCCTCATTGATCCTGTAGCTGAAGCCTGAACTTAAGCAGTGTGAGCTACTCAGTCACATTCTACAGCCAGCAGCCATAACGAAATCTTGCTGGATGTTGGTTTGGAACATTTGAGATACAAAATGTGCTGATGAGTGGATTCTCGAAATCCCTGCTCTTTCTTATGAAGGCAGAATATCTGTTTTACTCTGAAGCTGAAAGCTAAAAGAAAGCACTGGATGCTTTCCTTTTCTATTTAATTGAAAACTCAGGCCACTTTTTTCTTAATAATTATGATTTTTTTCCTGTGCTTCACAATTGCTTATGGCAAATATCCATGGCTACTTGTTAACCTGCTGCAAAAACTATTAAAAGTCTTATTGAGGCTAGGAAGTTTACTATTAATACTAAAGCAGCCTAGTTTGCAGCTCTGCCAACACGACGCACATCCTGATCTGCCCTGGCTTTTGACATTCAGGAAAATTATTAACTTGTAAACTCGTATGGTTTTCCTCATGAATGAATTCTGCAAGAGATACACGTGTAAGTACAGCTTCAATGCGTAGACAAGGCAAATATGCAAACGTTCAAAAGCACCATTATGTTCTTCAGGTCAGGTAAATAAAGTTATGAAAAACGTAGATTCCAACCGAACTATGAGTGGAGGGGGAGCCCTTGAAGTCAGTGAGAGCTGTGTGCGTGGATCTGGCACAGTGCATAGCACTCAGTTATGAAATCATTGGGCAATAAGACACAGTGGCCATGTGAACACAGTAATTAATACACTCAGCAGCACTTATGTTTTAACTGACCTCTTGCCAGAGCTAAAAGCAAGAGCTGTGCCAGTCAGCTAAGGAGCAAAAGTTCTGCAGCAGGGAGCAGGAACAGCTCGTGTTCTCTCTGGATTTCCAAAGGGGAAAAGGCGTTTGCACACTGGGAGGGCTGGAGTGCCACTCGCCTTCCCTCCTCCTGAGGGTTGCTGTGCGCTGCCCTGGCTCCGCCATCCTTTCCTCTTCCTTCCTCACCTACCCAATGAACTCACTAACTTTGTTGGGAAACATGAAGGCACTGCAGTTCTCAG
The DNA here is from genome assembly GCA_013399365.1 of Pampusana beccarii. Classification (NCBI taxonomy): domain Eukaryota; kingdom Metazoa; phylum Chordata; class Aves; order Columbiformes; family Columbidae; genus Pampusana; species Pampusana beccarii. Next base: position 374,142 of record VWYH01004715.1, on the reverse strand, counting down.
CAGCTGTTCCTGAAGTAGTGTAAAGCCTGGTTTATTTTAAGTCAAGTTTTAACGGACAAAATTTTTCTTTAAAGCGTTTTCTCTCTTTGCTATTTGCACTGCTATTGCATCTTAACTATATGAGGGATGATAATCACAGCTTTGGTAGCTTTTGCAGCTTTTCCAGTGAAGTGTGTGATAATACGGCAGCTTTCATGAAATCTTTAAAAATGTGAACTTGCGTCTAGGCATAGAAAGCCAAAAGAAAGAAGAAGGGCAGTAGGGCAGGGCAAGATAGGAGAGATGGAAATTTCTGCCTTCTAAACATCTAAAAGCTGAGATAATCTGAGGGCATTAGCATTTGATGTTTTTTATAGGGCCTTTCTATAATAAGTTGTTGCTCTTATTCTAGCCTACAGCTGACATACTGTAAACGGACCTGGTGGACTAAATAGCAGTCTCGAAGGCCAAAGAATGGCCGAAGGTGTGTTCAAACTCTTTCTCTAGTGACTAGAAGTTCTCCAGGGGCATCAACATGGCGTAGTTGAAACATTTGAAAAGAACAGGTAATGTCATATTATATACTGTAGCTTTCCTATACGGGTCATGATCAGCTGCTTTTGTAAGATGACATCTCTTTGTTTTCTTTTTCAGTTCAAGTCAGGCTGACGTGAAACGTTAGTAAAGTTTTACGTACTGGTTTGCACTTTTTAGAGTGGCTAATGCACCCTTACACAGCTAATGGTAATACTAGCACTTTTCCTTCTGCAGTGAGAAAGAAGGCAGAGCCAGATAGAGAAGAGGTTGAAAAGGAGGCTGAGGGGAGACCTTATAGCTGTCTATATGTGTATATGTCTAGATGTCTAGGAATTCCTATGTCTAGAAATATGTCTAGATGCATAGATGAGGTTCTTAGGGACATGGTTTAGAGGTGGACTTGACAATGCGAGGTTCATGGTTGGACTCGATGATTTTGAGGGTCTCTTCCAACCAAAATGATTCCATGATTCTACTTCTTTTGCATCTAGCAGTTAAATGTCTTCGTACAGCAGATACTTTGCATCCTTTTTCATAACACTAACTGTGCACTGCACATATCGAACCTCTCTCATAAGTGGCTGGGGAAAGGTCTCCAAGGCTGTCCTATTGATGCTTGAGTTAAACTGTGAAGGTCTGATCCTACCTCTGCACTTTTCCTGGCTAGAACTATGGCAATCTGTATCTACATTTTGCTGGATTATATGATGAACAAAGTGTAAGAAACAGATGCGTTAGATTTGCAGCAATCTTGTGGCTTTGGACACGTATAAGAAACATGGACTTTTTTCATTTGTGCTCATATTGTTATGCCTTGAGTTCATCCTAGTGCCTTGATTCAGTCCAGTAAACTCTTACTGGCGTGTTGTTGGTTTCTGAACTAGCAGTATCACACTGGCCTGCAGAGATTTTTTAGCAAAAATGGAACACTGATGAATCAGGACCCTCCTTCACTATCCCTAACAGAAAGCAGGTGCCTCTGAAAAATATCCTTTAAAACTGTAAAAGAAAACACCCAAAGAGACCAAAGACCCAGCTTTGGCCAGAAATGACCTGAAAAACAATGGAAAAGAGGAAGTTTCCTCCCACGCTAAAAGTGCAGGGTCAGTCACTTACAGGCAGCCTTTGTGGTGATAATGGGAAGGTTTTAAAGGCAGGAGTAGTGGGAGACAGGCGATGAAATTTCTGGGCATTGGTCCTTCTGTTATCTGGTGATGTGTGAGAAACACTTGGCAAAATCTCAACAGGTAGAGCTCATAGCCTCTTCTCACTTATCGTTTTTCTCCTTTCTTATGTAGGATCAAATGAGGAAGATCCAATCTCTGATTCTGCCATGCTTTTCCCGTGGTAGGAGGAAAGCAATCAACAGTAGCTAACTAAAGGAACAGTGTTTTGTTATTCTTTTTAATCCAGGTTTGTGGATTAGTCTAACTCAAACCACAAACGAAAACAAAGATATGCTGCCTGATAAAAAATGACCAATATTGACTTCTATACATACCATATCTATATAGATATTTCCCTGTGTTTGCTGATTCGTACAAATGCTACTTTATAGCACGGAGATCTCAAACAATACCCCAGACGTGTTAACCGAACTAGCACCAGCTGCCGGCTAAACTTGCTGAAGTCTCGTGCTAATCAGCAGGGGTTGGCTGCTAACATGTCGTTTGCACCGCTCCTTAGCAAAGGTACTGAAGGTCATCATTGTGTGCAAACCTCAGTGTTGGCAGACAGACAAAACAATACCAAAAGCTGGCCGTGGCAAACTATTATAAGATGGATCTCCAGAAAGGCCTTTTTATAAGGCACATCTAACGTGTATGGACTTTCTGTCATCAGAGGGATATTCAGGATTAACATTTTTGATGAAGGTCTGGAAGAAGATTATCTACAATGGACTCTTTTTTTTAGAGTGTATCTTTGGGCCCACAGGGAACCCAGCTGTTTTATACTAGTGTCCAGAAACTGCTGCCAAGGTTTCGTTGGTCTAATCTAAGAAAAAGGAGCATTAGGTCAAATGCTTATGTTACAGCATTGTAGAAAAAATATTTATGCAGGCTTCATGTAGGAGGTTTAATCCTCAGTTGCTGGTTTTTAAAAATAGGATTTAAAATAATTCAAAACTTTTCTATGAATATTGTAAGAAAATATAGGCATATGATGAGGTTCAACTTCAGAATCTATTACTTCATGGTGATCTTGACTCAGGAACTTTTCAGCCACAGGGAACACTTGCTGGCTGCGGTACAACCTAATGACATGGGCTGTCCCTTCAAACTTCACTCCGGCTGCAGCAGATGCAGTCGTGTGCATCTTTGAGGGGCTGAATCTGCACCAGTTGAAATGATTTGCTGTATAAATTCTTTCACGCTTAAATACTCTTTCACCCTATAAATTCTATACTGGCTTTTATGTCAATAAATTAAGGCATATGATGATTTAACCCCATAAACTATTAGTAGATAGTAAAGCAGGCTTAGAGCAGAGATACTTCACCACTTCACAGCAAGCCGTGTCATGGTTAAAGTGACTGCCTGCAATGTTGGTGACTGGGGAAGAAGCAGCAAAAAGCCTGTCAGTAAACAAACTTTATTAATAGAAATGTTATCACAAATGTCAACATGTAAAAGCAGATGTGACATTAAATTGCATGTGTTAATTCGCAAGGATTAATTATGACTATTTATAGTTCAAACTATACGAAACAGTATCAAATTTTGAGGAACAGCGACAAGCAATAACTGTTTAGCTCTCACTTCCAAGTATTTAATACGTGTTTCTGAAACAAAATGAGTTCCACGGTTGCTGCACAGACTGACTTTGGTGCATGAATGGCAGGTACAAGCACCTGCGCTACGCAGCAGTATCTCCCTGGATCGTGATGATCTCAGCTTTACTGGTCTGTTCTGAATGTCCCAGGGACATCGCTGGCAGTTCCACATGTGCTGGAGAAGGATGGACTGGTTGGACAGAGGGCTAATGTGAGATGCAGGAGACCTGCTGCAGGTTTCCTTTGATTCTGAGTTGGTCATTTAGCCACTGAACCTTCACTGACTGGTGTCAGTGTGGATTATGTCACTGACTTCAACAGAGTCTCTGTACTTGTACCTATGCTGTGCCCGAGTGGGCTGGACGACTGAGAAACCTGACACTGGTTTGATCCCTCACCCATTTCTGTGAAGCCCTGTTGTTACCCTCTAGATACCTTTTGCTAAGTGTGTGTGGGTCTCCTAGGCTGTCTAACACTCCCGTCATCTGCTTTTACAATGTATGATGTCTGAATTATCTTAAGCACTTAGCAGCTGTCTTGCAAGAAGGGCAGATGGGAAAACTGTTGATAGCCAGATAAGTGCAGCATGGTCACCCTGCCCATGTGATCTGTACATGTGTACACTTGTTACAGTGTTAAGGGAAATGTAGGTCTGAGTTTTCTTTCCTCAGTCTTCCCTGTATCTTCCTCGTGTATGTGACTGAATTTGAAAGTTAAACCAAAGCACAGTTTTGAGCTCAAATTATTGTGTAGGTGTAACATCTGTACTTCAATTCCTCATCTCCAAAAATTTATGAAATGGGACCTTGCTGCTATTTCGCTCTCAATGACGATACCACTGCATGTTAAAAAGAAAGGCTGAAGTACTTGAGTACTACAGTGACTGGGGTGATAAAAGTATCATACAGGATTGTATTGCAGTTATGCTGCTCGTTTCTATAGCAACATTCAGCCAAGAATCTCAAGGCTCTTTACAAGTATTCATGAATTAAACCTATGAGGTAAGTGATGGTGATTGTTCTTGTTTACAAATAAGGAAACACAGATGCTAAAGTAGTTGATGAAGGTCACACAACAAATCTGCATCCAGGCCAAGAATAAAAGCTGACTCCGTGGTCTGTGCTCCAGTCACCAGGCTGATATTCTGTTGGAAGTGCCATGCAGAGCTGAGAGGAAAGCCTTGCACAAACTCTACAGATTTGTTCATTCAGAAGGTACACTCCAGCTCAGATTGCCTTGCTGAAGTGACCTTATATTTTTATCTCTTTGTCTAGCTAAACTTTACCCATGTGAAAACATCATTATATCCAGTCAAAGCAGGAGTAACATGATTTCGACATGAGTTTTGCAGATCTCTGACAAAGCAAAACTGAAGCCTGTGCTAAAAATGTGTGACAATCTTTACATGTATGATTGCTAATCCTTCAGTGGCAATTAGATAAACAGATCCAGTACATGCCCGGTTCATTTCAGTGGCTACATAAATCAAAGAAAACAAATGCATTTACCCTGAGAACAACTATGATTCTTTTTCTGAGGTTACCACTGAGATACTGAATTCATTATATGATGAAGAAATAGAGTTTGTTGATAGATGATAACAACAAAAAGCCCACCCTTCTGTGAGTCTTTTTAAACCACTGATAGGGAAAAACTGTAAAATCTTAAACTTTTTTGGTATCCAGCCTCTGCTCCTCCCTCTGAGCATCATGCTTGCCAACACCAGAATATTGCAAACAGAGGCATTAGAGGAGAACAACAGCCACACCTTTTTAACTCCATCTTCACACTGGATGCTGGTTGTAGAATGAAAGAGTGGAAAACAGCAAGTATGCTCTTAGGGATGTTCTTTTCTACTCCAGGCTAAATAGTAAAAAATGCTTTCTTGATTCCTCACCTGTTAGGCATATAGATGTCTGACCTAAGGCCCACTTATTTTCTTTCTTCTAGATACCGTGCCTTAGAGTTATTATGTGGATATTGGTCTGCTTGTTTGCTATATCCTTGTGTTCACGCTCTTTTTTTTTGTCTGGGTGGCTGCGACTGAGTGTTTTATACTGCTTGGCGGAATGGTTTGCTGCTGTTTTCTCATGACCACTGGCTACTATGGATGTATTACCGTTCTGCTGAAGAACAAGTCAGCTGGGTGGATGGTGGTAATTTAGTGAGGAGAAGTCTTGTGAGAGCCAAGGATCATGTTTAGCAACGTTTGCAAGTCCGACTAAAAAGTTCACAGAAGTGCAAAGCAGAAAGGAGGCTTATGGACTGGTCTTACTGCTTAAAGGGGGCAAAGCAGGGGTGGGATAAGGGCAGGAATGGGGAGGACCAGCACTGCCCCCCGAAAGATAAAGCAGTCCTGGAAGCATATAGCCATATATATCCCATTTTGAATCAATATCAAATAATTTTCTCAGCTGCTCAGAAATCCCACACACACGAGCATTAAAATCAGTGAAACACTGGAAGGATAAAGCGTAAATGTCACATAAGGTCTGATAATCAATCTGCATTTTGATCGCTGTGTTGAGTGACAGCTGTACCTCAGCTGCTACTGTGCCCTCTGGGCTGGGCAGTCAGAGATAGGAATGACCGTGGGCTGTGCTACTTCTCAAATTTTTGCTAGCCTTTTTCTGAAATTTTTGGAGCAGTCAGACTTGCTCGAGAATTTGTAAGCAGCCAAACCACCCAATATTACCAGTCCACAGCTTGCATTACAACGGATCATTTGAATGTACAGTATCTCTGTCAGGTACAGGGCCAGACTTGCCAGCTGCTTTTGACCAACTGTGGATCCAGGTATACTTAAGTTTTACAGATCAGAGAAAATCAAATGGGAGAAATGTAGCAATAGAACCTAGATAAAACATTGACTCTACTTGACAATCTCAGGCTCAGGCCATTAGTTATTCTTTTCAAAACGATATTCACATTAATCTCCCATAGATCTCCACCGTTGTGTCAATAAACATTTAAGTGGGAATACTTCAAAGAAATTACATTACTGGCTTTGTATTAAAAAGATGTAGTGATCTTTTAATGCATTGAGATTTTTTAGAGAAAAGATGGCTTCTTCTGTATATATCTAGTTTTGCTCTGCTTTCACAGATTGAACATGAAGCAACCCACTGTAATGACATCTGTAGGGAAGCGCACCTTTTAGGTCTTCTGCCTGCTGTGTTGCTGCTTATGAAAGAACAAAATTCTGGTTGCCACCGTGTCAGCGTGTTGCAGCTCGGTGGAAGACGGGCAGTTTAGGAAGTGCTGAGTGGAGACATTTGGTTCTGCTGAACCCACTGGGTCCATGATCCTTGGGATGATCGGTTTCCCTTCCTGGGAAATGCAAGTGCCCGGTGTTTCCTAGACTAACCCGAAATTTCTCCTAACATCAGGCAAGGTTTATCGATGAGGTAAAATGCACCAAAGAAACTCTTCGTTGCATTTGGAAACAGATGAATAAATGTCACAGAGAGGACTCTAATAATTAGCTGCATGTCAGTGTGAAGTTATGATTATCTTTGTCTGGCCAGCCCATGGGGTTGACAAATCCAGTGAAGAGAAAGGTTTTGCAGAATGTAGAGCTGAGGTCCTGATGGCTGGTCTTTGAGGGATTTTCCTAAACGTCAGTTGAGTGGCCACCCAAACTCAACTGTGCTTTGGCTGAAGCTTCCTCTTCTGAATTCTTGTAGTCACAGGAGATCCTAGTGCACCCCTATTATGTTTCTGCAGCCTTGACAGTCAACCAAATTAAGGTATTAAACTTATATTGCTACTTAGGAAATGCAAGTCTATCACTATATAAGTTTTTGATAGCTGAAAGTGCTTCTCTGAAATGCATCCTGGAACAAGTAGAGAAGCCAGCTTATTGATAGATAAGATCCTTTCTTGTTGTTCAGACTTGCGTTTTTCTGGAATGATTTGTGAGATAAACTCTGAATTGTCGTAGCAGCTGTAGTGCAAATCGTTTATATCTATAATGAGTAATTCTGAAACTTTATTAGTGATAAAAAGGAATGCAAGCTTATGTCTAGTTTAAGTAGAGACTAAACCTGCTAAGTAAGAAGATGAACATGAGAACAGTGGTGTTTGTGGAATATACTACAGCTGCCCGTCACACCTGATGTTATTTTTCTTCTTCTGTTAGAGCAGAGAATGTGGTGGACTAACAGAACCCCGATAAAAGCTGAATGCACCAGGTAACTCATATTTCATGCCTTGTAACACCTCCACACATGGTCTTATTTAAATGAACTTAATAAACATGTCTGAAGCAAATACTACTCCGACAGCATGTGGCCTTCAGAGAGAAACTAATGAAAGAAATTCTACACTCAGGCTGTCACTCAGTTGTTGACACAACTGTTAGGGGATTGTGAACTAGATCAGGGAACCAGATAAGGTTAAAAATAATGCAAACAAAAAGGAGGCAGGAGAAGGTACCAGCTTACTTCTGTGGAAGGGCGGAGGTTTTGCACTTCTTCCTTGAGCTGAGCTGTGCTTTGCTCTGGCTCTCTCCCCATCCTGGACAACTGCTTCAATATTTGTCAGGCGCTTGTGTGAGGTGATTTAACTCGCTAGATATAACAGCAGAAAACTATCCAACCCTGTTTTTTGCTCTGCCATTTTAGCACATTAAATTAGCTCAAAGGAGGGCCTGGTGAATGCCAGAGCTAGTAGGAGATAAACTGCAGAAGCGTGGCCTCCTGCTCAGAGTTTCTGGGAGCTATTAGTTTAGCTTAGTGCACCTCTGGAAACCCTGTGCAAATAATTGCATCATTCCATGTGATGCAGGAGAGAGCTCCAGTGCTGAGCAAAACAAGTGACTGGCAGAGAGGGTAGAGGAGAATTCTGTTGCCAAAATCCCCTGTTATCATGAAACTGCAGTGTCAGCATGAGGCAGAAGGGCAACCCATGTCTTTCTGGTTCAGAGAGTAAAACTTAGGAGACAAAGGGTCTGGAGAAGACCTAGTGCTTAGAAGCTGAAGTGCTGTATTTGGAACTAGTGGTAGGAATTTGAAAGAAATGTAGAGCTGATTATGAAATAAAAAATGGAGGCTGTAAAGTAAAGGGAGATTTTCCCCCTTTAAAAACAAAGTTAATCAGTGGAAAGAGAAAATTTAGATTTGCTTATAAAGTGACTCTCTGTCTTAGAGTTGCCTAGAAAATAATTTATTTCTGATTTCAGTAGCAAATTCCAGATCACATCACAGACTGGTAGCCAAACAGCCCTTGCTGGATTTTGACTGCACACATTCTGCATGTAGATCTTGTCCTTCTGGCTCTGATGATGAGTTTGCCCCCTAGGGACCATCACCAATGGACCAACTCATTATTCAAATTCATAGTACTTCAGCAAACTTAATTTCTTTCCCATTACAGTCATGGCCGTTTAAGTAGAGGAAGCAAACTGCCCATAGTACAATAGAACTGAATTAGGAGTGTGTGGATGTAACTAGGACTTCTTCAGTCCTGGAGACACAGCAGATTGTTAGTAAGATGCAAGCATTAAATTCTGAGGTTAACAGACACCAGTTTAAGATAATAGCTAAAATGCCATGGGTTGCTTATATCTGCTCGATGCTGCTCAAAGTGAACACGTAGCTTTAATCTGGTTCTCAAGGGCAGAGTCTAAATAGGCTCAGTACCACCTCTGACATTATCACAGCCCATTTATGATCAGTATTTGTATCAGTGATTTCGTGAAGAAGCTAAAGACTGGACATGTCCACAGGAGACATTAAACTTGTTTTGTGGATAGAGAATGTCATGTTTACTGTAATGTTCATTTCTGCTTATTTGCAATACCTATTAAAGACAAACACTGACATGTGACCAGCCATGGTTTGCATAAAACTACATTGATACATAGAAATTCGCCACGAGGACATGATTTGATGAGGCAGGGATGTTGATGGAAACACAGGTTTATGGGACTGCCCAGCCTTCCTGGTGGTGCTAAAACCCCTGCCAGAGGAAGGTGTTGCTCCTAACGTGGATCAGCTGCTTGATCTGCTGTTCAGTATGACCCCACAAAGAGTTTCACTGGCACAAAAGAAGGGCGGGAGGGAACAGCTGGGTTTGCTCGGTTGTGCCACTGAAGCTCTTTTGTCATTAGCCCAGAGCCAGAGAACTAGAAAAGTAACTTATTTATCCACCTTCAGTTCTCATCTAAATGGGGAACCACTTGTCCCTGTTCTTGTGCTGCTGTTCACTCTTTTTTTTCAGTTGTGCTGTTGGAGGCTGTGTGAGGTTTACTGTAAATTGTTCAGTGAAGTGATTCATGTTGAAAAGCCATTCCCATTGCTTATTTTAAATTCTGACAGTTCAGTTGATATTGTGTTAAACATCAGTCCTACATAGGTAGCTGCACAGCACAAATAAGAAGAAAAACTGTTGGCCAAGGCTAAAGCACATTATTGGTTTGGTTGCAGGTAAAAATCTGAATAGAACTACCCTTTAAATGAAAGATGCAGTTTAAAACTGTCTTAGTTTATTAAAACAGTATACTTTTGTGGGAAGGCAATCTTGCACTTTACATCTTCCTCTGTGAGGCAGGTTTGAATCACTCACTGATGTTCATGGAAAAGCTTGCACCAATTTGCCTGTGTGGGTTTGAAACTGGTGGTCTAGTCATACTGATTGTTCCAGTTCTTTCCTCCTTGCTTAGTTAAAAGCGCTGATCATCTTGCTCCTAATGACCTTTTGTAGCCCTGAAGAGAATGCTGCTTTATGATTACCTTGTTGTTGATCAGGTTCTCTTTCCTTTTGAATTGATAGTACTCTGATAAGGATGCACAGCATCCATTAATTAGATACAGGAAGAAGCAGCTCTGGCGGTGTGATTTTAATTGTTACCCAAGATCTGAATACAAGGCAAACTCAGGGTGACACATCCTTGGAAAGGTTCCTAGTCAAAACTGTTCTGGAGAAAGCATATCCAGTGAACAAAATTACACAGGGCAAGGCTTGTCACTGCAAACTGAGAAGAGGCAGCTTGGAAAAACAGATTGAACATCGCCGTAGGAAGGAAATCATGCCAATGAGTTCTATGAGACTGAGCACACGATGAGGGTGAGGACACCCTCAGACTTGCCCTCCTCAGTGACACCTGAATGGGTCACTGAGGACAGAAGAATTAAAAAAGTCATGACTAATGCTTGGTGTCTGTGACATGTCTTGCAGCAATAGAACACTCAAATCCTTTGCAGTGCTCTCACTGTTAATTATAGGTCACTTCAATCATTAACATTGGGTATCTCACAGAGTCCACATCACCTTGCAATTTCGAGATATCTTCTTTACCTCAGGTTTGGTTTTCTATCTGGTCTAATTTTAAAACTCCAAGTTAAAATGACAGCTGGTGCCAGCAGCATGCTAATTACTGAACTTCCTGTAGTGTGAGAGGAAAAAAACACATCCTTTTTTGAGAGGAGTTGAAATTTCTGTGTATGGATGGGTGCAACCTCTCCATATTCTGCCTACTAATTACTCCAATCTTGTCCTTTCGTATAGTTATTTAAATACCAATCCATAGTGCAGCTGAAGAAACAGCCAAGATGAATTCTTTCTCACAAAGCGGTTAAAAATGCAGCCTCAAATTGAAAGTTATGATATTTTTCTTAAAACTCACTGTTGTTTATTAGGCACTGAAGGGGCTTTTTTTCCTAAATGATAATACACTGCATTAACTTTAGCAAGGAACAAGACAAGGTCTTAAGTAATGCCAACATTACTTTCCCATTGCTTGAACGCATGGGCTGCATTTTTTCAGGGTGTAGCACCACTGTACCAGAACCTCCAGCATTGTAGACATGATGCTGCAAAGTAATCCAAACTCACTGACAATAAAGCTGGAGGTTTTTCCCATAACGTTATTTTTCCCAAAGAACATGACAAACAATTTCAAGTTTATGGGTACTCCTGCGCTATTTCGTGCTATAATTTCATTGGTTGCTCTGCTTCTAATATATTTTTATTTAAGTGAAGAAGCTATGTAAATCCCAGTTAGTAAAACTTTGCTAAAAATTTCACTGAATAACCGCTTTCATTATCAACATTTAATAAAAGCATAATACATAACATTTCCTAATAACATATTAATTCTTTACGAGTACTTCTTTTGGGATAGACGTGAAGAAATAATACACACATGGTATTTTTTTCCTACTATACAAGATATTATTATGTTTGAGTGAAAGGTTAGGCAGCTGTTTTCATTTTTCTGGGTGCTAGAGTAGGCTGTGATGATCTTGTGTATGGAATCTTGGCTTATAGGCTGGTACTATTATGCTAGGGATGGGGAAAGATGAGATAGCATGGCTGTAATTTTAACCAACTGATAAAAATGCTAGGTTTTTGGAAAGTGAACATTAATTTGAAAAGTCCTGTCATCTGAAGAGATGTGATCTTCTTTTTAAAGTATATTGTAAAATAGTAATATATTGCATCTGTGTTAGTTGTTTTTTGCTTGGGTAGAGGGATGAAAGGTTCACAGGAAAGAAGTTTAACTACAGAAGGACTTAGGTTTATGTTTTGTTAACATTCGCAAGGGTTTTATTTTGCATTGACCAAGCACAAGTTCATGTTGACAATACATCATTATTTTTCCAGCTGCTCCTCTACGTGTTAACAAGCTAAGATATTGCTCTCACCACCATATCACTTGGATTATTATGTGCCCTAACCCAGATGTAATATCTAATGGATGTGGAAAATTACAGCTCTTGGAGATATTTAAATATGGAACCTCTTCAAGTGTTTAGCTGTTGGACTGTCCATTTGCCTATTGGAAAGTCAACAATAACCACCACAGGACTGTATTAAAATAATCAAAATCTCTTTAGAGATATTGAGTCACATAAACAAACAGATTATGTATCTTGCAAAATATGTCATTAGTGTTTATTCTTAAGATGTTTTTTAGATATTGAAAACACTGAACATATCGGCTGTTGTGCATAAACATTTTTGCAATTAGTACTGCAAACAAGCACAAGCAATGCTCTTAACAAGGACTATGCGATTATTTCCACAGCATTCCATGAAAGCCTACCTGAATTAGCCTAGCATACTCAAACAGTATATTCTTCCCCAACACCAGAGATCCTCTGTGTATTTGAAAGATCAGCTCACATAAATTTGGCAGCCTGAGCTGGAACCCCCGTGTTGTCATGCTGGTGAGCCAGCACTGTTCTGGGGTCTTGCTGAAGGCATCCATGCTTCATTTTCTTTTCCCGTGAAAATCTGCACCGAAGTTACTATCCTTAAGTAAAGGACATGTGTAAGTGACAGTGGTCTCACCGTTAGTCTCACTTTTAGTCTGTGGGGCTTTCTCTGGCCAGGTGTTTGGTTCTCATAAGGACTCAGAAAGAGGAGACCAGGCCCAAGCTTCTGCAGGCCTGCTGAAAGGTGGTGGTCACCGATGTGCCCCTTTCTATTAATTTTAACAGGCAGTGAATAATGTTGTTTCACTAAAGACTGAGAGTGGATTTGTTTTGTGGCTTAGCTGATAAACTCTTGACTGATGTGTTTGGGCCTTAATTTATCTCTTTCCAGTTTTACTGGATTGCTTATCGCAAGATCATAATTTGAAAGAAAATCTCTCCAGCCCACTCACTGCAAGGCACCAAAAAACTCCCATCTTTCCCCAGCCTCACCCAACTCATAATCAGAAACAATCTTCCCACAAACCCTAAGTATTGCTAGTGGAAGCAAACTGTGTCAGAATCACAAATGCAAAACTTATGCACACATTTCTACAACAACCACAGTAAATGCTCCAATCTTTGAACAGAAGCATCACTTGTCACATCATAATGCTCCAGAGTTTTTAATGCTTCTAAGGAACAATTATTATGCTCTAAGTGGTAGTGTGAACATCAAACTGATGACTATTTTTTTTTGTGAATAGCAAAACTGCCCAAAAATGCAGTTTTAGGAGGAGTGAAACAAACAATTTTGAGGTTGTATACTCAAAGATTTTTCCATAAAAAGAGAAAAAAAACATGAGAAGCTAGCATATTTCATTTTGTAACTTTGTAAGTCTAAAATTTGGTTTTTGAAATGGCATTTTGATTTGGAAGTTGTCTTATTTTTTATGATTTTAATAGGAAGCCTGTCAACCTAGAGATGAAACTAAATACTGTTTTTTAGAATAAGTAAAATGTTCTGGGTGAACTTGAAAGGAATGTTTTGTTTAATTTGTATTATCCACAACTTGGCCAACTCTATAAATGCAAGGCGTACAAAAAACCCCTGCTCATAGGTGCCTGTGATTTTAATTTCATTATAATGAAATATTGTGTATTGAGTTTTTCTTGGCCTTTTAAATAGATGTGGTGTATACATGTGGAGAGCCATGCTTTACAATTATAGCAGTTTTGAGCAGCAGAACTGTTGCAGAAGCAGCCAGAAGTTGGTCTTCTTTTGTTTGCACAGCAAATGACAATTTTATTTTTGATCTAAACAATAGATTTCTTGTGATAGGGATATATGTGGGTTTTTTATTCCTTAGACTGTAGGACTTTTTGAATAGGACAGTGATGAAACAGAGGGCTGCTATTAATTGGTACATGCAATGTCAGTTATTCTAGTGCATTTACTGCATTTTAAAAAATATTCTCATCTCTGTGGCTCACATGTTAGATGAGTAGCTGGTTTGGTCTTTCTGGTTGCACTACTCTCACTCCCTTCATGGAGATGTGTCTGTTTTGAATTATATGAACATCAGTTCATGCTGAAACAGTAGCTTTTTTAATTGCTTTCACACCATTGTGTCTGTTCAGATCAATCCTTTTGATAGTGGTTTTCTGTGCAATCAGTATGGACAAGAGTGAAAGGCAGCTTCTGGAGAGTACAGGGTACATCCCCATAATGTCCTCTGGAGAGTTGAAGCCAGGGCAGACTGTGACTTCATGAAGTCAGCCACAACTGAACCTTCTTCCCACCAGCATTGGCCTACACCTTTACATCAAGAAGACTCAGAAAAGCTTTCTATGGCTGAAGAATCAACCATAGAAATGTGTTTATGCAGAACAGAACAAGCTCTGAAGAAAAGTGGAAAAATGTTTTTGTTCATAGCATTTAAAACTCTGGTTTCTAAACATTTGTATTTGATTAACTTCACCCTCAATTATAGCTCTGACTAAGCTTGCAATCCATAATTCTGAGACCACAAGGAAGAATTTCAGCAAAAATACAGAATGTCAGAGTTGATATTCTGGAAACGTGTAAAGGAAAGGATAAACAAATAAAACTGGCCCCCACATTTTGTGAAGGAATGTTCTGTGCACTGGAAATACCATTATCAAGTACAGTCACAGGAATCACATGCAATGGCAAAGAAGAGTAAGCAGTATGAATTACTGAATGTACTTTTTGTTTTTAAAAAATGTTCTATAATCTTTGTGCATGGATAAAAGACTGAAGAGGATGTCTCTTGGAGGAAAAGTGAGAAGTAAAAAGTTATTAAAGAAAAGGTTAATAAAGGTCATCAGACATCCATATGTGATGCAATCTAACCCAAGGGCTGCTAGAGCTCTGTTAAGCTAAATGCAGTAGTCTCCCAAGGCTGTCTGCACGCACAGTTAACTCCACAATTAATACCTTCTTCCAAAATGTGATTAAGTGTGGTGAAGTTAAGACACTGCTCTAAATTGCCCCCAGAAGAGTTCTTTTTCATCAGCCAGATATCCAAATATTACTGCCAGATAGTGTAAAGAGTACATCTCCTTCTCTGGTTTCACCTTTATAAAGCAACAATGATAATTCTGGTGAAGCTTTTAGAGAACTAAGGACACAATACTGAGTGACACCTAGGTGTTGCTTTTAGTAAAATTGCCTGTATGCCAGCCTAGCTTGATATGGTGTTAAGAGTGTGTATTAGACTACAAAAAAACTAAAGGATGAATTCTCAAAAAGATTTAGGGACTTAAATCCTATTTCCAAAATTGAGTTGAAAGGGGGATTTATTTAATGAAGTGTTGATATCTAGAAATGAGCTACCTTTGAATTCAGGGAAAAGAAGTGAGTACTTCATAGAGTATTTTGTTTCATCCTGAAGGCAACACCCAAAACAGGTCAAGTGTGCCTTTGCTGACCAGCTCAGGTCTTTTCTTCAGACATCTAATCCAGCATGATGAATTCTACTCATGGCCATCTAGGGCTTTATTCAGAAGGTCTAAGTTCTACCTACAGGTGTCAATCAATTATTTCTTTTTGCACCTCTCAAAGCCTACGTTTGTCCAGAAGGAAATATTATGCAAAGGAGTCAGGGAATGTTTAAATAATCTGGCCTGTAGCCTAAGGTCTAAGTCTTCTTGAAAGTCTAAAGGATTAGGGTCCTAAGTCACTCTGGCACTTTCAGAATATTTATTTTCAGTGCTGTTGGAAAAGCTGCTGCTTTAGATAGTAAATCAGCACTTCCAGTTTGTGACATATAAGTTTTCATCACATTGACAGAATGCATTGCTGAGCTTTTGTCTTATGGTTTTGGTCCATCTTTTCATAACTGGTGATAAACCCTTAAGACAAAGAAAAGGACAAGAAGGGAAGACAATTCAGTTCTGTCTGCAGTATTCAAATATATATTTTTTTTTCATCAGGTGGAAAAGGACAGTGAACTAAAGGTCTTTTTTTTTGGCAATGGAACTAGGAGGTCCAAAAGAATTTCTCCAAATAGAAAATGTAAAACAAATGGTAGATGTAAATCAAAAGGACATTTTGTTCTTGTTTATCTTGCAGATAAAACTAGAAATTCACCAACCTTTATGCACACTTGAAAGCAAGTTTAAGACAACCTGTTGTCTGCCTACGATCTGAACAGCTGTTTGTAGGAAAATTTTCCACATAGGTCACCGCAGAAAAAGAGTAAGGTGTTGACAGCCTGATGGATGAGTTTGGCTGGCCTGGTGCCCATCCAGTTGTACGACTAACACTTTCATGTACAGTATCGCACACATTCGGATTGCCTGGAATATAGTAGCACATCTTCTAAAGTTATAAACTGAAATCAGAAGATCATCTGAGTTCCTAAAGAGCAAACCACTCTTCTCCTAAATGGTTTGCTGATAAAAAGAGTAGTGAAAGTTCAAATTAAGCTTATGAAAAGCTCTTTTTGTGAAAAGTTGTAGCTGTTAATATGTGGAAAGGATCATGCTTCTGTGTGCACAGAGCTAAAAGATAAGCAAAAGTCCCATTGCTACATAGAACTGCTCCCTGTTTGCCAGCCAGGAACAGAGCTTTTTGTCTTTCAGAATATTGCAGCCCTTGTGCAAGCAAAATTTTGCCAAATGGTCGAACAAACATGGACATGCACACAGAGTCACATCATTGTTTCAGTTAG
Source organism: Pampusana beccarii (assembly GCA_013399365.1). Classification (NCBI taxonomy): domain Eukaryota; kingdom Metazoa; phylum Chordata; class Aves; order Columbiformes; family Columbidae; genus Pampusana; species Pampusana beccarii. Next base: position 357,514 of record VWYH01004715.1, on the reverse strand, counting down.
CTGGCGTTGACTGGTATATAAAATCTCAGAAATCTCATCCTTTTGGTTTGTGCATGAAACTTAGTGTTGCTGCAACACAAAAAATATCTTCAAGCTGCACTTTATATGAAGGAAAAGAAAAACATTTTCTTCTTTGATTTTTATTTTCCAAAAGACAAATACTTGTCCATTTCTGCTAAACCTTTCCTTGACATTTCCTTTCAAAAGAGAAATGGATTACTACCCCACTATGGTAGACACTTGATCTGTTGACCAATCCTGGTCTATTAGGGTACGGAACTGAAAATATGCATTTTGTTTTAAGTCCCGCTACAGGGTGGTTCAGTGGCCATATGCGAGTCATCTGACTTCCATGAGGAACCTATACATACCATGGCAGGTGCCTGCAGCTTGCTGGTTAACCTTGGGCTGGAAGTGAACTTGGGAAAGCTTTGTTCTGTGCTTGTCTGCCAGTGACTTGCAGAAAAAACAGAACTGAGTTCCTTAACTTCTTCGTTCCCCTGCTGCCATATTTGTAAAGTTGCTGTTATACTTAGTATTTACCTGATGTTTCAAACTGTTGTGAGGCATCTGCAAGGTGGGTATGCTACTGTACAGAGTGCTCTCTTGCTATGAGCTGAAAAGCTCGATGTGATTGTCATCACCAGCCTGGCAAATACAAAAGCAGTACAAAAGGTTTCTCCTTGCCTTTATCACACAGGATAGGAGTCTTCATTATCCTAATTATTTTTAAAATAATATTACATATATTTATACTTAATATATATTAAGCAAGCCTTTGGGATCTCTCTGATTTGGCGTGTTAATCTTAAAGAGGGAAATTTGGTTTCACCTCTACTTTCTGTTGCAGTAGTAGGGCAGCACATGGCACTTGGTTTATCTCCCCAGCAGAGGCAAGCGGGGATGTGTGGCTGCCCTCCTTCCCTGGCTGGGGGAGCCTGCAGTGGTAACGTGCAGGGCGGAAGGTTTTTGTAGGTGCTTCACCTCGTTCTGCCCCAGCCCCTTCTAGGAGTTTTTCTACCCCTAGGAAAAGAGCGTATTTGCTGTGTTACACTGGTAGAAGGTAATCCGGTGTCTGCTTAAGCTCTGTAGCCATGTAAGGCAGAAAGGAGTGATATCTGTCTTCGTTTTATGGATGTGGAAATGGACAAGGATGTTGCCAAAGGCCTCAAGGTGCATCTCTGCTGGATCCAGCACTGAGTTACTTCTGTCAGGCCTATTGTCCTGGGTATATTCTTGGAGCACTCCTGCCTGAAAGCACACCAAAAAGAGTCAAATTTATTTTGATATCAATACTTTTAATAAGAAATTGACAGGAATGATCCCTGCCATGTCGGAATATATGTCATGTTTTAATTACAGGGCTCCGACGGCCTGATTTTTTTTTTTCTTCCTTGTTTAACTCTTTCCTCCTTGGGTTTTTCTGGGAAACCCTTTCTGAATGCCTGCTCTGCAGAGACATCAATATTTTTCTACTTCTTTTGACTACTAGAAATTCCATACTGTGCTGGCAATCTCACAGTCAGCTGGTATGTTGGCTACTATGTTAGCTAATTAGCTAGTTAATTAGGGTGTTGTGGTAGGGGCACAGTAGGGAGGATGTATTTCTGTACAGGTATTTCTAAACTTCTCATACAATCATTAACTGTTTTATTTTAGTCCCAGCTGCAGGGAAAGGAGCAGGAGAGCAGTTAACATTTAGCTTTGTAACAAAGCTTTGTTTCACTGCCCTACTTATAAATAGCCCAAATTTAAAAATACAGCAGAAACCCACCTTTCATGCAGAAATAAATGGAAAACATTGACAGTACAGACTGCAAAAATGATGGCGTAGAAACTGGGTCATGAAACTGGAGAAGAGCTCCCCAAACACTGATTTTTAATTATAAACCCTTCTTTCTGCAATATGCTGTGGCTCAGTGAATGGCTCAGAACCAAAGCCCTGGGCTTGCAAAAACTTACGTTGACTGAAATCCAGAATCATTCAAATACAAAGAAGTCATTCTTGAGTCATCGATGACCCACCAGAATTTTTACTGGCTTGACAAACTGTTCAAAATAAACTGATGCTGTGTTCTGTTTATAGACAAATCCCAAGGTTCAAGCCAAGGTTGCTAAGTCTCGCATGCAGTAAGCTGAAACAAAATGTAAACTCTGAATCAACAGGGAACATTATGGGTTTCGACCAAATGAGGCACATTGCCACGATTGCCATATTAATGCATGCCACTGCAGACTTCACCAGTGCTACAAAAGCCGACCAAACATGAATTAAGGATGGCTCAGCAGGGCAACTGGTGATTTTTCTGTCTGGTAACTGGACATAAGCATATTCGTGCAGGCTCCCCACCTGCCTCCCTGCTGGATACAAACATGTACAGCTTTCATCCTCGGTGGCACGGTTTAAAATTGTTTCCAAAGCTGTCTTCCGTGGTGAACCTGACTGCAAAGAGCAGGTTTAACCTTCCCTGTTGCACTGAATGGCCACTTCAGGAAGGGTGCTGGGCAGAGCTGCTCACTGGTGAATGTTTCTGAAAGAGGGGGCACAGCCCTAAGTCATACATGTAAAGCTAAATGGGTTCTCAGACAGCGACCTTAGTAACAGAGCAGACACACAGAGGTAAAATGCAGTGGATATTGCATCAATTTCCCCCCCCCCCCCCAAATCTTTCTTTTATTGAGGGAAGAAAAAATGGCTATAAAGAAAAGAGTACTATCCTTAACTACCCGTGTAGCTACATGCATAAGACATAGAAGACATTCAAAACAGAGGAGACCGCTTAGAGACTGTTGTCTCCCAAAGATCTGCAGTAACATTGTAACTTATGTTGACTGTGCTTTGGGTTAGTTTGCAGATAAAACAACTGCAACGGAAGTTTTAGTGTATAACATAAACTAGGAGTAGAGTATAAACTTGACATAGGACTGAAGAAGTAGGTGACGATGCATAAATACGATATGTCCTGTAGTAGAGGTCAGCTATTTTGTGCGTAGTGAGTAATACTAACCAGTCCTAAAACATGAGGAAACATCCAATTTAGATGATTTACCCCATAAGATGTTGGCACCTGTTAGGTCAGATCCTTTTGATAAAGTTACAAGAACAGATCTATTTTTACCTAGCTCTATTCAAATGTCATTTACTAGATCTGCAAGTGCTTTGGTCCAAAGCCTGAATGAACAGGTGTGAGAACATTATCTGACCAAATATGAACTCATGTATTTTATATATTGTACGTGCTCACACTTTTATTTATAAAATGAGTTCACTGCCCTTGGTATTTTACTTGTACTGTTTCTGTGTTGTCTGCTGAAATCTGAAATGAAAGAAAGCAGCACCAGTATCTTCTAAACTTTCATGATGAACTAGCAGAAGTAAAAATTAAGTGAAAAATGAGAGGTTTTTTTACTCTAAGGTGACTTAGTGAAAGCACATAAAATTTAGTTGAGTTTTCAATTACTTTAGGAGTAAATGAAAGTAGTTATTCGTAAGTTTTTGGTTTTGTGTATGTTCCACGTTATATTTTCTTAATTTAAAGTTTTTACCTACCAAAACTACAGAGAGATATAAGAAAACTTGTAAATTCTATGTAATTTACTTTTTCAAGAGAAAATAGAATACAGGCAGGATGTTAATATTTTTAAGGACACTGTGTGGGTTTATGCGTTTGCTTACTTTTCCATAAAGGTTTTGGAAGGAAATGCTTAAAATATTATGGCTATGCAGTATGCAGGCTGTAAGGATCTTTGCACTTCATGGTTTTTGTTTTATGTGTGTGCGCGCGCGCGCGTGTGTTCAAAGCTGAAGCTGACCCCCCTCTTTATTTAACCAGGGCAAATATTTTACACTGAAGCAAAGTTAAAATTAATGGAGCTAATGGATATGTACTTAAGCCAATAATCTAAATGAAAGCACCTTATATACACCTGTATAAAAGATTCCAGGAGAGGCAGGTAGCACTGTGTGTTGTTAAGGCTGCACAGCATGTCCCAGTATGACTCCTTGTGTTCAATTGCTCATAACTTTGAGAAGCTTTAACAGTTTTTGCTTCACTTTTCCATAGCTGATGTCTGCTTGATGTGGAAAACTTTGACAAATAGCAGCCAAGTGATAGAGCCATTTCTGAAAGGAATGTTAATGGAAGAATATGTTGCTTTATTCCTTCAAAAATGTCTTTGACATCTTGTCTCTGAAGTGTTGTAGTTTGGCCTGGGAGCTGCGGGGCAACAGGGAAAGGAATGGGAGGCAGGTGGATGATGAACTGGAGGGAGGCATGGAAATGGTGCAAGAAGAAAGGATGAGGAAGGAAACTGGGGCTGGAGAAAAAAAACAACATTTGAGAAGGCTGTAAGCTGGGACTTGGGTGGGCAAAAAAGAGGACAAGTAGCCACAGAGGTGTAGAGGAGCATTCACATGTCAAGGTCAAGGATGGAAACTGCTTGGGAGAGACACTGAAAGAGAGGCAGATTGGACAGGGTTATTGAAGACAAGGCAGGAGTGAGGTGACTGTACACATCTGAACAAGGAGCTGGGAGAATATATCAGTCTGGGAGTTGGGAGGCTGATATTCAAGCAGTGACCTCGGAGGGAAGGCAAAGGGAGAGAGCTGAGACTGTCTTAGCCAGGGCGGTGGGACTGGTACAAGAGCCTTGCTGGAGAAAGAGGAGGACATGGATGGATGGGCCAAAGGCATGGACCTCCAACCAGGACCTGCTATTATTGAAACCCTTACGCATGGATAGGGACAGGTAGGAAGGGCTGGGCATTGTGATAAAACCCAAAAAGAGTGGGTGGGATTTTTACCTGTCGTAACACGTTCTTCTGTTTTGGAACCCACTATCCCTGAATTACCATTCCTGTCAGCTGATAATAATAATTGTTACCTGACAAGGAAAATGCCTTGCAACCTCTTCTGCAGGTTCACTGGCAGGAAGGCATCTTGTCTGACTCAGGGACAGAGACTTGTGCTTTGGGTCCAAAGGCTTGGCTTGTGAAGGCATGGTGGGCTCCTGCGACATGCATGTGGGAGTTGGTGTAGTGATTTAGTCTGGCATTTCTGTGCTTTTCAGGTTGTGATTTGAGAAGAGTCTAGGAAATTATACACAAAATGGTACTTTTAAGACTGCAAAATTGAATGTCTTAAAGTTAGGAAGTAGCTACAAGAGGCTGCTCTGAAGTCAGAGTGATTAATTTCCTAATGCACTTTTTTCTAATGTGCATCACTGTTGACCTTGTTCCTTAATATTGCTGTGATGTGATGTGGCTTTTGTATCCTCTCTTTGTTATCCACACTGATTTGTGATTGACATGCCCAGGAGCCGATATTTGCGTACTCAATGTTTAGTACTGCAGATACTCAAAGCAAAGCATCCATAGAAACCAACTGCAAGCTGATTCTTCAGCTCTGCTACAAATTGGAACCCACAATCTCAAGCCACATATGGGAAGATGAGGAATATGCAGTTGCTAAAAAACAGTGAAAAGTGTGATTTAAATGGCTTGGCTGGCATTGCAGAAGAACTCCATGGCAAAAAGCCACATTCATTTGCTTTCATTATGATACCTTCTGGTTTCTTCAAGTTCACCCTTAATCACTTGCCAATTTTTGCAACAACTGATACAGAGGGAAAAAAGAGTGTCCAGAAAGTGTAGCCTCCATCACTATGTTGTCTGGATTTTGTCCCAGAGGAAGTCCATGTAGTAAACAGAGTAAGGCAAAGGCCCCCCAAAAGTGGTGTGTAATAATATATTTTAACACCTTAATTCACTGTACTTAGATAATCCTAAGCACAGAATCATGTCACAAACTGGGGCTTTTGGAGCTTGGCAAATACTTAGAAAAACAGGCTTAATGTCTTGGCTTCAGAGGTCTGTGATAACCAGGCCATGCCCTGTGTGCTGTGATGCTACTGCTGCTGGAGGATTGGAACAAAAAATAATGACGCGAGTCTCTGCTTTTATTTTGCAAGTGCATTCTTAAATGTCAATATACTTACAAAAATGACCACCTGACATCAGAGTTTTCCATACGTGTAGCTATTACTTTCATGTCAAACATGTTCAATTTGCCCAGCCTAATGACTACTGTATCTGCTTCTAATCCAGCAAATTCAACTGAGGCCATACAAAATGAAGCAAAATTCTTATAGGACCATTCCAAGCTGAGTTTTGTAAGATTGGACAAGGGTTGGTAGAGGAGGAATGTTAGCTTGTGTGTTTGCTCCTGTGTTCCTCTGGGGATCTGGATTCTCCACACGGTATTGTTATCTGTGACTCTTTTGACCTGATGTGCCACATGTGGCTGGGTTGGTGCATGAATAGGAATGGTAGTTCTGCTCGGCACCTGAAGAAAGCATGTTTTTCCTCATGACATTCCCAAGTCTCACTCCGGTGGGCAATTTACTCCCGCCTGTGGTGAGATATCGGCTGTTGGCTTTGTCCTATAACTTGATGCAGTGGGAGGATCAGCTGCCTCTCCCAGCCTGTTCTTGAGGAGGTTAAGTCCAGCCTGGCCACTGTCAAGAACTGTAAGTCCTGTGGTCAGAATTGTGGCAATTGGCCTGTTAGTGTAGGCAGAAGACGAGAAATAAGTTTTTTCCCCTCCAGCTGGTTTATCTCTGCCATTCCACCAAAAGTAACACTTTGCTAATGTCAAGGAAGTTAGAAAAGAACCCCTGAACACCCTGGAAGCAGACAAGCAGAGTAATCAGGTATGCATGCATTTTATAGAGTCACTTCAGTGCTTATAATTGCGCTTCAGAAGAGAAACACCTGAGGGAAAGTAATTAAGAAATTACAGTTATGTAGATAAATGTCATGCTTTATTTTTAAATGTAAAAGTGCAACACGTACCAAAGATGTGCTAAATTGCTGTATTGGAATGGCCAACACTGTGTCTGCTCAGGGCAGGAAGGTACAGAGAATTTTTTTCAGTACTTAATTGAGAAAAGTTTTTCATTTTTAAAGGAGAAGGGAAGGATTTGAATGTATTATAGAAGGGAATTATTTTTAAGAGGCAGGTCAGTGACAGGGGACTGAGACACAGGCCTAAGAGGTGCTAAGAGAGGAAGAAGAGTGAGTGTGGAGTATAAAAACCTCAGGAGAGTGAACAAGGAGAGACCTCAGGGATTTTACTCTTTTCTGATTTATGGACACTCTGCCTTTTTCCCTCCTGGAGGGGTACATCCCTGGTTGGTGTTTCTGAGACTATTAACAATGGTTTGCCTTTACATCTACCTTCCTCAGGCTCTCCAGCAGTGGCCCATAAACCTCCTGGGATCTGTGACCCTCTTGTTGTAAATCACTCGTTTGCATAAAGAGGGTGTTTCACGGTAACAGCAGCACCTCGCTTTGGGAGGAGGAGCCTAAGCCAGGTATCAAAACAACGTTCTGTCCTGAAGGAAAGAAACTGGCTTTCACTTTTACCTCACCTGCCTGCAGGTACCGCATTTTAGGCCAGTGTTTGGATACAACTTTTGGATAAATGAAGTGTATATGTTAAAACATATTCCGAAGGCATAGCTTTTCATTGTAACAATGAGAAGACTTAGAGCCAGAGGGCTTGCTTCAATAAAGCAACACCAAATACAGAATGACCTCTGTTATCTTCCACTGAAGTCGCTGGACTGGGAGGGATTTGATGGTTTGCCTAGAAGGTGCTTCCTCTGTAATTGTTTTCCAACCGTTGAACTTTTAGGTGGGAATTTACCCTATTAACGTGTTTTTGTGCCAGATGGCACATTACATTTGTAAAAGACAAACACCTGTATCTTTGGCAGGGCTGGCTGCTGCTTTTTTTGCTCTTCCTGTCACTGATGTGTGATCCTTGCTGTTCCTGCGTCTTTCCGTGGTTGAAGAAAGACCTCTCACTTAAGAAGGACTGTGAACAAAGACCACACTTCAGAAAGGAAGGTAAACAAATAAACAAGTAGTCAGTAGAGGACAATGATATTTCTTTCTTTAGCTATTATTTTAGTATTTTCTTCTTCATGGGCAATTTTACTGTATTGTCATTTTACAAGCAGTTTGTAGGAATGAACAGAGACTTAGGATGTCCCACAGGCATTCTGCCTGACTATGTGAAGAATGCTCACTATCTGTCAAGTGGTTGAAAATAAAAGGAAACCTTGTTCTGAACCTCATTAATGTGTAGTGAAATGGACTAGCTTGTTATCTTGGAGATACAGACCACTCTACTCTGTAATAGAGGACATCTGCAAAGCAGAGAAAGGGCAAAATGATGTGCTTGTAGGAGTGGCAGTGTATTTGTAACCAGAATTGCTCGGAGGCAGCGGTGCCCACGCTTTCAGAGCCTCTGATAGCAGTGTGATAAGGAGAGGTGTGGTCCTTCCTCTGTCAGATAAGTGGCTGTGTATGTGTCATGTTCTCAGAATCTACCTGCCCTGTTGTCTCGCTGACACACATCCAGGTACGTGCGAAATGAGTCATCTCATTGGCAGCTGCCTGTGTGTCCTGTTACGTGGCTGTTGCAGGTTTACTCTGTCCTGTGGTCACCGCACAGTGTGTCATATGGCCAGAGGCTGCACGTCTGTCCTGGCAGACATGTGTACACAGCCCTGCCTTGCGTCTTTCTTATGGTGCTGGGACCTGCCTTTAGGCTATAGATGAGATGAAGGCAAGTGGTGGAAGATCTGTGAGGCCCTCAGAAGAAATGTTTGGTGCAGGCTGCCCAGGTGGTCACCTGGTTTGTGGCTTGCTGCCCGTCCACTTCTCGGGGATGCTCTGGAAGGAGGTATTGAGACTGGGCTGTGGCCTAGGTGAACTGCTTGGTGTGCTGGATTCAGCTCATGAGCTCACCGCCCCTGCACTAAAAACACTCTGACTCACTAGCTAGAGTTTAATCCATTAGTGTAATTGAAAAGTAGAAAGAAATGAAGCACAGCCAATGAGCCTTCTTTAATAATCTCAGTGGATATCTCTAGAACGTAAACATACATAAACATAGGAATCATTTCATTTTAGAATAATTAGACTTTAATTCATTGAAGTTTCAAAAGTGACTAGGTTTTGGAAGTGCAATAAGATGGGTTTAACCAAATTCCAAGTTCTAAAGCAGAGGTCATGACTTGTTATCAAACATATAAAGTCTTAACATTTTTTCTCATGTTAGGAGTGCAAACAGATGTTCTGAAGGAGTAATACATTCAAGTTGTTTTGTAAGCAAGAGACGGGAAAGGGAATGCCTGTCTGTTTTTCCCTCGTGTCTTCTGAGGAAGGAAGAAAGGCCAGCAAAGGGAACAGTGTTCAGAATTTCCTGAATGAGAACTGACCGTAAGTAGGAAAGCCGAAGTACATATGTTACTTTCCTAGTTTCCTTTTCTCCTATACTTTTCTCCAAGCTCCTGCTTGGATACATAAGCAGCCTGCTTTTTACTGATCTAAATCTCAAATTTCACGTTGTTGTTACGCAGAAAGTCTACAAGTACATCAAAACCTGAAAAACATACAGGGTTTGTGCTGATGTGTAGATGCTGGGCTCCCCTGATTTTGTCTGAATTGTGTTGGAAATCAATGTATCAGAAACTGGGAAAGACATCCTTATTTAGTACGCTTTAGCGTGAAACCTCACCAGCAGACAGGTTCAACTGGAAAACTGAGTGTCACCCAGAGTCAGGCATTGGCTGGGAACCAGCACAGTGCCTGACCCATAGTCCTGGAAAAGCTTCAGGTTGTTGTCCCTTCCCCTAGACTGTGGGTCCTTTTGGTAGATGAGGATGGCTCAGCTCCAGGACTGTGTCTGCTGTGACAGTATGATAAGGATAAAGTGCTTGAAATCCTGGAATTGCCTGCTTAAATGTGGTTGATTCTAGCAATTTTTGGATGGGTCTACATGAAATAAAAATAGGAAGAAACCGTGTAAATGAGTCGTTTTTTTATTTTGTTACAAAGTGTGCATGTCTGGACTTCCAGTTCTTCTTGGGAGGAAAGGCTGAAAGGGCAGGTGCCTTTTAGGCTGCCCAGTGTTGCTGGATGCCTCGGGGTGTGGATCTGCTGGCACACTGCTTCCAAACGGGTCTGCTGGTTTTCTGTCTTGGTCCTGGCTGCATGGTGCTGCTCCTTCCCTTATGTGGAGTCTCCTTCTCTGGAGACATTCAAAACCCGCCTGGACACCTTCCTGTGTAACCTCATCTAGGTGTTCCTGCTCCGGTAGGGGGATTGGACTGGATGGTCTTTCGAGGTCCCTTCCAAGCCCTAACATTCTGTGATTCTGTGACTCCAGTGGTTAGCTGCTTCTATGCTGATTCAACTCACTGAAGCAGCAGAAAAAAAGTAAATCTTCTTTTCCTTTTTTTTTTTGATTAGTTTTCTGCCTCTTTAGTAATATGAGTTGTTTGATTGAATGGCAGCAAAAGGCGAGAAGGAAGACCAGATGAGTGAGAATGGTGTGAGAAAGAGGGCACCTCCCTCCTCTGGTTGCTATAAGATGTTAGATACACTCAGCTTGTCTTGTCTTGGGAATTGCCCTGTAAGTGTGATCTGCATGAATAGAAATACCTTGTAGGTGGGTGTGGAGAAGGTAATTCTTATTGATTCTCCTGAAAACTGCCATGTGCCTAACTGCACATACAGCTTTTCTCTCATTCCCATGGTTTTGTGAGGGCTGCCCAGGTTGGCATGAACCCTTCTAATACCGTGTGTTTGTGTGGAGAAGGGGGTGTGGGCTGGACAAGACCTGAGTGCAGAACATGTACAGCTACACAGGCAGGAAGGAATGAGAACCATCTGGGGGGCGAGAGGTGAGGGCAGGAACCCTTTAACCAGCGAGTTAGCTTTGATCAGAGCCCAAACTTTTGTAGACAGACAGAGGTGATGTAATATTCCCAGGAGCTGGAAATTACTTCACCTTAAACACTCCTCTGCGTGTTTAACTCACAGAGAAAATGACTTTAGGTGAAATGTATTTTGAAAACATTAGGGGGAGGATTTGGATTTTATCTCTTATTTAAAAGCCGTAAAAACAAAGCTTATTTCTGGCACTCCAGAAAATCAGTTGGCTTCCATAATGTCACAGAAGTGATGTAGAAGATTGCCTCTGGATACCTGTTCAGTAGAAGCGAGCACTAGCACTAGAGATTAAAAATCATGGTCTCCTTTCCTAAAAGGCCCATTTTAAGAGCTTGATAGGTGTTGCTATGTGACAGCTTCAAGGGACTGCCATTGTAAAAGGCGAGGAACCCTTGTGTCAGCTGAACCCCAGGGGTGGAGGGCTGGTTGTTCAGTGCTCTCCCCTTGCTCAGAAACAGGTCCAAGGAGTGCTCTGTAAGCAGAGCGTGGCAGTGGGCTCTGGCAGGCAGAGCAGGAGTTGTAAGGATGCTGCTCCTTTGCTTTACAGGATGCTGGCCAGCAGTGACTGATGCTGGACACTAAGTGGCAGAGAAACCAGGTATTTGTCTGAATTTTCGACAGAAGATGGGGGATAATAAGTTAAGTGATTTATTTGTATTTCTGACCATTAAAAGTAGTGTGTAAGTATCGCAAAGAGCTAACAAGTTGAACTTTATCAATAATACCCCCCCCCGCTTCCTCCCCTTAGCATGGATACTTGAGCTTTTTCTGTAGAAGTGGGAGGTAGAACTCATCAGTGCAGTCAGGGCTGAGGCGATAACCCTGGGCTGTTTCAGAGAAAAGCAATGGAGCTGGCTGTAGCACTGACAAATTATTTTCCACTCTCTGGAAAGAATCACTGACTTCCCTGCTGTGTCTTTAGGCCAGGAAGAAGTACCCAGAACAATGAGATTAGAAACAGATGGGACCACTGTTATGTTAGGAGCTGGAAATCCTGTTTTTTCAGAGTTTTAGGAAGAGGAATCAAACATGTTTCAAGTTCACTGCACACGTAAGGTTGCAGTGCTATGTACAGCTGATGGGCATAAGCCTTTCCCAAATACTGTAGACATTAACAACAGCTCTCCAGTAACTGAAAGAGGATACAACTTTAGCAAGAATGTCAAGCATTTGTAGGAGCAGATAGTTTGAAAACATAACAGCTTTGCCTCGCCAGGTGGCTAAGTTTGCTTGATTGCGTTGACAGGAGAGTAAAGCAATACAATGCACTGCATAGTTTGTTCCAGTTACCAGATGGAACTGGTTGGTACTGGCTGAGCAGACTAAGCTGTTATTGCAGCTTTCCTCTCGCCAGCTTTTGTCTTCGTTTATCCCACTTCTCCTGTCTTTACAAACTGCAAGAACAGCTCCCTTGAACAGCTCCTTTCTGCCTCTAATTGTGCTCTGAAGTAGTGTGATCTTGCAATGGCTTCAAAACTACTGTATTATAGTGCAAGCACTGGCACGTCTCAATAAAAGCAGAAGAGTGGAGCAGCAGGAACCTAGCAGCAGGGGCAGGATGTGCAGGTGAGGCTTTGAAAAGCTGTCTGGCAGGAGATGGAACAAGGACTGTAAGTCTGAGAGCTTGCAAGGAAAGAGAAGTGGGGCTATCTGTCATAAGAGGCACTGCTAATCGTGGTTGAATTGCTAACAGTGGAAACAACCTCTGCACTTTGGTAGACTCAGGAAGAAAAAAGTGTTGGGGAACAGGCAAGGAATATGTGGCCCCTTATCTGTCCGCACCTCACTTGTCTCTTTTGGCCTGAGTGTTGTTGATGTCTGTGTAGCTTCCTTCCTTCATTGAAGGTGTCTAGGAGAGCAAGAGAGGGGCTCTGCCATTGTCCAAAATGCTCTGTGTCGTGTTCAGAATAAGCAGGTCAATTGCTTTTGGGGGTCAAAACCTTTCTTGCCATCATGCATGTCAACTGGGCCCTTGTTTATCCTCTGTCTTTGCATAGTTTTTGAATGCAAGTAACAAAGGATGTAGGACACTGTTGCTGAGTCTGTGGGCTCAGAGAGAGATCAGGTGGGGAGATGAACTAAACCAGCAATGACTAGTGCACCAAAATTATCTCAGACAAGTGGAGCAGCAAGCATGTTTAAAGTATCCACCCACCACAGATGAGCTGGAGAAGAAAGAGAGGAACGGCAGAAAAATGTGAGGAGTGCTCATCCAAGGCAGTGACTGCCAAAGTGAGTCTGGATGTCCAAGTTATTTTCTGGGCCGTATCTTCCACAGTGTAATGCTGGCTGAGTGTCAGTGGGGAATAAGGTATTAATATTTTGACTTGTTTTCAACTTCTGGTAATCTCAGTATCTTCTCTGTATTGATAGGGTTTGTGTGCATTGTCTAGCGGAGTGCTTAGCAGCCAAGATGTTCCTTCATCTACACTAGATTTTCACTAATAAAAGGTGATGATCCTTTTATGGTGTGCCAGCCCTCCTCAGCATATTGCTGACTGATGCCACTGAACTGGGCCTTCTGCAGCAATGGTTAGATTCCTGTTTCTAGCCTGTTTTTATTTTATTTTATTGGTTTTCAGATTAATTGCAGAAAGTGTCTGTGGATTTGTCCTTGCGCAGTCTGGGCACTCTGAACACAGTGAGCTGAGGCTTACTGATAGCAATAGAGGAGGAATCAAACCTGTTGTTCGTCTCTCTTGGGAGAAAGACAAAGCAGACAAATATCTGTGTGAGAGGAGGGGGATAATGAGGCGAAGGGGGACAAAACAACAATTCAAGCAGTGTGTGCTGACTTCAAATTGTTGGGAACATCTTGCTCAGGTGGCATATGCATTTGATGAGATCTGTGCTTGCAAATGCTGTTAACTACCTGTGCATATCAGCTCAGTGTAATCTTTTGTGGGGTTAATAGCAGTAAATGATCAACTTAGATTTTCCAGATTGTCTGGAGGTTAAATTTCTTTAAATCTCTTTGGGTGGGGGTAAAGCAAGTGAATAGCTCGGGCTGTGTGCTGTGACCTGTAACAGGATCTTGCTGGAATACGCTGGCATGGGTGGCCTTCAGGAAGGCAGGCAGATGTTTATTGATATGAGGGGAGTGAAAGGGGGAGTACAGGGAAGTTTAAAAATTAACACAAAACCCCTCACCTCTATAATTCCAAGCAGGACCTTTCAGCTGTGACTATCAGTAAGAAAATGAAAAACAGACATGCCACAAAACCATGTGAAAAGCACATGAAGAGTAGTGACACTGGAGCATCCTGAGTTCTAAGTAAAACAAGTTTGCATGCCCCAAATTGCAATACACTTACACTATTAATATGTATGAGGTAGGTGTAGAACAACAGTTGTGCAACCCACCAGCAGCGGTGGGTGCTCAGAGGCACCTCTCGGGTGGACATGGTGGTGGCCCTGGAAACAGTGTCTGGCAGTCACAGGTGAGGTGGCAGCTGGATACGAATCATCAGATGTTCCTTATTATTAAGTGCTGACAGAAGCTGAAGGAGTGGAGAGAGAAGGTTGCCAAGGGCAGGTCAGCATTTGGGAAGTTTTGATAAATGGAGGTTAACGTTAATAAGTAAGAAACTGGAAGAGGACAGGCCCTGGAGCAAGGCAGGTAAGCAGGGCAGGACAGGCACTGCAGCCCGGCAAGCTCACATGCTGACAGGGGCTCCCTCAGTCCCCTCCCTGCTCACACCTCTTTGCTGTGGCAGCTGGTATCTCCGTTTCACCCAGCACTGCCAGGTTTCTCCTGTGAGGACAGGCTGAGAGAGCTGGGGTTGTTCAGCCTGGAGAAGAGAAGGCTCTGGGGAGACCTTATTGCGGCCTTTCAGTACTTAAAAGGGGCCTGTAAGACAGATGGGGACAGACTTTTTAGCAGGGCCTGTTGTGATAGGACAAGGGGTAATGGTTTTAAACTAAAGCAGGGGAGATTCAGGCTGGACATGAGGAAGAAATTTTTTACAATGAGGGTGGTAAAACACTGGCACAGGTTGCCCAGAGAGGTGGTAGATGCCCCATCCCTGGAGACATTCCAGGCCAGGCTGGACGGGGCTCTGAGCAACCTGACCTAGTCGAAGATGTTCCTTTGAAGGGACCTTTTAAGGTCCCTTCCAACCCAAACTATTTTGTGATTCTCCCGCTCCGTGACTCTCTGCACCTTGCCAATTTGAGCATTATCTGCTCACAGGCTGTATTTGCCATGTGGGAGTTGCAGAGGGAAAAGCCCATGGGATATTCACCTCCAAGCCAGGGTTTGTGTGTGCTCCTTGTTTTCCCTGCATCCCCATCCTGTGTGCCAGTCTCCCATCTCACTGGCCACCCTTTCCTCCCACTGCTGCCAATGCCCTGCATTCCCTTGCCCACAGCCAGGGGCTCTGTGAGCTCCTCCAGCCCCTGTGGTTTCTCCAGCAGTGATGCTGTGCATCTCTTCTGCTGTTTTCCCCCTAAGCGTTTCCTCCTTTCTTTTCTCCCAACTTGCAGTACAAGTTGTCTCTTCAAGAATGAGGAAGCCTTGCAAAACTGAGCTACCAGGACAGGGTGAGATGGAGATGGCATTATGGACAGGGAGTGTTAATGGCTCACTTGAAGAACCATGGAAGTTCATGATAACATGGAAGTAGTTGAAAACACAAGCTCAGGTCAGGGGATGTAGCTTCTGTTTTTTTGCTTTCTTTTCAAATTTTCAGCCAGTAAGAATGAAATGTTTCTCTAAAATGTGAGGATTGATCAGAAATGATGTCCAAAAGTTGCAGCTTTATATACAGACAGGCAGAGAACTGTTGCTGTTGAGCAGAGTACTAGGTCATGCTTTCCTTGCCTAAGATGTTCTGGATTTTCTCTGTGTAGCTGGCAGATGCTCTTTACTTGCCCTCAGCTCTTGAAGTAAAGCTTGCTTCTTTCCATCTTCCACAGAACTATTCTTAACAGAAGCTTGGAAGCAGAGCAGATTTTATATACCATGAAAAGTTGTGCAAATCCCTGGTTTTCTGTTTAGGGAAACTGAGGCACAGACAAACTCAGTGCTAAAGTTTGCACAGTGAATCATGTAGCAGAAGTAAAATCAAACCTGAATTTATGATTTCAGGTTTTCTGCTTGCCTTTTAGCTCATATTGCTGTTTTGCAATGCTGATAACACCGCTGTGATGGTTTTGGCTGTTTAGAGCTGAGATACATGCATTTTTTGTGCTTAGTTCAACCTGATTTATTCACAAAAGCTGAGTTGCTTGGATTGCTCATATCTTCTGCACAGGTTAATGTAAGATTAATATGGTTACTAATCTTGTAAGGAGTTTGTGTCCTTGTGCACAGAGTTTTACAGGATGCTTTAGTCATTTGCAAGCTCCAGCCTTTTTTTTTCAATGTATGGTAAACCTTTTGAATCAGAAGTTTTTCTGCAACTAAGGGCATCAGAAGGAATCAGTATTCTTAGCAGAAAAAAAAGGCATTATCTAAAATAATTAAATCAGAAGCGAGGAGCGATAAGACTTAAGAGAATCTTATTTCAAAGAATTTGTCACGTAAACCAAACCTCCTGGATATGCATACACAGGCTGGATCCCTAGACAGAAAATGTATTTCAGTCAGCTGAAATGTTGAAAAAAATAATCACTGTGGTGAAGTTTCTTGTGCACGATGTGTCCTTAATTTCAAAAAATTTTAATCAATATTTTTATTTTTGGAATGGAACTTTCATATAGCGCCTGTGCCTCTGGTTGTAATCAAGTCCTGTAGTTGTGATAACGATCTTGATAATGTTATCTGAGATTGATAGATATTATCTGAGAGTTATTAAGTTCGTGTGTAAGTGTCCTGTAATTGATTTCAGTGGGGCTTCAGGAAGGTACTTAGGCACATTTGTAAACACTTTGAAATAGTATTTAGACATCACAGTCAATANTTAATTTCTTCTCAAAATTCACAGGTTTTTGTCATTATTTTAAGTAATTATGTAATTGTCACGTACAATACGTGGGATCTCGGCGCTGTCTCATGCGGGCTAGATCAGTTTTCAGTTCTCCAAGTATACAATGATAATGTGACATCTGAGCTATGGGAACACTGTAGTGTCCTTCAAAAAGCATGTTTTAAGAATAGTTAAGCCAGCTTGGGTGCTAGTTNCAGGAAGGTACTTAGGCACATTTGTAAACACTTTGAAATAGTATTTAGACATCACAGTCAATATGGTATTATATACATTTTTTTTTGAATGAATGTTGGTTTCTTTATCAGACATTCTGTGTGATGCACAAGCTCTGTGTATCTAGTAAGAGACAGCATCTAAGAAAATAAATTTGTCTTCCTTAGTACAATGAGAATAGCATCCAGTGGTATTAAAGTAGCTGTCTTCTAGCTGAGAGAAATTGGAGATGAGAAGAGTTAGTTATTTCTGACAAAAGAGATTTGTCCTATAATGCATTTTCTAGTCCTTCAAGACAGAATTCAAGTGGTTGTTAATATGAAGTATTTAGCAGGAGCTTCTTGTGGATTAATTTCTTCTCAAAATTCACAGTTTTTTTGTCATTATTTTAAGTAACTATGTAATTGTCACATACAATACGTGGGATCTTGGAGCTGTCTCATGAGGGCTAGATTGGTTTTCAGTTCTCCAAGTATACAATGATAATGTGACATCCGAGCTATGGGACCACTGTAGTGTCCTTCAAAAAGCATGTTTTAAGAATAGTTAAGCCAGCTTGGGTGTTAGTTCGTGTTGTAGTTAGGATTATACAAAAGGGTGATTTTACAGAATGGGGAAGCCAGATGTCGAAATCTCATTGACTTTCAGAAAAAAGTTGTGAACATAATTTCCCATTGTGCTTTTTTACAAACCTAAGTGTGGAGTTCATGTAGTTTTGTTTTTTTCCCCCCTCTTGCTCATATGATCTCTTTCTGGTGTTAATCAGAACTATTGTTCTCACAGGGCCTGGTCCTGCAGGGTGGTGAGTTGTTAATCGAAGCACGTTCAGTATTCCAGGGGTAACCGGGGATAAGTTCTGTGAAGTTGGTTTCCTGTTATCATCTCTCTTTTATGAAGTGGGCAGCCTCCTAAGCCTGTCCAAATAAACAGAACTGAAAAAGTAAAAAACTCATTTTGGTGGCGGGTTGTTGGAGGTGTAGGTACCCGTGCTTGTTTTCCTTTGCCTGGGCATGATGAAACAGTATGTTGGAACCACCTTATTTTGCTTGGCCATGCACCTTAGTTTCTCTTCTGTGGATACAAAATAATAAAAAAGAACTCAAGCCAAATAATATTTGGGAACTTTTCATTTAAAATATGTCCCATTGCACAGATTTGCACCACAAAGTAGAAAGTAAGAATTACAGCTAGTTTAGCTGTTTTGATATAAGGTACTATAAAAAATACTCTTGCACTGAGTTTTCCATGAAGTCTTGCATACCTTTTGGCTTCTGTTTCTTTCAAGTGTTGTTTTTTACTGTAGTTGCTTTTGTTGAACCAGTTCTCAGCTCCACATAAAACCAGTTTGATCAACACACTTGAGGGACAGGTGAACAGCTGCTGGAGGGACGGGGACAGGATTAGGCTTCGGTGCTGGACCTGATGTATTGTAAAGCTGGAATAAAGGTCACAGCACCTGTATTTGTGTGGCCGTGACAGTCTTTCTTATCCTTGTGGTATTTTAAGTGTCGTTCTGTGTATTTCTTAAGTGCCACTGTCAATGTGATCGACTGCTCCCAGCTTCCCATTCATGTCCCTGCAGCGCTGCAGCCTTCGTGCCGTCACATCTGTTTGGGCATTTGCACACTTAGTGGGACTGAAAATGGATCCAACTGAAAACAGCAATTTATTTTGCTGGGTAGTTTTACAGATGGATCAGCTCTCTGATCAGGTTCATTGCTTGGTTGCTCAAACAGCTTGACTGGCAGAGCAGAGAGGGAGCTAAGATGGAGAAGCTGTTCAAACCAGCTGAAATAGTGTTGTTGCCAGCCGTGAAACCCAGCTCTTATTGCTTTGCTGTGAACTGCTTGCTCTATACCCTGTGCATATCTTGCTGTCTTTTTGCCTAGATCATTCAGTCTTGCATAAAGCTGACTAAGGAAAATATCCTCGTTTATGGTTTTAAGAACCCCATTATTTCATCTGCTTTCCTTAAGAACCTTGAGGACTTTCTCACAGTTTCCTCAAATGAAAGGTGAAGTCATGTCCAAGAGATTCAAGCCAGCTTCCTGCCCTTGCTGTTGGCAGCAGATTTCATCTACAAGTGATGAAGCAGCATTATTGGCAGAGGAGCTACTGGATGATATTGATGAATCTGTTTGGATGCAGTTTCTCAGTTTTGTGGCAAGCGGTAACTCGCTGAATGGGCATTTCCTCTCTTATTCCTTTGTTTCTCTTGTCCTGCTATGTTTTTTTTCCACAGTAGGTAGAACCAAAGACACTTCACTAACACACTTTTGACACTGGAGCATATTTAAAGCTGTGGGTTTGCTTTTCCTCTGACCCGCAGTCATTATTGGAATTGAAAAAGGTGGTACATAGTGGCTATC
This sequence comes from Pampusana beccarii, assembly GCA_013399365.1. NCBI lineage: Eukaryota > Metazoa > Chordata > Aves > Columbiformes > Columbidae > Pampusana > Pampusana beccarii. Next base: position 338,195 of record VWYH01004715.1, on the reverse strand, counting down.
TTCCAACATCAGAAATATGTTTAAACATTCAGCTCTGTGGTAAGGAATGTAAAGATGTGATTGTGGTTAGACACTACAGAAATTGAGTTATGCTAAGGGGAAAGAGTAAAAGATGCATTTGATTAGCTTATAATAAATGTAACAGGAAAGATGGAAATTGTCTCAAATTTTGTTCCCTTCATTATTCATCAAATAAGGTACAAGTATTTGAATGAATTTAAATAACATTTTCTCACTTTTGTCTTAAGTGAACTCTTCTGAAACTAATACATCCAGATGCACAAATTTCATGTGAAGATCTTATTTTCCTGTGCCATCTTGATCTCTGTAGAACTTTGGACTTCAGAAATTACATGTAAAACTCTCATCCTTGAACTACAGTTGCTTCCAGGTGTAAGAGACCATGTCAATACTGGAAAAGCATTATTTTGCATATATTGTACTCAACATGCAAAACCTCTTGGATTTTTTTACTTGAATAATTTTTAGATACCCTTACTTTTTTGACTAAGAAAAACTATCTATGCAGGTAATGGCCCTCTGTCTATTGGTAGTCAATTAAATGCGTCATTCATATGTGACTTTTAAACAGCTGGTCTTAAGTGACTTCACAAGGACATGTACTTAACATGAGATAACCTTTGTAGTTGCATTCACTACATCTGTTTATACTGTAATTGCATCAATGTGAGTCTCGTATTCTTGGAAGCATTTGGCATTTGCACTATGAGGGTCCTGTGCTCTTAAGTTCCCAATACAATGCGTTGGCTTCTCAGAAATAAGCTGATGAGCTGAAAAGGGGGAAAAGGGATTCATGCACAAGCTGGCAGATGGAGTTTTGCTCTTATTAACCCTGAAATGACACTGTACATTTATAATTGATTTTTATAACAAATAAGTGGCCTTCAGTTCCTTGATCCCTTTTAAATCACCTGAACTATTGCAGATCTATCTAGAAGCCTGTGTTTAAGAAAAATGGTGGCTGCCTGAGATTATCCACACTGTTGAGGATGAAGTTGAGACAGTTCTGAGGTTCTTTATGTTATGGCAATAGATTGCTTCATGTTCTGTTTGTGGTTTCCTGTACTTCCAGGTTTTGTTCTTCTGCCCACCATGTATTTGTGCAATTAATTCTCCCTGAGTGTAGTACTTTGAACTTACCATTTCTGAATAGAATCCTACGTCCTGTGTTTTTTCAAGGCCATTTTGAAGTCTGTTTCTTTCCTCTGTGGTGCTTGCAACACTTTGCAGCTTGTTATCATTTGAAAGGTGTCTTTACTACCTTATCAGCCAAGACAGTAATGAAAACATATAATAAGACTAATACACCTGTCTAACATGAAACTCTGTGTAAGGTATTTTTAGAGTGTGAAATTATTTATGATAATCTTATAGTGAAAATTACTCTCTGAATACAATTTTACAACTTGTTTTGCGGTCAACATACCAAATCTATAACATGACAATACCCTCATGTTTGATTAAGTGAATGTTGTGTGAGAAAGTATCAAAAGCCTTATTAGAGCAATACTTGTGTCATCTCCATGGTATCTCCTACAGCCACAGGGTATTTCCTTCTAACCATCCTAAGAAAGGGCTATTTACTATGTGCTTGTTGTTCAGTTCAGCAGGCTATTTATTGAAAATAGAAGTATTGACATAGGCAGGTTTTGCTTGAATGAACAAAATATAAGGATTCCCGCAAAGGCATATTTTATTCACTTACTAAACATTAGGAACCAGTCAAATAGTTGGGTAAATAAAATTCTTCTGAAAAACCTAGCTATGCCCTCAAAGCTGGTGGTGCTGTAAAATATAGATATCTCTCACAATTAAATACTTCAAGGTTTCTGAGAAGAGAATGCTGATTGTTACCTACCGAACTGAAAGGAAGTTACAGCTTTAATGAGTGTGTCTGGATTGCAAGTTGTAACAAGAGAAGTCCAATTAATTATAAATTCCCTGCTTCAGAGGCATCTTAGAAGAGCTCCGAATAAAGATGTAGTTTACAGCAGCTGCCAGAATTGCATTTCTCTCTTTTTTTTTTTTTTTTAATTTCAGTTTGTAGGAGAAGTAGATAGTCTGTCTGATTGTCAGGTAGCTATGTGAAGAGTTCTGTGTATATGCAAATTCAAACCCAAACGTATATTCTTATTAATTTAACTCAATATATTCTGCAGTACAGATGAAGCCATGAAATGTGTCTGCTGCTTCTCTTCTAGGGTGAGTAGGTTGATCTACTGACACCGATAAATAACACAGTGAGAAACTATTCCTTGTAAACAAGCAAAGTCCCTGAGCAGTTCCTACCTCAGCACAAACACATTGACTTTGCCACCTTATTTCCTTTTATCTATTTTCTTTTTTAACACCTCTCCAGTCTCTTATGGTATAGATTCACAGTTAGCTCTTCATAACTTCACATTTTCATGGGTTAAAAGGCATTTTGAACATTTTTATTTGCAGTGCATTTAAAGCATTAGATCCTTGTATCTCTTCCACTGAAAGTCCTTTGCTGGAAGACCTCGATCTGGTGCTACAGCTGTGCAGGATCATGGAGCCACTTATACAAAACCCAGGGAAGTCTGTTGTTTCACAGGATAGTTTTGATTTCTGCAAAGCTCGTTTAGCAGTAAAATTAGAAATTGCCTGAGGCTGTTGCTGTATTGGTGCAGCACAGTGATGTATCAGTTGCAACATTTCCTTAGACTAAGATTAATTTTTAGAACTAAGGTCAACTTGAATGCAATAAAACTGATCAAAAGTCTCAAAAGTGCGGTCTGTGATGAAAGACTGAGAGGAGCTTTTTTGTTTAGCTTGGAGAAGAGAATACTGAAGGCAGGGATGATAACAGTTGTCAAATACATGAAAAGTCACTGCAAAGAGGAAGAAGATGACCCTTTACTTGTTTCATACTTCTTGGCTTTTGAACCGAGTCCAGCAAGGTCACTAGATCCAAGATTTATGTTATTACTTGTGCTGCTGTGAAGTTATTGGTGCTGTTGTCAGCCACTGAGCCAGTGGAGCAATTATGCTTTTGCTGGCTAAAGCTGAAATTTCATTTGCAAGCTGTTGCCTTCTAAGTGAGCAAATGCAGGAACCTCAGCCTACTGCTCACCTCAGCGGCTGAAGGCAGGTCCTGCTATCACACTCAATTAATCTTTTCATCTTTCTCTTCTCTCACTGTGTTTTGGGAACCAGCTAGGGTAAGCTGCAGTTGAGGTTTTTTATGTCGTGGTCAGTTGCCCACTGGAATTTGAGCTGTTTGGTCACAAAGGCTACTTTTTGTAAAAAATGAGGGGAGAAAATTGTGTAGGAAAATACTGTGGTCATGGCTATAAGGTGTAGGTTTAGGTGCAGGTGACAGCTACCAGCTTCATCTAGAGCTCATTTGATGGCTTTCTGCCCGGAGAGGTTGCATAACTGCCAAAGTTTTGAAGAGCTGATCGGTAGTGATCTTTTCTTTATTGCTAAAATAAAGAATGACACAGCAGAGGGGGACCAATAACCTCTGCTCTTGTGCACAGGTGCGGAAAATCTTCCTGTTGGGGGCACCCACTAATATTTATTTTTCCTCAGATTCTCCGGAGGTAGAGGCATATGCCTCTACTTAGGCCTCCTAGCACTTACTTGGTGATGTGGCAGTTTTTAGTCTGGTGAAAAATTCTGGGATAGTAGGAAAATTATAGAGTTCTGTAGGACTTTGGCTCCCCATTTACTGTTATTTCTCCTTGCTAACCCTGAGAGGTCCTAGAGCTCAGCAGCTGAATAGCTGCAATTATGTGTTCAAAACTAGTAGGGCTGATTTGTAAATTTATTTTTTAAATCCGATATTTTGAAAAAGATATTTTGAATGTTCTGAGAGAGCCTGAGCAATTTTTGTTTGTCCTTCCTTTTCCAAAATACCCTGACTCTGAAATCTGCAGTGACCATCAGGTTGCCCATGTATTTAATCCAGTGGGCCTTCTGACCCATGAGTCATTTGGTGGATGTCCAGCAGTATGTCAGAGTTTCAGATCAACAGGATTTAGGACAAGGGAAGCCTGCCATTATTAGATTTATTTACAAAAAAGAAGCAGTCAGCCTTTCTTAAAGTCCAAAATAATTTCCTTGCAGTGGAAGAGCAAGTTGCAATTCTACTGTAAAACCTGTAGGCTATTTTTGGTGTTCAGACATCTGCCATAGATTCAGATATGGTTTCACAATGAGCTTAAGACCGTGCTGCTGTTGAAAATTGCGGTCCAGCACTGCAAATATATTGGTGAGTTTTCACCTGCATCATCCCGTTGTTCTGATTTAGCCCCTGGCCGGGTGAGTGCTACAGCTGATGTAAGGGCAGGAGCAGACAGGGAGGAAGGGCTGATGACATCCGTGAAGGACACAGTGCACGGCTTGTCACGGCAGCTGAGTGTGAAACTTTAGGCTCAGGACTGGGCTTAAGTCAGGCAGCAGGATCTGCGCTAGCACCGTGTGCTTTGTCCAGTTCCTGCCACGCACTGGCAGTGCTGTTTGCCCCGTTTGCCTAGCACGGTGTGAACTGTTTCTTTCATAAGATCATGGGAGCTTGTCCTCCTGAATTTTTCAAATTCCGATTACCTAGGCTAGATGAGTGAATGCCTTTACTGTCTCTCTTCTCTTTGCTTTTGGATTGACTCCTCTGTCAGTCTTGAAGAATTACGTTGTTTCCTAGCGATGCATTCTCTTTGCCCTTGCTAATTCTCAGTACTGTGACATGCCAGGTTCTCTATCAGCATACTAGGAATTTTTTTTTTTGCTCTTTCTGGTTTCTAGAGAGAGAGGTCAGAGCATGAATTTTTTAAGAGCTGGTGGGTCATTTTCTCTGGCTTCATGCAAACTATGTCTCCTCATGGACGTTTCTAGAGCTGACTTGACTGGATTATCTGATTGCTGACAGGAATCACGTTAATTACGAGTGACTCTGAGCTATAAGGTTCCACAGGTATCTGTTGTCAGACTGGGCCATCACATTAAAAAATCATCAAATTAACTGCAAGCAACTAGAGTGAACATGAGAGGTGTTTTATTATTTATTTGGGGGTTGCTACTTCAATCCCTGACATTCTTGCTGTGTATACAGTTACAACAAACGAGCGTCTGCAGGTCTGCAGCAGAGAAGGGCAGCATTAGGGCCCACAGGACTGTAATTCCATGGACACATGGACTAGCTAGGCCAGTCTTAGATGGAGTCCTGTGGTTCCCTGTCCCCAGGCATTGGCTCGCATCCTCAACGTTGTACATGTGAAATGAAAGAGGTGGAAAATGCATCCCTTGAGAACTGTCTGCAGCAAAACAAAGGCAAAATCTGTTTTTCAGCTGGGTAAATTCCCCAATCCTGTTTATCGTAAAGCTGCAAAAACATCTGTGTCTGCCAAAAGGAAATGGAGATATGGGATGGGAGAGAGTGGGTGGACCCGTGGGGTGAGGGACTTCTGTCACAGGCAGAGCCAGCTGATGCTAAAACCAAGCGTTTATTGAACAATGAATTAAGGCAAGTGGTGGCAAGTCTGTTTAAGCTGTCCTAAGCACCTTCTGGGCATCAGCCCCATCTTTCAGGCAGCTTATTTTAATTCCTAATCTCCCAGGCTGCTGTTTGTGCAGTTGGGGAACTGACCCAGATGAGAAAAAGCAGGGTTTGGGTGGGGATTTGTGGTACAGTCGCTGTGAAACCTGTTCACCCTGGGACCTCTCAAACATTTGCCCTCATAAAGAAGAACAGGATAAAACTGCTGGTGGTGGGAAGAAGGTGGGAGTTGCTTAAGCTGACATTGCCACTAAAGAAAGGGATGAGCAAACTGAAGGAGACATGCTTTTGTTCATATGAGAAGGGCAGTTGTTGTTGCTACAAACACTTTTTTTTTTTCTTTTTTTCAACTGGCTTAAAATTCTGTACCTTGTCTTGAAACAAAAAGATTTCTCTTTTTCCAGTGTCAAAGCCAAAGCATTCATTCATATGTGCTGAGAGCCTGTTTTATAACTCACATTTTCAGTCACTGGGCTTGTCTTTACTATTTTTAATTCTCTTCTGTAGCTGTTGTGTTTCTTCTGACTCTCTCTACATAGTCATATATAAGTCTATTTTTTCCTACTTTGTTTCATTCTCTGGAGCACATTATCTGTTCTGTTTCATCCTTGCACTAGAATGATTGGATTCTGTTAGTCTTCCAGGATAAAAACAAAAGGAAAAGGAACAAGAAAAAAGCTATGATTTGGAAAGTGAGGTTTATGCTCTAATATTTGGCTCTTAACATGTGTGAAATTCTCTTTGCTAGTCATGGATCCGTCATCATATAACGGAAGAAGTAGACTGAAATTGAGATCAGATGAAAGAATAGTTCTCTAATTACTCTTCTCAGTACTTTTCTGTCATAGATATTTGACTGTTTTCTGTTTCAGGAGGATGAACTGTCTTTGTGTATCATGAGGCATGGTGCTAACGGTAGTGGCATGGTAATAGTTTGCCTTGTGACCTCTTGCAGTGGTAGAAGAGGAAATAGGGATGAGAATCCGTGGTCCCCAGACCTTGATTTAAACTTCTCCATCTTTAAGCAGATTTCTAGGCTCTGTCTTGGAGTTGTCTTGCTTTCCTATCAATGCAGCTGGTTAAAATGACAGAACATGAATCCTGGAAGCATGGGGGATGTTTACAGTCCAATGGGATACAAGTTAGTATCCAAGTCAGTGCACTTACACTTGCTACCCACAAAGTATATATTCTCTTGACGTCCTGTGTGAGGGATTGATTTCCACATGCTACATAATTCTAGTCAGCTGAGCAGTTTCTTGTAACAGTGATGGAGCCAAAATTTGCACCATTCAATATGGGTCCATCATGTAACGCACTCTTACCTATCATGAGACCTATCTGTGCAAAATAGATATCTGGTGTAACCATATACTGGTGTGAGCTGCACAGAGCTGGTGTCACACTCTGAAGTCATCCATTATTTTCAGAAGGGTTTGCTTGTCCTGCTTGCCTAGCCTCTCAAAAATAGGTTTGTATTAATAACTTTATGGTAGGCATTTTATGTTGAAATACATTCCTACTATATTGGGATTTTCGTCCATCCAATAAATGTCCGCCATGATAAACAATAGAACACAGTGCTCACTAAATTTAGAGGAGAGATCGTTAGTCTTAAATTATTCACCAAAATCTTATTTATTTTTGTCGCTGTTGGCTAGCTTTTAAGTAGTGAATGAATTCCTGAGTAGATCTAAAGAAGAGCCTGTCAAGTGATAGGTATTTGAATTCAATAGCTTCATCAAGGCTGAGATTCCAGCAGAAATGAAGGAAGTCTTTCTCCATTTGTCAGTCTTTATAATTGAGACTGAAGCAGAGTTATAAATTACATCTTTCCTCTACTGGGAGCTATTCATGGTGGATAAGTGTTTGTTACACTATGGCGTTATCCCTCCTATTGATGTTTTTTCATGCTCACTTACTCAGACTTCCTGTGCTGCTGATTTTAATTCCATATGGATGTGCAATGGCATAAGAAATCATCTGTGCTTGCGCAATGAGGAAGCTCTCATGAATGGATTATGACAAAGTTGTACTTTTATAGCAGCTAGAGAAGCTATGAAATTAACGATTGATTACCTCACTTTTCATTTAGTCTTAGCACTGTGACAGGAATATTACTGCTCAGCTTCTCTGCCTTGCTAATGAGGGAAGACTCAGCTACTGGGGGAGATTCAGGTCTTATCTTCATTAGGTGCTAATTCTGTATTTAACCTGGGTTTTCTCCTTCAACATGGGATGCACTGTTGAATCTAAAGCAAGTGTCAGAGTCACACATGAAAGCACTGTCATAAGCTACCTTGGTCGCCTTTTATCAACTGTTACTGCCAGGTGGATTCACTGAATACATGTACTCATACAAAGAAGTAATCGGTCTTTTAACACCTACCCACAGGCCTTCTGGGCACTCATTCCCATACACTGCTTACCTGTGCTGGCTCTTTTTGCATCAATGGCCTGAAATGGGAGACAGAAAACCTTTTCTTAGCATCTATTATCCCAACCTATTATCCCAATCTCTTCATTTTCCTTCATCTCTACATCTTAAGCACCAGAGCAGTGGGCCCACAGGAACCCAATATTCTTTATACTAATTGCTTGATGGCAGGGGCACATCAGATGTTTGGTGTCAGTCTGAGCTGAAGAGAGCAAATCCTGCTACTTTAGCAATGAAGGAGGAACACCGAACATCAAGCTGCTGCTGTTTGACCAGAGGATTGGGGGGTCTGAAGATCAAGGTAGAGGAGAGATAAAGCGGCTGAAGGTAGTGGTGGAAAATCCAGTGGTAAAACTTCCAGTGATGAAATGGGCTGTACACTGGCTCCCCTGGGAACACAGGGCAAGGGCAAGGGTATCCATGTCAAACACAGCATCTGCAAAGACCAGTCCACCCAGGCAGCCAGCAAAGGGACAGGGAGAGAAAGAAAGGGGGAAGTAAGTGGCCTTACCCTGCCCTGGAAAAACGTCAGCTTTGGTCTGCAAGACATATATTACACACTAATATAAGCAGCACAGATTACAACTCAGGCCAGGAAGATGGAGGCAGTTGTCTTGATTCCTGTTTCAAAGGGCAGTATGAAACATAAAGAGTGTGCTTCATCTTGAAAGATCACCTTCAGCTTTCTGTTTGGAGATAGCACCATTTGCTGATGGATTTCCTACTTTCTCCTTCATTCATCCTGATCACGTCATGCAGACTGTTTGGTTTAGGTTTGAGGGGGCAGAAAAGGCAAGTGATAGTTCATTGTTGGGTAGGTTTTCCATATGACCACAGCTGTAGCTCTAAGTTGGTGGAATGGCTCTGCTAGGGTTGTAAATACTGCTCTTCTCTGCTAAGTTCTGCAATCCCTTTTTCGTTCCTGTACTTCAAAATAGCTGGAAAATAGAGGAATAGGAGGAAAACTAGCACTTCTCAGCTGGTGAATTATTTGATAATTATTTGATAATTCACCTGAGAAACATTTATGTATGGACTTAAAACATTGTGTCTACATCTTGATCAAATCTAAATTGCCAGGTGTTGAAATGACTTGCCTAGTTAGACAGCCTGTAGAATATCATACCAGACTATTGCCTAGCTGATTTTAGTTTATTTCTGGAAAGGCACAAGACAAATTTTTTTCACTTGCTAGACTTCCAGTCAGTAATTCTTTTGTAAGAAAAACATCTTTTGGCTGCTTGTGTAGTTTGCAGTCCCTGTCCAGTCACTTGATTACCTGACCTCCTTCAGTGCAAGATAAAGATTTCCGTGATACAAACAGGAGGTGTCAATTCACACACTGTAAATAAACAGATTTATTTTTTCTTTTATTGTAGTATGTAAGTGTGAGGTCTCACAGTATAGCACAGCAGATCTAAAGGTCACTGTCATGTGAAAAAGCTCATTTCTCTCATTTTTCCCTCTGTTGCCCTCTTTCTTCCTCCTGTCACCAGCTGCACAACTCTCCCCTTTTTTCATGGCACTCATCGTGCCCTTGGTGGGACAGCTGAGCTCACTGAACCCACAAAAAACTAACTCAACATAAGAAAAGGAGTATTCTTCTGAGAATTCAGTGAGCCAGATAAGCTCAGTTGAGCTGCCAAGACCACGCAAGAGATGGAGCAGGAATGCAGGGAAAGGAATGGTGGAGGAGGCAGCCCACCCTGTGTAGCAGCAAGATCTGGCTGTTGGATCTGGCCAGATGCAATGTGAAACCTTACCTGAATGGAAGCTTGCAGAAGCCTGAAAAAGGACACAGCATAACCACCACTGCTATTGTGTCTTCTACTAACTGGCCTACCCACCTCCTTTACTTCAACAACTGTTATGAATAATTAGAAGTTAAATTTAACTCCAAATTTCTTCTCTGGGGACAAGTCCTTCTAAGAATAATTCTCAACAGGCAGAAGATTAATGGCAGAATGAGCAAACAACAGGAGCCAACGGACCTCAAAAAGAACAAAGATGCAACTAATGCGTCTTCTAATCCCTAGGAGTGGGACCTTCTCTCTATTATATTTGTACATACTTTGACCAAATTAGGGCAGCTACTATTTTAGCATCAAAGATTTTCAATGCACATGGAAAAAAACCAAAAGAACGTTTATTTTCGTAACATGCACATGAGGACTGTATCTACATACAAAGTGACAACCCCAGTGCCCCATACCACAGCCCAAACGTACGACTTCATCCTTCTTTCCAGGCGCTCTGAATGGGCGAGAGAAGTTGTATTCCTTGCCGTTTTTGCTCTGGCAGCTGCATTGCTCGCTGTGGCTGTGTACAGCCTCAGGGCAGGCGTAAAACATGACGGAAGAATGCTGACGTTGCGAGTGTGAGCATACTGTAGCAGGGTAGGCCAGCACACGTGAATAAGCTCTGATTAATTACCTCTAGCCCTGGCAAAAGTTAAGACAAAGGTGTTTGCTTTGTGCCTCATGCATTGCGCAGCAGGTACATTATTTCTCTGCCTGGCAAGTGATGCTGAGAGCATGAACGCGCTAATATTTGTGTAGCAGTCTTGCTACGGTAACTACATCTCGAACTGACTGACTCATCATGGTGAGCTATGGAAGGGGTGAGCATGGACATAGTCAAATCCATACAGAGGTAGCTCCTGCAAGCTGGAAGTCAGGGAGATGGTGTGTGGTTTGAAGGTGTTTGTGTTGTAATGTCTCCCTGCCACACTGTCTGTGCCATTTCTGTGGATAGACTTCAGCACGTTCCTGTATCAAAATAAAAAGTGCTCATTTAACAGTTAAAATAAACTGCATTTAATCATCTTGGGTAGTGCTGTTCTTCGAGCCTGATGCCCTTGGAGGATATTGCTTTAGATGCATTTTAACAACAGGCATTTCTCCTCCGCTAGATTCTCAGCAGACGGGGATTAGGATGCGGTACTTGGCTGAAGCCATCCTGCTGACAGATCGCAGTGACCTTGCTGTGACTTGTGTTCTGATCTCACTGGCACTGCTGGAATTTGACACACTAGAACATGAGATACTGGATCCATTATACCACTAATTGGTATCCAGAGCATTGTGTTCCTGCCTCCTTCACCATCTGATGCAGGTGGCAGATAGTTCTAATTTATCTTTGCCATGTGATTTAGAAGGCTTAAATCTCTGTCATCAACCAGTTGATGCCCTTATCCTTTCATGCGGCTGTCTTTATCATACGCAGGTGAACGAATTGACACACGCTTGTATTGCAAGCGTGGTTGGTCTCCTTATTGATGGGTGCTTTTCTGGAATGGAAGGAAATTGCTCACTGAACATGGATAAAATACACTAAATATTTTCTCACACATCTTTTGAGGTAGATCTTGAAATATTTTATTTATTTGTCAAGTGTACAGTAACATGATATTTTATTTCTACAAGGTTATTTAATTTTTTGACTGCATAGATTGGCTTTTATTTTTGTCTAGCAGTAGTAAGTAAGGTAACACAGTAGAAAAAATTCATATCCTTAACCAAAACATTTCAGAGTTTGCTCAGAATGGCAGTTTTTGTTTTTATATTTATTTTTTTGTCCAATAATCACAAGGCTGAACAAAAAGTTCAACAAACTGAAAGAGAAAACAACTCCACGTAGGATGATTTCTACAGCACTTTATTTTTCCCAATGGACAAAAAAAAAAGACAATAGTTTTCTGAAGTCCAGTATCGTCAGTCCTACAAGTTGATATTTCATGCTGTTAATGTAATCATTAGGGAAGTTTATGACCCTGAGGAATATGACTTGCAAATGCCTTGGTATCAAGAGGAAACAAGTAACAAGTCTGGCCTTGAGGGAGCAAAGGGAGCAATCGTAAACAGCAAACTACCTGATGCAAGTAACAGAAAATACATTGTGGATTTATTACTGCAGCTTTGCCAGCTGAAAGTAATAACTATTTCTTTGCAGTACTGGTTAGACACCGACAGCTAAATCTACAGGGGGACCACAGAGTAATTATCAGCATAAGTGCTAATGCAGCTCACATCCCTGAACTGGTTTATTATAACTGGGCCATGTTTTTTCTTTCTGTGAACAGGGAGTAGTTGGCAAGCTATAGAAGAGAACTCCTGATAATATTGACAAGGTGAATTAATGACTCTTAAACTGTACTAATGAGGCTATTCCAGAATGCAGTTCAAGCAGGAACACTCAAAAAGAGTTTAATGCATAGGACGTGTTGAGGGCCAAGGTCTCTCTTATCGTTTCATCTCACTGATTATCTTTTAATGGCCTACAAAACCTGACAGATCTGAACAAGCAGGTACTCTTTATTGGGAAACACTGAAGATTGATTTCCTGATCTTATTGACTCCCTTTTTGAGTACAGGCGCACACAACTGAAGGCAGGTTTATTTCTTCAATAAAGATGTGACAGAGATAGGTTGGTGATAATACTCTTTTCCTTGACCTTAGTCACATGACCTAAATTGGGATTAGAAAATCCCACAGCAGAAGTTATCATCTGCTGAGTACAGCAGTTACAGTTCACAGTGCTTTTTAATGATGATCATACAGCTGAATTTAAAGCTTTAGGCAACTGTGTTGAATGGTGATAAACTACTGCTCAGTGGTTTGGTGACTTATGAACAGACTATACATGCAGTTTACCTATTTGTTTTTTCTAGATCGTATTATGGTTGAAGAGCATGTTGGTCCCCTTTTCCGTTGTGTCCAGGCTCCTCATATGTTGATTGCTCTTCGTAAGTGTATCTTGATTAATCCTCACAATTTTCTTGGCCTTTCTCATGTCATCGTAAGTATCTGAAATGTAGACGAGAGGGATCTCTTTGTTTTTTTTACACAGGAAGGGTGTTAATCAAGAGACAGTTTCCCAAATAATTATAAATTGCAGGATTCTTTACCAGGCAACATTATACAGCAGTGTTTAGTACTTCAGCAAAGTGCCACATGCAAAACTATTAAGACATCACAAGGTGACCTGATTTTTTTTTTTAGAGTATGGTGAGACGTTTTTCAAGAGGCTAGACCTCTTAGAAGTTGGGACCTCAGGCTGTGGTTCCACACTATGAGGCTTCTGGTGGTAGTGCCAGATAAAGGAGTTCCTGCTTCCTTCTCCTAGTACCCGCTCATACTGTTCCTTCCCCTGCACTGCAAGGAACTAGCCCTTCGGTCACCCAACACAGAAGCCGCAAACCAGATCAAGGAAATAATCCATGTTAAAAAATAACTTTTGTTTTGTTTTTCGGAAGCATAGGTGCAGGGGTGGTGTTTCACAGTGCTTGGCCAGTGGGAGGTGAAGGTGGATCTCCAGGTCAAGATGTTTCTGCCAAAAATTTGTTACTGTGAAACCATGGTTTCAGATTTCCCATCTTCCCTAGAAAGAACAAACTCATTTTCTTTCCTCTTTACTGCCTCCTTGGCCTTACTTAAAAGAGACCTGAGACCTGTACTACTGGTATCTAACCATTTATTTCAATAAGGCCATTGTGAGAGCATTCTAGGTTCACTCTGTGAGCAGATTAAAGTATTTTATTTCACTATTGGCCACTTAGGCCTTGAACGCACACTGATTATTAACTACTTCCTATCTTCAGTTGTTGCTGAAGCAGTCATTTTATTGAATTGCTTAAGCATAGCATGGCCAAAGGTTGGGGAAGCTATGAAACCACAGGTAGCTAAAAATTCTCCAACCTAAAGACAGGTTTGAGGAGTGATAACCTATCATCAACAGCTTTGCAAATAGAATGATAGGCTCTGTTAATCATTGTGAATAGTCTGCTCTGAAAAGTTCCGATATTGTCACCAAGGAGTGGTCCAGTCCACCCCTCGTTAGGGTGATGAAACTACTTCAGAGGGTTGAGGCCAAACCTCCAAGGTACAACCAGTTATCCTGCATTGCTGGGGTGTGGGCCCTTTCCTGCATCCTTGGGAGGACAACAAACCAAAGGTGGTGCTGGCTAGAAAAGCAGAAGTTGCCCAACCAAACAGCGGTTTCCACAAACCAAGGTGTAATCCCTTAATCCCATAATCCAGGGGAGAATCCCCCTACTCCTGCACAGACTGTGAATTCCCCCAGGCCTTGGTACCGTGACTGCTCCTGCCCAACATCCCCCCTGCTGAGTCACACAGTTGTACAAACCTGAGCCAGATGACAGACAAGCACATGGCAACATTTCTGTTGAACGCATTCTGGTGTGAATATCGGCTTTGTGTGTTTATTCAGGCTTTACAGCGGCCCTGCAAAGATGGGCAGTGCTTGATCTGGTGTAAAATCTGCCAGGGCAAAATTAATCCATCAAAAATGCTTTATTGAATTTGAACCAGTAGAGTGAATTTATACTGCATGAGCACCTAATGTCCCATGGCCGTGGCACTTCTGGGTCCGTTTGCTGTTGCCTTAGAGGAGAGTTTACCATACCATTGAAGATTTGTAGACCAGAAAAAGTGGGACTGGATGCATTTAGGGCAAGGAGTACTGAGGGTGTTTCTCTGACAGGTGGAGAGGAGCTGGCTTTGGAGCTGATAATCAAGAAGTTTCATGAAAACTATGCTGTCAGGAAAGACACAGGGCACAGGATCTCTGGATTCAGAAAGGCAGCGGTGGGAAGCCCTCCTACTAGTGAATGAAAGCAGAAGGTGGGTCTGTCTTGTATTACAGAGTGAAGGGAGCTCTTACCTGCTGTTGGACAGGTATGTCCGAGAGTAACTCCTCTAAGGGGTACTGCTTAAAACACTCTACTTCATTGGTTTTATTTGGTCCGGGGCGATATAGCCTGTTACTGTTATTTGAGTAAAAAGGTGTGTGCATCTGTGTGTACAAACACAGGCAAGGCCATGTCATTATCTGAGAAACTTAATATCTAAGTCTAGGCAGGCATGGTCTATACTTTGAAGGTTCAAACTCGAAGCACTACTCAAAAAAAAGAGTTTAATTACTATCCTTGGAGCCTGGTTCTCACCCAGCACTGCTTGGTATCAATAGCTATCTGCTGTCTACCATTCCCTGCTCTCTAAAAATAGACCGAGATAAAGGCCATATAAACTGGAGACATAAAGAGGCAGGATTAATTTTTTTTTCAGGGTAAAAAGGCAAATGCATAGCTTAAAATGCAGACATAGGAGTGGCAAGTTTGTCAGGTTACCTTTAGAGGAAAACCCTATTAAACATTTACTCAGGGCCTAGAGATTCCCAGGTACGTTTATCTAGAAAAGGAAGATAAATTTAAAAATAAGGTTAGGAATAACTGTTTGTAAGTAGTCTAAGTATCTCACAAAGTGACTCAATCTGCCTGGAAAACATGTCAATCTCCACATCGGGCTGGTCTACCCCTCCCTTCTCACAGGTGAATGCTCTTGGGAGCAGTGACTTGTCCCGCTCCTTTGCTGGGTAAGCAAGGAGCAGCTCAGCTGAGAAAATATTATTTCTAGTGCTCTGTTTGTAACCTTGAGAGGATCTCCATGGCAACAGAAGTTGCTGAATAGAGTTGGTCATGACATTTTGACAGAAGTTTTCCACTAGAAAATGCTGTTTTAATGCAGAAGTGTTCGGGAGAATGATTTGATGTTGATGATATTTTGGTCTCAAAAAAATTGAGGATAATCTGAAAAATGTCCTGGAAGGAAGAGGTTTTTTCTTTTTTAAGCCTGCCGCTTTCCCTCCTGGGAGCTTTCATGTCAGGAAACAAGACTACTATCTCTTCCTTTTCTATTTTGGGACTAGTGGTTGAATTCCCAGTTCATCTCCTCTTTTTGGCTGTTTATTGTTAATACTTTTCTGAAAAGGCTCTAAACAAAACAGGAGATGAGAGAAGCTGTAAATCCTCAAGTATCTAAAGTATTGGTTTTTTTTTAAGTTCTATTTCAGGAAAGAGAAATTCTGAAATAAAAGCAAAATAATACAGTGGAAGAGTGTACTGTAATTACTTACCCATTCTGTTTTGAACAGTTGATTTTATACTTTATGGCCTAAAATATCAGATTAAAACTCACTCTTCTTTGCTCTTCATGAATTATCTTCATCCCTTCTCTCCACTCCTAGACCTGAACTGCTGGATGTAGTGACAGCCAGAGACATGTCATTGTGTATCATATCCTCTCACCAACATCATTAGTTTCACTGAGGAAAGGTCTTGGCACATGCAAGTGCCAGCCTACTGCTTCGTCTGTTTTCCCAGCGATGGCTCCTTATGAAACCAGTGCAGAAAATAGTATAGGTAGTGAATGTTCCTCTAGAGGCAGTTTTCACAGTTGTTCTGCTTCATGACTTCTTCCTTGCCCATTCAGTACTAAGAATACGAATAAAGACGCAAACAGTAATTCCTTGCAGTCAGAAAAGACAGGGAAATACACACCCATCTTCCTCACTGTCTTCAGCAAGGATGATATTTTTAAGAGCTTCGCTTGGGATTTTCGGAGCTGGACTCGGCACTTGAGATCATGAGTCAAATTTGCTGATTATTTCAGCCACTTGACTGACTGCTGTCACTAGTTGCCGTTTCAGTACCACCTCTCCTCGCACTGCTCAGCTGCAAGATTACAGCAGCATTCCCATGTGCTTTCTTTCCCCCACCCTTGCCACATCTCTTGGAGGATTGTCTTTTTCCAGGGTTTCACAGGCGAACACGGGACTGTAGCTGCACCACGTGGGGCCAGGTGGTGCCTGCGCTCCTGGGCGAGTGCTGGATGAGTTTGCTCTGGGCTCACAAGTCCGATGAAGTGGTAGAGGGACAGACTGCTGTTGGAAACACAGCAGCGGGCTGATATACAGAGAGGTATTGATGCAGGCAGCTGTAGCAGGAGTCCCGAAGCTGGAAGCTGCTAGCCGTACTGCAGCTACACCAGAGCAGTGGTACACACAACAAAATCCAACCTGCTGTCTTTTATCCTGGAGAGGACGGGAAGCAGATATTTTGGCAGCTGTCAGACACCCAGATAGCTCCTCCTGCACCCACCTGTTATCCAGCCCAGAGCCAGGAACCGCTGCTGCTGCTGCTGACAAGGAAGACCACAAGTCCCTTTCCAGGACCCAGCCACCACGAGCAAGCTATGCACGTTTGCATGGTGTGGACTCGTTTTAGGTAAATTTGCCGTGCAGGAATGTGCCAGGTCACTGGAGGTGATCATACCATGTGGCAAATTCTGAGAATGGTAACATGGTTTGTCAAACAAGGTATCTGGAGAAAGTGTTAAGTTTTCTAACTGGAATAGCTAAGATGAACAAAAGGATGGCGGAGAGCAGAGAAACAAATAGCCCAAGGTCACGGAGCATGTTAGTAGCATAGCTGCGGTGAGCACCCAGTATCCTAATTGTCTGGCCATTTTCCTATCATCTAATCCATAGACTAATGTTTTAGGTTCAGTGGGCTTACGTCTGCTTGGGATACATTTTTCCTGGAAACTATTGTCTCTGCTTACCTCAAACCACATCACACCACAGGGTTTGCACTTGTTCTGGCCACTCAGCATCTTGACTCTGGTGTTAAAACTGGCAAAGGGGCAGATTATAGCCACTTTGTCAAGGCTGACTGATGGAAAAAGGCACAAAGCCAACATCAAATGCCAGCTCTGATATGAGGTTGACGCAAAAGAGACTGAGGAACCATATAGGACTGCTGCTCTGGTTATATAACCTGGAATATTTTTTTGTAAATGCTCAAACCGACATGCATTGTGTTTGTCAGTGCCCTTGTTTTATAGCCTTGCTGAAGACTCATTGACAGATGGCACTCAAGAGAGTGCTTTTTATAGGTGTCAGTGTCCAACTCGGATACAGTTTCTGAAGACGAAAGGTGTTTGAGGGTGGAGGGTTCTGACGCACTGCCAAAGCATTTTGTAAAAGGTGCTTTAGTGGTACTTCATATTCTTCAAAAAGGGGAGGTATGTGGGAGATGAATGAGGAACATCGACTCTCATGGATGTTGAGTCACCAGATGATTCTGGTAGACGGTGAAGAGCATTTATGCAATAGAAGAACAAGAAAACAGGAATTTAAAGGGCATAAACACTGTGTCCAGGGGACGCAGGATTTGGGCACTGCCTATCTAACCTGATATTCTGGAGAACGATTTGTTGTCACAGCTTGACCAGTTCTTACCTGGAAGTGTGTTGTAAGTGAACCCAAACATAGGGTATCTCATGCTTTGTAGCACCTTTCTCCTTTGTGGCACAGGGGCCTTGGGGCTGACAGTCACCCCAGTGCAGTCTGTGCCCTAACCTGTGGGTGCTTTCCCATGGGGGCCAAACATGGGGGGCAGAGCCAGGTGCTGGTAACAAGCTCCATTGACAGCCCCAGACTGGGGGAGTGATGATCCAGGCCCAGGGTCCATCCAGGGTACCCATCTGGGAACAAAAGGAGACAGGGCCGGATACAGGGTTGAAGACAAGGCTGCAGTGTGGATCTGAAGTCCATGAAGGAGGCAGAGCTAGAGGCTGGCACTCGTATGGCATCGCTAGCATGGGGACTGATGGCTCTGGGCTGAGCTGAAATGGGGTCGTGGGCCATGGGCAAGGTGGTGGGAGAGGCCCTAAGTGAGGTTCATCAACACCAGTAAGGCCTCTTGGTCACTTAGGACCCTGATGTTCTGACAGAAAAAGGTGTGCTTTTGCTACAGGATGACTCATGCAGTGGCTGTCCAGTTTTCCCAGGAGGAAACAGGGGTGGTTTCAGCTGCAGGACATGCAAAGAGTACTTTGTCTCTATGTATGAGTTTGCAGTTAGGTAGATAGAAGTAAAGGATGCATTCCTTATTGTGCTGTCATTAAACCCTTTATTTAGTGGAGATATCTGGCTCTCAGTGTAGCTACTGTTTCTAGCTCTGAGGCTAAAGGATTTGCAGGCTCTGACTTCTTCCCACATTTTTGGGAGCCAGGACATGGCAGTCCAGTCATCTCCAGTTCGCAGTTTCTGGCTGGCCCATGCTCTAGGTAGTGGAGATCCAGGCTCCCAATTGACGTGTTTGGGGACAAGATGGTGGGCAGGCTGAAAAACAAGCATAGTCAAGGGATTCATTAACCACAGGCACTTTGCTCTTTACATGTACTAGGGAGCTATACATATCACTGAAACAATGCAGGCCCATAAAGTACCTTTTGTGGAAGTCTGTGGCAGACACAAATATAGAATCCATTTATTCTTGGAAGCATTCAGCTGTGGAATGATCCTTTCTCTTCTGGAAGATATAAATCTACTTTACCACACACTTTACAACTTCTACAGCAAAAGAAGCAAGCCCAAAGGGCCAATAGTCTTCTCTGGAAGGCATCTCCGAGTAGGATCTTGTGTGCACTGAATGAGGTACAGGGTCTTTGCAAACCAATGGTATGTATTCCTGCAGTGAAAGATTGTGCTGTAGAGCAAATATATTGTCGTGCAAGGGAGATGAAGATAAGGTAATGCAAGCAACTGTGTCATTTCCTAATTCTTTCCTGCGGCTTCAGCTTTATTAATTTTTTTTTTTTCCTGTGACAGGTTTGTTGTGTGCCACTTCACAGGGCTTAAAGGGGAAATAGAAAATGCTTCACAATATGAGGCCTACTTTATTAGATTCTTAAACACTAAGAAGCAACTTCACCAACATGGCAATGATGTCGATGTCCTGTGTAAGCCATTTGAAACCTTTGGATTAATTGGATGTATTCCCATCTTTCCCATGTGCCCTCCGCAGAGTGGAGGGGGTTAGTTTGCCCATGTCACATTTGCTGCAGCAGGAGAATGGTGAGAGGCCTTATCTGAAGGCAACTATACCCTAGTGGGCTTCAATCCTTCTGGCTTGTGTAGAGAGCTTTTTTGCTGTTCACGCTAACCTTTTTTTCCTCAGTTTTGAAATTAAATCCTTAAGATTCCTGTCCCAGGCTAGCCTCATGCCCATCTCCTCTCCTGCCGTGTATATGAGAAAAAGGTCTTCTCTTACACAAGGCTGCTAAGCCTTGTCCCCAGATATGGGGACATAAAGGTTTCCAAAGGAGAAGTTTACCTGCATTTTTTATTTTGGGTAAAATGTGAGCAAAGCAGGCTTTTCTTTGGATTCATTCTTACACATTGTTGCACTATTTTGACTGATACTTTCTTAAAGCAGATGTCCAGCTGGAAAATTTAAGCTGCGGAATGGAGATCTGGCAAAGTATTCAGAACTAAATAAACACCACGGAATGGGAATTGTCAGACAATGCTAATTATAGGTGTGGGAAGCAGCAGTAACAACCAACATGACAATTTCTGCTCTCTCTCTGTTTTGCAATTTAATGCTCTTACGCTCTGTTGCCTAATTTTAGAGGAAATTCACAGTAGCAGTTCACAACCAGGTAATGCTTATAGCCATCTGGAACAGAGATTATCTTAAAATGGGAAGTAGAGGAAACGTTTTTCCATGCGGTTGTGACGCTGTCTGTTCCTGACCTCTCTAATGACTGGAATTTAGGGAAAGCAATCATTAGAGGGAGGAGAGGAAGGAAATGCAGGGGGAGAAGGTGGAGCAGGACAGAGTGCCAGACTGTCAGAGCCAGCAGAGTCAGTAGGTGCACAGGCGAAAGTAGGACCGAGGATTTACAGTGAGTGAGAAGCAGAGTCAATATGTGGATAAAACCAGTATCAGGGAGTGTAAGGAGCACGAGGAAGGGAGGAAAATGCAAAAAATTACTTGGAAGAAGCAAAAATGACAGGAATGGGTAAGAGAGGCTAAATAAAAGCTATGATTTGAGACTAATAAGAACCACCAACAAACATGCGTGGTGGTCCAGTCGTGTTCAGAGAAGCTGCTATCTATCTCTTAAATTATGACGAGGAAGATCAGCTGCTACTTTTGAATTATAATAAGTATTCGCTCTGAATAAAGGGCAGTGGGGAGGGAGTCTATCCGCAAAGTATTGGACTGAAATCTGTGCTCTTCATATAAAAAGAAGAAAAATAATTTACATTTTTGTAGCTCTTTTCTTTTTTCTTTTTTTTGGTCCATTAGTACATGAGTCCTGCCCAGTGCTTTTATTCAGCCCATCTTACCTGTCTCTACTTTCTGCCTATGAAATCCATGAGGAGGTTCTGCAGGGTTTTTGGTGAGAAGAGTCTTCAGACCTCAGAGATGCTTTGCGTAGCAGCTCATAAATGCCTAACCACACAAGTTTTAGGATGTGGCAACAGGTAGTTATTTAATTTCATTACTTTTAGTATAGTCCTGTAATCAGACCAGTATTGTCAGACTGACCAGTATGAATGATAAGCTCAGGCATAGTTTTGTGTCAACTGTCATTAACAGTTGTTCATTCACTTTAATGTCAACCCACTTCCAAAGACCATAAAAATAGACTACATTACATCTGGATGGAGTAAATAGCACGACAAAAATTTGTGTGGATGTGTTGTGTGACAGTCACTCTCAAAACACTGTCATAGTTCATCACAGTAGGAAGGTAAAGCAACAGCACGTGGGGAGAGGAGAGGAATGGAGAGGGGTGGAAAAAGAAAAGAAAGTGTTATACTGTGAAGATAGTTACCTGCCCTTCAGAAGTTACATTGAACTTTGTAGATAATATTTTGCATGGCAGAAAATCACCAAGTCTCTCTTGAATATAAAAATCATAAAAATTCATATTCACAGCAGAACCAGAAAAGAAGTTAGGCAGGACTGTGTGGGAACCCACCTGGGGTAAGGAGCACTTGTGGCCTTTGACAGTCTTTAGCTGCCTCAAAAAATGATGGGCTTATGCTTATAACTAGACAAACCCCACAGTTTAGAGCAGAAGTTCATATCTCTCACTTCAACAGAAACAATAAATTTAATCGCAGTGCAGAACTATGCATTATAACACTGTTTTTGAAATATGTCAAAAAGGAATGTCTTGCAAATCTGAAAAAGTTCTGGACGATGGAAATCTTGAAGAGGATCAGTACACAATCAGCTTGACCCCAATGTTACAAGAGCCTTACACTGTTTGGGGTGTAATTCTCCTGCTGTGAAGTAAACCATGTTTAATATCCTGCTTGCTTACAGCGTTGTTTTTCAGTCCCAGGAAAATAATGTAAATCAACTTTTATGATTCTGGAAAAAAAAATAAATTGATATTTAGATTGTCTGAGCAAATGGAGATTTTTTTTTTTTTTGAACTGGTTTCAATAACTTTCTGTAAGATAACAGTTGGCTTTCTACAGATAGAGTAATTAGTCATGAACTGAAACCAGAACTATATAGCTGAAACCTGTTGTTTAATTAACAGTCCCCCACATTCGCAAGTATCATAAGACAGTAAATAGTTCTGAATCTTCCCGAAAAAAATAATGGTTGAATACCTGTAAAATCCATTATGTAATAGCAGAAGGGATGTTAGCATTATATTAGCAAATTTGGAGAGCTGGCTTTTCTTGGGAACTTTTTGTCTCAGACATCTCAGGCATCTCCAGCTGTAAACTTTCCTGATGATTTTGCTCCCACAGTATGTTGTAGCTTTCATCTCAGTGGATTCACTGCAATGAATTAAGTGCCATTTGGAATGAATGTGCCTTCTGTTCCTAAAATACTTGATTTTTGCAGACTTTTTGACAGATTGTCTACCATATTTAGGGAGTTCTAACCTTTTTTTCCCACTTCAGACTCTTATACAAGGAGCTTGCATTTCTTCTTTCACAGCTTTAGAGGCATAATGTGAGGCATTTCTCCGAAAGCAAAGCCAATGCCTTTTTCTCTGGGGTGTGCTTCTGATTTAAGAAAGAACAAAGGTGCTTTGGTGGCACACTCACCACTTCATTTTTCATGTCTTGAAATAATACTGTTTGATTGTTGTGATTTAACTAATTTTATGAATTGCCTGGAACTGCATTTTATAAGTGCTTATGAAAACATTTAGGATCTTGCAGTTCTGAATGATATGCTAGCAGGACAAGTCTCGGTGATTTCCAGAGTCAATGGGTCTGTGTTCCTCATGGTTCCTCCAGGTGCCGTCTTGTTGCTGCTCCAGACACAAAAGCTGTTGTTTCAGACCCACCATCATACTGTTGTTTCTGATAACTGCTCAGCCAGATGTTGCAGGTGTGTAAGTCCTGATTTCTGTTATCTCATTTCAGGTAACTGGAGTTGTGAGTTTGGTTTTGTCTCCTTTTTTTTTTTTTTTTTAAAGTGATTTTGAAACGTGAAAATTATTTAATTGCATCCAAATCAAATAAAAACTCATTCTGTTTTAGTTACTTAAAAATTATACATCCAAATCTAAACTGGCCTTCCTTGGCTTTCTTTGCAGTCAAAAGAGAGAAAGTTTGGCTTCCAGGAAGCCATGAAACTGATGGCAGTCACAAGCTAGGACAAGATGACTCGTCTGGAAGAGGTACTCAGTGTATTCCCTGACTATACATTGAGGCAAAAATGACCACCTTCCACTTTGGCATCTGAGTTTTAAACTCCTGGATAAGAAAAGATGAATTCTATCCTTCCTGCCATAAATACAGTTTTTAGTTTTTTTGCTTGTTTGTTTGTTTGTTGGGGTTTTTTTGTTTGTTTGTTTTTGTGGTGACCTAAGTACCTTGATGCTTCTTGTATTTGTTATTCTTCAGTGAGAAAAATATAGATTGCTTAGAAGTTCCAAGCCTTGATTAAATTGAATACATGCATGGCAACTGTGTATCTGTCTAACTGGAGTACTCCATCATTCTCTTCAGACTAATCGAAGCGTGAAAAATCATTCGACTAGGATGAAAAGAAAGAGAGATCATATTTCACAGAGTTATGTGCTAAGAAAATATGAAGTTATGGTGGATAAAGTATCTCAGAAATGTGAATAAAATGGAGTATTTGGTTTCTGGAACAGGCAACGGAACAGAGAGTACATTATGACAAACAACAGAAATTGATCTATTTGCTGCTGGGAATGTAGGATTTTTCTTATTTTGTCAGCTGCTTGTTGATTGGTTTCAACACTTAAAAAAAATATGCAACTTTTTGCCGTACTTCACATGACATTGGATTAGAGAGCTGAAGCACCTGTAGGTCTCTGAGGCAAAATCCAGCTCACATGCTGGTTCCTGCAGCCTTTGTGGAGCAGCTAAGAGAGAACAGCCCATAGCTGGCTCCTTATTGTGCTGGAAACAATCTGCTTTTCTGTTTAGGAACCTGAGACCATCAGTTATTCTTTCCTCCATGTTGCTGACAAGTGAAATAAAAATCAAGGGGCAGCTGGAGGCTCACTGGCCTTGAGAAAGCTGAAAGTGCAAAAGGGCCGTTGACTCTTTGGTCAGTTTGTGCTTTTGTGGAGATCACTCACTGTGCTGGGATAACGAAAACAGAGAAATACTGGCAGGGAATCTGCCCAAGAGGAGAGGTGGGACCTGGATCTGCCCCAGATGGATGGTTCAGAGATGGTCGTCCTAGGGCAGGAATGGGAATGAGAAGCCTCTGTGAGAGGAGGAGGTGGAAAAAAACACAGTAGGAGAACAAGAGGACTTCAAGTATAACAGAAGGTACCTCTTCACAAAATAAGAAGCCCCTTCTCAGCCAGGGAAGGAAGGAGCTAGACCTTCTTGTAGAGGAATTCCTCAGCTTGGAGGTAGTTAACATTTCTTGATCGTTCTCCATGGGGAAAGAGAAGGACTTGAAACTGTTGAGAGCACTACAGAATTGTACGCTGAAAAAAAGTGGATATGTATAGAGCATGGCCAGAGGTGTGATGGTTGTGTGTGATGATTGTGTGCAGTCACAGCATTGTGGCCATGGAGGGGCCTTCGCTGCAGGTCCAGCTTGTGCCACCAACATGAGCTGGGCTGTAGTGATACCTCAGGGAGCCTCTGCCATGAGACTCTCACCACCACAGGAGGGACAACCCTGACCACATCCTATCACTGCAGAGGAGGCATAAGTAAATTCCTAGGGGACCAGCCCAGATACAACAGCCAGCCCACCTATAATAGCTAAACACTGAACTCTAACTATCAGCTTACTGTTTTTTAACTACATCACCTTTTCCTCTGAGCTAGTGAGGAAAACTATCTGCAACCCCTGTCTTCACAGGCTTTGATAGAAAGGTAAAAGCGAAGTAAGGTAAGATGAAGTGGTGGTAGAAAAGACTGAAGGATCCCAACAAAAATGTAGTGATGTAGAAGAAGTGAGGAAAAGGAGCTGGATCTAGGGAGTTGTCACAGTGAAAGATTGTGTGAGGTTTTTTTCTCTTCATTTTTTTTTCACATGCAGGAGAAAATTTAGTATGTGCAAGCTACGTCTGTTGACTGAGTTACTGTAGGTCATGTAAATTCTTTCTTTCAAATAATAAACTATTCAGGAATGGGGTTTGGAAAGTCCTGGGTATGGTATTTGCCTTTTTCTCCACTGGCAGAGGCCAGATACAGGCATTTTAAAATACCACAGAATTTTTTTGCACTGGAAATTTTTTTCAGAGCACTGTACTTCTAACCAGCCCACATCCCAGTGGGATGCAGTATACTTAAATGGGTATGCTTACACTGATATACCTTATTCTGGTCTGAGAAGAAAAGTAAACCCTCCCGTATAAGGCTCTTTGATGCTATACATGGTGTCCATCTTCCCAAATTTAGGCACCTATAAATTTGTCAAGTGTCCTGGACCTCCTTTTAGTCAATGGGAGAAATAGTACCTTCAGTATATGTGTGTGAAACCTGAGATTAATCAGAGAAATCACCCTGGAGGTGTCAGTCCCTCCCCACCGACCATACAGAGTGCTTAACACAAATCGGATTTAGACATGTAACTATCAAATGTTTAAATTGGAATGCAATAAATCTGAGCATATGTATCTGCACTAGAGCTTGAATCATTGCAGCCACACCAGTGCGAAATGATGAATTCAACCAGCAGAGCTTTCCTCCCAGTAATGTAAACCAAAGCTTATGCTTAAGGCACATGACAGACCTTTCATATGCTGTAGGTAGGGACTCTGCTACATGGTAGGAACAGCAGACTGAATACTTATGTAGGTGGGTTTGCTAACTGTGTGCTAGAAATATTACTGTGATAAGTATCTAGTAGATTTTAGTGCACATCCAAAATACAACAGCTGATAACATGTTTTGAGCTAGTGGTATAGAATTAGAAGCTGCCGAGATAATGCTGCTGATAGTTAAGCTTTCCAAACGTGTTTCTCTATAAAAGCAGCAGTGTGTTTCATCCCAGTGTAAGTACAGGTGATTCCTGACTTGAGTGAAAATATTTCCGATTTTTGTGGAATGCAGAATAGGGAATTATGAAAACAACCCATGGGCTTTCCAAGAGAACCTCTCTCCATCTCTGCCACCCCAAACAGTGAAGAGGTGGTTTACAAGAACAGTGTTCATCATGGATTGACTTTCACACTGCATGGATAATGTACTGAACAGTTCTGAGCTGGTGCTCTGGGCAGGGACCCCAGAGTGCCTGTACTTTGTAAAAGATGATCTGAGTGAATGGGGCATTCACCTTTGACGGTAATAATTAGGAATGCTGTTTGAGATACACATCTGAATATGTTCTCAGGATGATTTATTTATTTATCAGTGATCTAGAATTTTAAAGTGAGCTCTACAGCTTGGTGAAAACAGAAGTGCAGTTTTAACCCTAAAGTGAATGACATTATCCCAAAACGAGCAATACTAACATCCTTGTACCTGTTTATCAACCCTTTACATCCTCCTACTCATAGTCCAGTTTATAAATGCTTACTTGCATGGCTCAATAAGAACATAATTTGTATTTGCAATCAATTACTAAGGTCTCCGCACATGGTTTGGTTACAGGGGCTTGAAAAGATGCCCCTGAGCTAATAAAGTTCAGAAGAGCTTTACTAACTGTTGGTATTTGTCCAGGTGTGTGAACTCAGCCTACTGCAGTGGTAAGGTGATGTGACTAAGGTTAAGCTTCTGTGAAAGATACTGAAACAGGCCATATTACCTCATATTTGGGGCAGTCTAAGAGCATGCCCATGGGTAGCTGGCATGGTTAATCTGACAGGCTGTAAGTTGTTAAGGTGCCATAATTTGATCATGTGATTGAGACCAAAATGCTTGGCCTGACATAGGCCTAGGATGACACCCTGTAGTCTTTGAGATAGGGTCAGCGTACCCTTGCTTGCAATGGCAGAGAAGATCCCTTCCCATGTGCATGTGTGGTTTTTCTGGTTCTCTTCATTTCTGGGTGTGTGTATGTGGCCATCACAGCACACACCGCCCTGTGCACCTCCATGCGACTGCATCCCAAGGGAGCTCTGCTCTCAGCCTGCACAACATGGAATGGTTCCCAGGGAGTGCAGGTACAGAACAGGTAGGTGGGAGGGACTCCTGGATGTAGCTGAGGTGGCAGAAAGCTGGCATGTGGACAAAAAATTAATTATGTTGTTGCCTGTAACTTTGTACAGTGATTAGTCCTTTAAAGATGTGGGAAATTGTGGATTATGAAGGATTAATCTTATTATTTCATTTCTTTTAAGGTTTCATGGGAGTACCTACTGGACCACACTGTGATACCCTCCCACTCTGCCTGCCTACAATTTCTTCATATAGAAAATAGAGTTTGTGGAGGAAAAATGATAAGAAGGCAATCCGTACACTTTTCTTTCCTTACAGGCTGGATGCCAACAAGTGGCCATGAGTCTTGATACGCCCCAGGTCAAGACAAGACATGCCAGACAAGACATCACCTGAGATTTGCAAAACACTTCTGGTTCCCACAGTCCAGACACAGCTTGAGCTCTCTGAGCAGGTTGCTGAGGTAGCACAAGGGTCCAAAGCAGCATGTGTGTCTGGACTGAACAGGAGCAGTAAAGAGCTGGGGAAATCAAAATTATTTTATGATTAATGTATTGTAATAGCAGAAATTCCTTCAGTTCCTTTTATCCACTTAGATCAAGCTGTCTGGAAGCATTTCATGTCTTTTCTTGCATCACATGAGGAAAAAGATGAAAAGAAGAGAAGAATGCTGTGCTCAACCCTTGCTCAGTGGGTTGAACCCTTGTTCACTATCCCGAACTCACTAGGATCTGATGAAGAATTTTTTTTTTTTTTTAAGTATACAGGCCCTGGAACATAGTGGAAGCTACGCTTCTAAATTCTCAGCAAAAGGCTGGGCTGACGCCTTTTTCCAAGGTGTGCAAATATACAAGTTTACCGACAATTGTCATGGTTAGGTTTTTGATGAATGCTTAGTTCTTACTTGTCAAGAACAAAAAGACTTAGATATGTTTACAGATCAGGCTGCTGGTGACCTCCACTTTCCATTTTGTCATGTTTAATGTGCAGTTTTGATGTTTTGAATTTTTACTTAGCAGGCTGAGAGCTGCACCATAATACTTTTAAAATTAGTTTTCATAGCTTAAATGTTAATTGGAGTTTCTGTTGCGAAGGTTGAGATTTAAACGCTGCCAATATAGCTTTACATGGAGCAAAGTAAGAATTAGGACAATGTGAAATATGTCCTGGTGCTGCATCAAAATGAAAATATGGAGTGCTACCAGACGTAGACTTGTGCAGGGCACCACAGAAGCGTGTTGTGTAGTATCCACTGAGTAAGGTTGTTACTTTGCAAGGCAGAAGACAATAGAATAAAACCCACATCAACCCACGTTAGCTATTTCCTCTTAGGAAACACTGGATATTGTTTTTCTTAGCCACCATTCGTGAAGCACATGTTATGATAATTGTCAAGTGCTGTGATACTTCTTCTTATTTGGTAAATCTTGTAGATGTGGATGAGATATTATTTTTCCATGGGCATGTTTATATGAATTGCAGCCAGTGCCTCTACCTAGAAAACTATGTCAATGTAATGCAACGTTATGTAAGATTTGTTTAGGTTCTTATATGCTGCACGTCATAGGGTTGAATGTCTTCCAAAAATGCATTAAGTGATGAGATTGTCATCTGCTGCATATGGTTTTCTCTCTCCTGTTCTTTCCAAAGGTGACTTTCGTGCTCTTTTTATTTTCAGTATCATTTAAAATAGTTGTTACATTATCTGTACACAGTCCAGTATGTATTTATGTGGCGCACAGAGTAGAAGACAGTGAGCATTGTGCTGGGGATAATTCCAGTGGGAACTCATCCAAAAGTCTGAGACTGGCCCAAGAAAGCTCTTTTTTCTGCTGAGCTTTTCTTTGGAGATCGGTAACCGCACTGCACCTGCACAATGAAGCTACTGTCTGGTTTTCCTCACTCTGTCAGTGACCTTTCGCGTAAGTGTCGAGAGTCCCAAACTTCTGAATCTCTTAGGAATAAGGATGCAACACTGACAGTAACATCACAGATTAAATACAGGTCTCAGACCTGCACCCATAGAATCCCAGAATGGTTGGGGTTGGAAGGGACCTCTGGAGATCATCCAGTCCAACCCACCTGCTAAAGCAGGTTCACCTGGAGCAGATCACACAGGAAGGTGTCCAGGAGGGTTTTGAATGTCTCCAGAGAAGGAGACTCCACAACCTCTCTGGGCAGCCTGTTCCAGTGCTCTGGCAGCCTCAAAGTAAAGAAGTTTCTCCACATGTTTAGATGGAACCTCCTATGTTTCAGTCTGTGCCCATTGCCCCTCATCCTATCACTGGGCACTACTGAAAGGAGTCTGGTCCCATCCCCTTGACACCCACCCTTGAGATATTTATAAACATTGATAAGATCCCCTCTCAGCCTTCTCTTCTCCAGGCTGAACAGACCCAGCTCTCTCAGTCTCTCCTCATAAGAAAGGTGCTCTAGGCCCCTCATCATCTGCGTAGCCCACCACTGGACTCCCTCCAGTAATTCACCATGCAGGAGGGGTTCTCACAACAGCTGTATCTTGTTCTTGCACATCTGCAGTGCTGATTCTCTGTAACATGCAGCAGTGCAAGGGACGGCAGGACCCAGGGTAGCGTGCTCCCAGGAGGACCCCACACTGGAAAGAGTGTTGCTGTGGGACATTCCTCTTCTCCTTTCTTGCATTCTTTCCAGCTTTTTTAGGCTGAAGTCTAACCCTAGGTCTTCAAATTCAAGTGTTAAAGCTGAAGCAGTGGCTGACATGTGTCACATGAGTGGTTATTAGAGTAGCTCAAGCCCTTTTGACCAAGTATTACTGCTGTGTAGTTTTTTGTCTTTGGTATTTTTTCTCAGATGGATATGGCTTTTGAACTGAAATGTCTTGTAGGAGCTGGGCTGCCTGGAAAACATATTGATGACATTCCAACACAGTTTTTCCAAGTGTGTTCCTTTTGCTAGCTACTTCCTGATGCTGTTTATCCAAAACACCACCTGCTATGAAGGGCAAAGCTGGCCATCTGAAATGTCTCTGTGTCCATGAAGCAGCTGTATCTATAGGCTTAATTTCTGCAGTGAATTACCAAGTGTATGTAATTTAAACCCCACTCTTCTCTGCACTCCTACCACCACCAGTCATCTCATGTCATCTGCAAGCAGTGATGGAATTAGGTTGCCAAGAACCTGGAAGGTTTGCTTTCTTTATACCAAATTTAACATAATATATGTATGGCTTATGCAAGAAGGAGGACAGTTTTTTTCTGTTTTCCTGCCATATCAGGTAACCTTGGAATCAGCTCTCTTCATGAATAGCAACATTAACTATTTATTTCAGTTCACATGGAGAAGAAGAAAAAAATGGAAATCAAGACTAAACTTGGAAAGAGTACAATAGGAAGATACAAATAAATATTTTAAAATTCCAAGAGAGTCTGAACTTGGGACTGGTATGCAAGAAAACACAGATGGTTTCCATGTGGCATGGATGCCCAAGAAGTCTGAAACAATGTGAAACTGAGAATATAGTTTTGCATTATAGTGGTCTGTGCTGTATTTGGATCAAGCAAAGAGGGAAGGAAAGAAAAACTGAATTATTTGAAAGTACAAGAAAGTACAAGTCAACTCCAGCATCATAATAATTCCTGAAATAATATTTTTAATTCTTCTTTTTTTTTTTTTCTGTTCAGGAGATCCTCAAGTACTGTGGAATAATGGAAGAGTGTCAATAGTGGATTTGAACATGAGCTGCCAGCAAGCTGGATGAATGGTGTGACTGTCACATCCACTGAATGTTCTGGAGCTTTCCTGACAAGGTTTTAATTTTCTGCCAGTGCAGGCTGGTTTTATTTTGATTTTTTTTTTTGAGACATTAGAACGTTTTTAGCCTCTGAGCTGTATCAGCCACTGAAAGGATCTGTGAGGACTAATGTAACTATTTGTTCCAAACAACCTACAGAGCTCTTTTTTGCTCCTTTTGGCAAATATCCATGAACATGTTGAAGTTTTAGAAAGCCTTGAAGCAATCATTACAGCTGTATTTGATCAATGGATTGCATGGACTGCTCACCATCGCTAAGTGATGAGATCTTTTCAGTACAGACAGCCCAATCACTGTAAGGTTGACGGTTTGACCCTTCAAAGAATCCTTAAAAATCATGAGACTGGGATGTTTAGGGGACAGTATTTTTAAGTTGTATGAGTCATATTGTTACTGTCTTTTGATCAAATACACCCCCCTTTATAAGCTAATTTTTCTCCTTCCATCCTCTCTATATCTTGTCAACCAAGTTTGTGAAACCACTTTTTGCAGAATTCTGTTAGAAGAGTATTGGGTCTTGGAACATTTCTGAATAACTCATAATGGAGAGCTTAAGTATTGAATCCAGTGAGGGTGTTTCAAGAAGGTTTTTACATTATTTGAACAGCTCCAAGACTTGCTTACCTGGCTCCACTGCAACAAAACACTCAATTTTTAATATTTTCTGTGGTTACCACTAGATATTACATCTGGTGCCAAAGTCTGTGACACTTGATTAGGTCTGTGAAAATCTCTGATCCTCGCTTGAATAAACACTTAACAAAAATATACATTGCGTACTTGGCAGCGGAGAGATGCCGCAGTTAGATGACAGAGCCGCCCTATGAAAAGGGACACATCTTATTAAAATAAATACAAATAAAACAAGAACATATCAGGAATAGTGGCCTGTGTATTTCAAAGGCAACAAGGTATGCCAAGAAAAACATTGTAGTCGTGCTTCCAGCTTAAAACAACATTTGAGAAGTATTTTAAAAAGCTTTCTACTTCAGTTTCAGTTTGGTGCCACTGTGAATTTTCAGGCTTATAGGACTATTTTTTTTTTTTTAATGTTGACACCATATAGAAAATACAGAATTAAGAAGAAGCATTCGTAATATTCGAACTCATTTGTTATTCTGTCTGAAAAGACATTAAAAAACCCCAAATAGGATGTCCTGGAAGAGAGAGAAAGAAGAATGTCCTAAAAAATAGCTTCAAAACCCGGAACGTCTGCATTGGATGCATTTATAAGCAATAACAGATAATGTATTTATCAAACTGATATTGGTTGAAAACCTAAACCAGAAATCAGTCTTTCTTGCAATAACAATAGCTGAAATGGTGATGAAAACCTTTGTTTTAGCTACCTGAGGTCAGGCTTAACAGTCTCAGCTGCAGTGGAACATACACTGTCTCTTTAACAATATTATGCAGCAGCTTCTGCTGGCTACATACTACATAAAATCCATTTTGCAGAATATTGTTCCTTGGAGCAATTATTAGCAGAATAGGAATGGTACAAACTTGGGGAAAAAAACAAACCAAACCAAACCAACAAACAACGCCCCCCCCAACAAACAAACACCCCCCCCCAAACCCAAGTCAAAATAAATGGGTTTATTTCAGACCACATTGTTATGGAAAAATAACAATGAAAACTGCATGAACGGTAAGGGAAAGGACGTGGAGAGTAAAAGGGACAGCAGAAATGCTATCTGGCTTCAGGTGGCATCTGGCAAAAGATGGCATCCAGAAAACTTTGCGGATTTGGACAGGAATGAACTGCAAACCAGCCAAACTGAGTAGTGCTCAGAAGGGAACGTCAAGGCTCAGTCTTGGATCAGTCCTGCGTTTCCATCTGTCCCCGCTCTAAAGAGTGCGGTAGCCTCGGTGCCACTGTGTGGTTGCCGGCTTAGGCCATGGCCTGAGCATCTGCTTTGTTTTGCTGGGTTTTGGTGTTCCCACCACCAAGGGGGAGTACAGAACTCTAGAAAGCGAATCTGTGCAGATGAAAGCAGTAACCTAACCCAGCTGTAAAGCAGGAGGGAAAGGAGGGACGCTGCGCTACTGTTGCTCCTGTGCAATGGGTTGTCCACCCTGGCCCTCTTGGCCTCTCTAGTTTTCTTCTTTCCCCTTTGGCTGCATTTGTCTTGTGGCACAGCATTTTATTTCTTTAGCTGTCTCTGTGTGATAGTTCAAGCTACAAAACTGGACATTATTTTATGCAGTTGGTTCCGTATACTTCCAAAGATTAGAGGAATGTGCTCCTGGGTTTTAGACAGTGACATTTGTGATGGGCTGGGAGACATGGGTTAGAGCTGTGCATTCAGCCCCAGGAGAGCCCGAAGCCCAGGACACTCCAGACCAGCTTCAGCAGAATGACACTACCTTGTCGTATCTCCATCAGTGTTTTTTGATGTGCTTAGATAAAACAACCAAACCGAAGCTTTGGAAGGGGGCAGAAAATGGAGTTTCTGTAAGTTCTATAACTAAAATAATAGAATCATAGAACCATTTTGGTTGGAAGAGATCATCAAGTACAACCATAATCTAAATTTAGCACTAAACCATGTCCTTGAGAACCTCATCTATTCATCTTCTAAACCCCGCCAGGGACGGTGATTCAACCACTTCCCTGGGCAGCCTGTTCCAATGCCTGACAACCCTTTCTGTGAAGAATTTTGTCCTAATATCCGATCTAAACCTCCCCTGGCGCACCTTGAGGCCATTTCCTCTTGTCCTATCACTTGCTACTTGGGAGAAGAGACCAACTTTCTGAAAAATAATGACATGGCACTTTGTCTTCTTTTCTCTGGAAAGTGTCTGAAGTTTCTTAAGCTGCCTGATAGGTGGTAGTGAAAGCCCAAGATCCTACAGGCTGCTCTGTCAGGGAAAAATGTAACTACTGTTTAAAGATGTATTTCATCCTGCCTCTCATATTACTAGGCTGTTTTATGCACTGGGTGTTTATAAGTTATGTTGGTCTTCAGAAAACAAAAAAACCCAAACAACCCCGAAGAAAAACAGCTAAGGTAATTTTAAAACCTTTTATTTGACAAATAATGTGTTAATAATAGAAAGAGTATCAGATTAATGCAGTATCAGATAGGGGAGGAAAGGCACATTTCCTCAGCATTAGATACTTAAGACAGGCATTGATGACACCTTAGCCGGCCCAGCTGTTGGATCCCGTGGCCTCAGTCACCACACCAGCCAGCCAGGCTGCTCAGGCTTCCTGAGGAGGTACCAGTGAGTGAGACCCTCGGTCAAGGCCACCGAAGACACCTGAGTTGAGAGAGTCGTGATGAGCCCATGAGGGAACCTCTCTGTCTCTGCTGGATGTTGTGAGAATTGCTTGCTTGGGAAGTGCCTAACATTGGGTGAGGCCAATTATCCTTTCTATATAAATTTTTAAACAACTAATAAATTGCTTCAAGTCTTCTATGAAATGTCATGGAGACACTTTCTGTTGGTTTCATTTCCCAGGAGTATATTTTTATGACTTTCATTCTCCTAAATTGTCCTTACCTAGTTTTCATGTCCCATTCCTTGCACCGTTATGCCATGATCAACAAAACTTCATAATTTAGCCTTTTCATAGGTGAACCAAAACTGATGTAGAGTGGGAAATAGTGCTTACTAAATTTAAACATCAAGGCGAACTGTTATTTACATGCAAGACAGCTTTATTGTTATAATCATTTATTTATTGCACTTCTAGTGTATGGGGAGCTTTGCAGCACATATTGCTAGGTGTGCTTTCTGCCCTGTGAATACCGATATTTTGGAATTCTCCTGAGAATGAAAGGCTGGTTGATCTACCCTTGAAGCTTGACAGACAATATTCTTATTGATCTTTTTAAAATGAGAAGACAAAATCTAATCACCATTCTTTCCGAGCATCTGGAAAAATGTGTGTAGCAGACACGAGCAGTTGCAATTCTCTTCCTCTGTCAGCCCATAGAGGCCTGGTAGCGGAGCAATTAGGACACCTGGCCACAGAGCCAGAGTCACAAGCATGCACTGTGTTCTCTACGTGTGTTACAGTGCTTCCCAAAGGATCCCGATTTAAGTGACGGCTTAGTTACTCCATCTGGCAAGTATGAGGTGGGCAGGGGAGATGCCAACAGGCCCATCCTTGCTGTTTTCTGCAGAAGTGGGCGTGCTTTTAACAGCATTCATCCAGGTCTCACCCCAAGACTCGGTTGGGCGGTGGATGTGCTGTAGATGCCTGTCACTGCCCTCTTATGGACAGAGCCAGTGGTGATGGGGAATAAACTCAGTTCCTCACAGCAAGGTGGACGGTGTGCTCCAGATTTAGAAAGTCTCTGTGCATCAAACGGTGGCAGCCTTAGGTTTCACAAGAGTGAGATGTAAAAGCAGTATGTGCTGTTGCTCTGTCATTCTGAAAGGCGGACAGGCACACCAAATCACACCCTTGTTACGCATTTGTTGTAACATAGTGGTTGTGGTTTGGAGAAACACTAATCCAAAGCTAAGAGCAACACTTAATGTACCCCACGATATTCTGTTGGGCCTCACTGGATGCAAGGGCATCAAGGTGACAAATAACATCTTCACTATGTTCTGCTGCACAGACCCAAAGCTTTGTCTTGCTGAGGATGGCCACGCAGTACCCCATATCCAAAGGCACAACCTGTCCTTGAAACGTGTTATGAAAGCAAAATAGATTAGGAAAATGGTATTATTTGCAAGCAAACTGAATAACAGTATCAAATCCGGTGGGCTACCAGTGTGCAGTCAATTGAAACCAAGACTTAATAACTTCTGTGTTAATGGAGAGAGAGAGTGTATTCTTCTTAGCTGGCAGTAAACTTCCCTGCCAATATCTTTTGGGGCTGCTACAATTTCAGTCACTTTAAAAAAAACAAAACAAAACAAAACAAAAAACAAAACCAACCAAACAAAAAACACAAAAACCCCAAACCCAGTAATATCAAGCTCCAGCTCTGTTATACCGTTTATGACGCCTTTGTCAATCTCTTGGATTCTCTTGGAGCTCTGGTGTCTGTGCTGGATCAGGCCTTGATCACCCCTTGCCATAAACAGCTGCTGCTTTTCTCTGTACCCGTGCACTGCTACCTCAGGTGCCTGTCACTCCAGGGCAGTTACACGTTATAGCTCCAGTCTGGGGAATTACTGATGCTGGAGAGGGGAGATCCTGCTGCTGTTCCCTGCTCTGTTCCTCCCTCTTCAGGCTTCATAGTTCTGGTTCTCCTCTCCACTGTCTCTAGGACTCACCAACTGTACAGTGACCTGATCCAACTTGGAAGCACTAAAATAAGCCCAAAACAAAAAGTACAGCTTTTTGCTGCTTAGTATGTTGAACTGGATTTATTATACAGACAGAGCATCAGAAGCCACATGAGAGGAGGTGAGGCTGTGTGGCTGGGAATGGGGATACAGGCAAGGAAGAGGGAGAAGGAAAGTGCAGGAGCAGGGCCATTGCATCCTAAGGCAACCAGCTGTTAAATCTCCTCTGCTACCCATCTAGCTATATTCATAGCACCTCAACACCTGTCTCTCTCTCTCTCTGCAGGCTTCCTTATGCCATGTCCATGGAGTAACAGTGGTCTGCTATTGCCATTTTGTGGGAGAAGGCACAGAGACAATCAGCGGGTCTCCCAGTGCTACGCAGATTAGCTGAGGCATGGCAAGGAACTGGAGTCAGGTGTCACAAACCAGAGGTGAGGGTCTGAACCACTGGCTGTTCCTCCTCACCA
Source organism: Pampusana beccarii (assembly GCA_013399365.1). Taxonomy (NCBI): domain Eukaryota; kingdom Metazoa; phylum Chordata; class Aves; order Columbiformes; family Columbidae; genus Pampusana; species Pampusana beccarii. The sequence goes on along the minus strand of VWYH01004715.1, from coordinate 301,469 downwards.
GAGGGTGCAACTCATCTTTCTTCCTCCCTCTCTGTTCTTGCTCTTATATGGTAACTGTACTTCTGCTGATGAGCATACAGGGGTATTTTAATACTGCATGGCAAAGGCAGAGGTTTGGTATCCTTCTTCTGTCCTTTTATCCATCAACTATTGCAAATAACCTGCTAGCTAGGGAGTAAAATGGAAGTTACCTTCCATTTGTTGCTGCCCTGCTGCAGTCTGACTAGTTAGCTGCCAGAATCTTCTGATTTCTAAGCTAAATGTGCTAGCACTTGGATTTCAAAGTGTTCAGCATATTCATATGCAGGAGTGCTTCTAATTGGAGTTTTTATTACATTTTGCTTTGTAGTCAGGATTGGTAACATGAAAATGTGTTATGCCTTTTGAAAGCCTCAAGCTAACATGCACCAAAGATCAGCTTGTTTCTACATAATAATCATGTGACACTTAAAAGTTACTGTGCAGACTGTACGTGACACTCAGGGACATGTTTAAAAGCAGTGTAATCAGCTTGCAGTCTGGTCTTATACTATGCATGCATTTTGAGTAAGTCAGAAATATTCTACTTGCAGGTCTTGTTGAGACCTCTTTAGCTACCCACTTGCAAAATCTTTCAGTAGCATGGTACAAAGGCAGAAACCAGCTCATATAGCATCTTGAAAATAAAGTAACACACTGGAGCTGAAAGCTTCTGAATAATGACCTATTAATTGTATTTCATATTAGTCTCAAATAATTTTTTTTGTTGGCTGTGTTTCGCTCGGTGAATGTAACCTCTTCCGTCTGTGGAGTTCATGCAGACAGGCTGTGCCTTCCTTGTTCATATTCCATGAGTGTGTTTGCAGTATGGAATACTTGGTATCCACAATACAAGCTGCACTATTTAGCTGTGATTAGTTACTTAAGTCATTTGTTATTATTTCCATTACCTAATTGGGGGAGAAGAATTTATAATTAGCAGGGCGAGTTTGGCTTTCTGAATAAGGCAGTAATTTGCGGGATGGGATTTAGCAGGGAAGTAGAATTAGGGCATTTTCCCTTTTCCTAGTTATTCAGGTCCTGTCCATAGAATCAATACTAGAAAACTAAGTTATTCTTAATACTTTAGGAAGGGAACATATTAATTTTAAATACTGTATTCTCTTTAAGAAGGAACACAACTGTGCTCTTTGTGTTAACTGTGAGAAATACTGTCAGTTCAGAGTTTGGTTTATGTCAGTCTGTATACAACATGTGTATTGTTTCTGTTACGTACTTAGATGTCTTTGATCTGTGGGTTGTGGCTCTCCTCGTCACCTTTCAGCTTGAACCTGTAATCAGTGACAGAGCTGCAGGCAAAGGCTAAAGGTTTGGTACAGGGTTCTAGTTAAAGCCACTCCTTGCTGTTAAGGCAGCTTTTGTGTCCTACTGATGTGGTACATGTGCTGAAATGATTTAGGAATTTTGATAGTTACGAGCCAGGAGCTTATTCCTACTTCCACATTTGATAGGACTGGAAATGTTTATGGGGATACATTTAATGTTAAATTCAGGGTAACAGGGAGAGTCAGGACTATTTGGAGACCTCAGGTTTTAGTCAGTCTGCATGGGAATATTATACTCTGGTTAGGAGTATTATCCTTAAATCTAGGCAGATCAGTGTCAATCAAATAGTTTTAAAAATAAGCTCAAGCTTCAGTAGTGGGTTGATTTTAGTAAGCATAGTCTCTGGCAACTCCAGTTTTATCTCAGTCTGTATTTGGCTTTCAAATTGCATCTTGAACCCCAGCCAGAAGAAATGAGAGGCTGCGATTGGACTCAGAAGTGACAGGGCAGTGCATCTATCCTCTCAGTTGTCGATGACGAGCATGAGGGTTTGAGTAGTGCTTGCAGGGCAGTCTTGACCTCTGATGGGCTTGTACAGAAATGGCAAGTTAGATGTCGGGATGAGTTATCTTCAGGGAATGCTTGTTATTCTTCATGGACTACACAGAGAGCCTTGTGTGAACTGGCTTCCAACTCAGATGTTTGCATTAAGTATCTACTGCTAGATGGGATGAATCAGGTCTTTTTTGCATGTTGGCAGTAGCACTAATGAGGATCAATTGCCTGAAATTTCAGCACATCACTAGCAATCTAGTACTACTCTAGAATTTACTCAGATTATTTTGATCAGTGGTTGCTCTTCTTGTCAGTTATTCTGAATAACGTTTTTAATCCTTTTGACAAATATGGAAATACTGTGAAAATGGGAAAGCTGAAGCCAAGGTAGATGAGTTCATTCCAGCTTTGTTCAGGCTTGATCTAATTTTGAAGAAAGTGCCTTTCTACAAGACGTTGAGTGGAGACATCTCAGGTTCTGTAGCTCAGCCAGTCTGGCTGTTTCAGTTGGAAAACTTTATTTCTTTCATACTTCTATTCAGGCCAACTTTATGCTTGCTTTTCATTTCTAACAGATGTACAGATTCACCTGGTTCTTATACATTTGGTAGAGTTTTCCCTATAAGTTCAGTGGGTGTGAAAATAGTAAGTAAGCAATACCTATCATGCCTTTTATCTTTCATCTGCAAAGTCTATGAGGTCAGCCACCTCCCCGTTGTACAGAAGAGGAAATTGTAGTTCTGAAGGGTCTTGAACAGGAATTGAATCTTGCTTCTTTGAGGGCTGGGCTTGGCACAGAATTCATAAATCTGCAGCACTGACTCAGAGAGGCATTTTCCTCACTTTTTCCTCCTCCTTTCCCTTCCTCCTCTTGGCTGCTTGTCCTTGTCTGGCTCTTCCTCCACCATGCTAGCACAGTTATGAGTAGGACTGCAGAGTCGGTTGGACTGGGGAACTGTTCCAGCTAAAAAAAATTACTATATTGGAGGTACAGATTACATTTCAGCTGAATCACTTCCTTCAGAGACTACATAAATGTTTGTGCTGGGAGAGCACTGCAAGAACCAGGATTGGAGGTGAAGTAGGAATAATTTCAGCTGGCAAAAGCATCATGACTGCCAAAGCCTCAGTCCCAGGAAAGTCCTCTGACAGCAAGGGCAAACCTGATCAAGTTGCCTGGTGGAGTGTTGGTGATGGACCTGCTTTGAGCAGGGGATCAGACTAGATGAGCTCCAGAAGTCCTTTTCAACCTCAATTATCCTGCGGTTCTATGATTCAAACTTAAAATGAGTTTCAGGCATCCTTTGACTCTGTCATGCTGTTCAACTCACCTCTCCAAGAGCACGAATACAAAGCTAAAATCAATACTGTCCAACAGAGATAAAGGCCCTCTGACCAACTGGTATGCTCAATATAGTAAACTATATTCCTTTCCAGCTGCCCGGCCTTATGCGCAAAATGCAGAGGGGGTGAAAGACAAGGTAGTACTCACTCTACCTGCAGGGGTGCGGATGTTGAAGAAAGTGCTACAGTCTGCAGTTCACACCCATCCTAGGTGTCTCTCCAGATATTCCATCTCTATCAGTCACTGCTACTTTCCAATGAGGTAATATTCCAAAAGAACATAGCATATTGCACGAAGAGATCCAAGGCCAAAGAAGAACACTGTGCCCGGTCTAAGCCTGAACAATTTCAGTTAAAAAAAAAAAATATATATATATATTTTCAGTATGCATGAAAGTATAGGTGGGAGACCCAATTATAATTTTTTTGCTATGTTTAAATAAGAATCAACTCCAACTATGCAAATGTAACTGGAACAAATTAGTTCCAAGCTGATATAAATGTATCCAAATGGGTATTTGTAAGAAATGGTGCAAGCAAATACGGCTCCACTTATTTGACATCTAGAATGGGATTCATTGATGGATTCAGTGGAGAGGAATAAATACTCTGCAATACATGAGTCATCCCATTCTAAGGTAGATATATAAATTAATTCAGATGAGTTGTACTCCAGAAGTGCTTCTCCACCGGAGTAAAAAGGTTGTCTAGACAACTAGCTCAGGTTTGCATGTATACATTAAAGACATCAAAAGTTTTAATGAGGAGCTTGTGGTGAGGATGGAAGGATGTATACCGACGTGCAGAGCGATGGCCAGAGCCAGGCCGTGGGGGACATCAGCCACACAGGGGCTGCATGAAGTATGTCACAAATTGGGGAGCATGCAGCCAGGCTGTACAGAGGGATCAGGACCAGCTGGATCGTTGGGCTGAGGCCAATTGTATGAGGTTCAACAAGGCCAAGTGCCAGCTCCTGCACTTGGGTCACAACAACCCCAGGCAGCTCTACAGGCGCAGGGAACAGTGTCTGGAAAGCTGCCTGGTGGAAAAGGAGCTGGGGGTGTTGATTGACAGCCAGCTGAATATGAGCCAGCAGTGTGCCCAGGTCACCAAAAAGGCCAACAGCATCCTGGCTTGTATCAGGAACAGTGTGGCCAGCAGGACTAGAGAAGTGATTGTGCCACTGTACTCGGCACTGGTGAGGCCCCACCTTGAATACTGTGTTCAGTTTTGGGCCGCTCACTACAAGAAAGACATTAAAGTACTGGAGCAAGTTCAGAAAAAAGCAACGAAACTGATGAGGGGTCTGGAGCACAAGTCTTTATGAGGAGCATCTGAGGGAGCTGGGGCTGTTCAGCCTGGAGAAAAGGAGGCCAAGGGGAGACCTTATCGCTGTCTACAACTACCTGAAAGGAGGTTGTAGAATGGAGGGTGTTGGTCTCTTCTCCTGAGTAGCAAGTGATAGGACAAGAGGAAATGGCCTCAAGTTTGTGCCAGGGGAGGTTTATATTGGATATAAGGAAAAATTTCTTCATAGAAAGGGTTGTCAGGCATTGGAACAGGCTGACCAGGGAAGTGGTGGAGTCACCATCCCTGGAGGTGTTCAAAAGATGCATAGATGAGGTTCTTACGGACATGGGTTAGTGCTAGAGTTAGGTTAGGTTATGGTTGGACTCAGTGATCTCAAGGGTCTCTTCCAACCAAAATGATTCTGTGGTTCTTTATGTAAGGGCATGCTAGTAGCTGTTGCTGCCCAGACGCAGGGCCTGCAGGTCCCTGGTGGCAACTAGTAGGAGTGTGAAAAGAGGATGAAGCACCACAGTGAATGGTCTGGGAGAGGGATGCTCCCAGATCTTCTGGTGACAGCTCTGACTGCATTTCTTGCATGCCAGCAAGCATTGTGTATGACACAGGTGGAGGCACACAAGTTGCATTCCGTACAAGCCAACAGCAAATTATTATCTGCAGCATGTAAGATATTTTAGAGAAACTTGATTTCAGAGAAGTGTAGTGGAGGGTCAAGACTCCTTGGGCAGCTCAGGGATGTAGTCTCAAGGAGAATTCCCTGGTGACAGACCTGATCCCAACTGAGATCTCAAGCCAGACGGCCCTTTTCTTCATGCTGACACAGCTGTTCATATCTCCATGTGAGACACTGGACTGAGAAACTGATAGCACTGAAATATAATGTGTTCTTTACTATTTTGTTGTGTGGCTTGCTGCCTTATGTGGCCCTGCTGCCTTACGTCCATGGTGAGGTTCAGACAGCAAACCTTGCTCTGAGCTGAATTTTGAAGCCTCAGTGTAGCCTATTGCATTTTCTCTTGGATTTCTGTTTATGTCCTGTCAAGCAGCTCTTGCTAGTGACACATGTCCTTACACATGTCCCTGTCTACCCTTTGGCCAGTCCTCAGAGGTGATGCTACGTAACAACCAGCCCATCTCCTCTGAGTGTGGTGAGCCCAGCTGTAGTCATAGCACCTGTACTTGTTATCAGTGACCTCACTGGTGAGACAGATCAGTCCTGAAGGAGGACTTGCTCTTGTAAGGGAAGTCAGTGAGCCTTTGCACATGACAGATTGGCGTGATACGTATTGGTTATTTGAACTACAGAGGGCAGAATCCCTTGGGCCTGTTGCCCAGGCTTTATGAGTTTATTTGGGGATGGCTGACAGCTTGCCGTCCCCAGCTCTGTGCCTCACCCTGGACGTACCAGGTGCCTCTGAGTCAGCTGCTGCATCACCTCAGTTTACATCATGGTTACCATCTGTGGTATAATAGGGCTGATTCATGTTGATCCATCTGCAGCTCAAATGTCCATAGGGTCTGTGCTGGGCAGAAGGCTGGGTCATTATTTTTCTCCTGTTGTCCTATCTATCTAAAGCATTCCTACTCTTCACCACAGCCCTTGGCCAAACTTGAATATGGGGAGATTCGCTGTTCTGCAGAGCATTGATAGAAGTTCTTTCTCTCCCCAGCACCCTTCTTTCAAGGGGCTTTCTTTAGTCTTCACCTCAGTTGCAGAAACATGGTGTCTGGTGGGTCCTTGATGTGCCACCAACCTGTGCACATCTGCAGGGTGCTGGCCCTTCAGTTCTTCATGACCCCTTGAGGAAAATACTTGAGACTTTTTCTTCCCTTGCCTTTCTTTTCCCTTCGCTTAGCAGGGTCCTAACCTGTTCTTGTGGCTTTTTATCCACTCATGCAGAACTGGAGAACGCTATGACACAACAACACTAAAAATATTGCAAAATGGTCCTGCATTTTCTACACCACAGCTGCGGACAAAGCTCACAAAATGCCATGTTATTATGTACCACAGGGAAAAATACTGCTTGTTGTATGCTGGCTGCTCCCTTGCTACCGAGAAAGCTCCTTTCTGACACACTGGCGTTCTCCACAAGGTGCAGATACCTTAAGGGATTCTCACCCTAAACCCACTGCTTTCCTCCTTCACCCTGAGCTCAGAATTTCGTTCCCATCCCCGCTTCACCCCCCAGCTCTGTCTGCGTGCCAGGCAGCGGCTTGAGCCCTATCACTGAAATAATCAAGCTGAAAGAAACTTAATTTCTGAGGGTTGTTTTACTGTTGATGGTTGCAGTGACACAGTCAGCAGCACAGCCCCACTGTGCAGTTAGCCTGGCAGAGAAAGTGGCTCTGACTGGACAGAAATCTCTCTGGTGGCTTGGTCTCACAGAAGACAAAGTTCTGTGGAACTGCTCCTTCCTGACAGAGGTCTGTCAAAGGGGCTCCAGTGTAATGAGAGTGGGGGATCCAGAAGATCTGCTCAGTGAGGCCGGCAGGTGGTGGCGGGGCAGGGTGAGAAGAACGGGAAGAAAGGTGGAAATGAAGGGATGAAACTCAGTGGGTCCAGACGAGACTGTGAGTGCTGTCAGAATGGATATGGGGTTAGAGAAGGCTTTATCGGGGAGAGAGAGACATAGAGAGCTGAGCTTCAAGTTGAGGAGAAGGGTATTGAAGGGAGTTTTCCTATCTTTTACTGGACAAATATAGCTAGAAAAAGCCCAGACACACTTCGGAGCACACTGACTTTTCAGTGACATGGAGATGGGCTTGTGTGCCTGACAATAGGTCTGTTTTTCCTCCCAAATACACAATTTAATAAAAACTAGGGCCTGTCTTTGAAAATATTGCCTTCGTTATGTCCGGAGACCATAACGACTCCAACAGTCACCCTGTTACTACCAGAAGTAGAGACAGAATGAAATTTGGGGAACTGGTAGTTGAATTGGAGGAAAAATTCAAAGGCATTTCTTCTTGCTGGCTCTTCCAAGGTTGTGTTAAAAACAGGCCTCCGACTTCCTTACATAGTCTCTGCCCAGCAGTAGAGTTTACATTCTCTAGGGTCCCTAGAGTTCAAATCCGTTTAATGTCTAAGAATGCTCGCCTCTGTTACATAGCCAAGTCCTGCTTGGCTTTCTCCAAAATGAGCAGAACTACCCAAATAGTAGAGATGACCAGGATCAGTCCCTTCCTGTCATCATTGTGCACGGTTTCTCCTGATCTTTACTGGATAAACTCTCTCAAGCTAAACATGTCCATCAACATACGTGTCAGAGCTCTGTCCCCAAGCTTGCCATGGCACAGACACTGCGTGAAAGAAGTCCCTTAGCATGTGATAACATACTGTCTTCATGTTTCTAGTTCAGTGAAGGGTGAGTGATGGTATACGGTTTCAGCCAAGACTGCTGATCTGCAATTTCTTCAGGAAATTGTAATGTTCACTTAGACACTATGCTTAGTCTGCATACATCAAGCCCACTGGCGAAAAGATAGCCACAATTTAAGTTAATTGTACAGTTGCTGGAAACAATAAAAGGAGAGTTCCCTTTGTAGTTAGTCCTCCCACTTGTGGGATCAGCTAGTTTCATGTCCTTGCTATCTCACACCACAAAACTGTGGGGAGAAAACAGTAATTTTTGGGTCTCTTTTTTTTTGAAGTAGAGGAGGCAAGGAAAGGACATTTTTGTATTCTGTACAGCTTCATTCAGCAGCAAGCTTACATTTAATGACAACTTTCAAGTGTCTCACAAAAGATTATCACACCTATTCTGAGAAATATTGGCAGTGGAACTGTCACTTTATTGTGAAGAAAGAAAACAAGACAAAAGGAAGTGAAACTGAGGGAAATAGTGTCAGGACTTTCTGGCTCTAGATTTAGGTTTAGTTTATTGGAATCTGTTCAGTGGGGAGGTGAGCTGTTTTCAAGAGGTTTTTTGATAAAATGTGATCAAATAGTAATGCTTCCAGATGTTTTCTTCTGATTTACAATATAGGGCTGTGGAACAGGTAAGCAGGCAGTATTCTGTCTCATCAGACTTCAAATCTGGAGAAAGCGAGAGAAGGGGAAATATGCTGTTGGCCTCTGAAGTACTTGCTGTTGACTCCAAAGGATCCCTGAGCTTGTTGTTCATAGGAGAAAGCTTTTCTTCAGGTGTAAGGGCACTGTCTTGGAGATTATGGACTTGGTCTCAAACCCAGGCAAGAGTTAGATATCACTGTGCAAAGAACTCTTCCCTGGGCATTCAGGAGGAACCTTCCGTAGCTCTGTGCCTGTTTATTCACCAAAACAAGAGTTTCTAGCTGCTTTCTGGGGACAAACGCTGGTGGAAGCAAATGCCAAACCATGGCACCACATTAAGGCCAGCACAGCTGCTGAAAAAGTAGACTGCTCCCTTTTCCTTCTCCCAGTCAGTCATTCCTGTCCTCACAGAAACCTCCTTACAATTGCAGCGTAAGCATTTGTATGACCTTGCGGGGAATTATATTGGAAAAATTGCATATTTTTTTCCCCAGGGGCTCTTTTTCAGCTGGATCGGTTCCCCGGTCTGGTTCACCATGTAGCCACACAAATATTTATGATGGCACAATACAACAGATGATCTGGGAGAAGATGTGGGAGTGGGAGAAAGCACGGATTGCTTTATTGGCAATCATCGTTCACTTAAAAAAATACTAGACTGTAGCTCAAAGAAGAAAGGAATAGTAGTGGGATGACTTGTCTGAGAAGGGAGTTGAGGCTTTTGCCTTTTTCTCCAGAAATGAAAACACAGCTTCGAATGTCAAATGGTGCAATTACAGGGGGTGAAGATCAGGTAACACAGCCATTTCCTGATGATGCAGTCGGCAGGCAGGGAGATTTTCAGTATTTCAGCCACTCTGAAACTTCACTTTGAGGGAGGTGGGAAGCGAAAGATGCAAACGATGAACCAAAACAGTGGATGACCTCCCACTTCCATGGGATATGCAGGCTCTGAAGTGAGATCCTATGTGAGATTGTTTTGGATAAATATGCTGCTCTCTGTGTGTTTGTGTGTGTGTGCGTGTGTACAGGTTGGGATTCTGTGTGGCGTTTTTATGTAGTTTTCTTCTCTCGAAGGTGCTCATTGTGTTTTTTTTTTTTTTGCAAAGGGTTGTCACCAGGAGAATATAACCCACAGATTTATTTACTACTATTTTCTTACTAAGCTGTGCTACTTCCAGCAGCATTCTGGGCCCTGTATGCTGCAGTGGCACAACAGCCTGGCCAAGTCCTGACAGAAAGATGACGTGGGGCTCCCTGTCCCATGTTGCCAGTGCATTTGCTTTAATATGTCTGGGTTTTATGCCAAAACATCCTAGTTCCAATACATCCAGGTGGAGAGGAGAGAAACTGAATAACTGTTGTTCCCTGCTTCGTGAGGCTCTACTGCATTTTATAAAACCCTTCAGAGATAACTCCCAGTCCAGAAGGGAGCTCAGGACACACTTCACCATTATTAAATTAATGAAGTTGCCAAGTCAATTCAGAGTCTTACAGCTACACGTGCTGAAATGCTTTGCTAGACAGGGGTCCAAAAATGCTGGTCTACGTCTCTGCTGCAGTCTCGAGCAACAGCTCATATCTTCTATTTTTCTTCAGGACTCAAGATATAGCTTAGGCACATCAAGCTAATTTTGAACTTGTTAGCTCAGCTGCCTATAGCAGTCTAGCTAGAAGGGCAAGTTGTTCACCAAAAGATTTCCTGCCAGAAAATCAAGGTAAATTAGGCAGCACTCAGCTCCGTGGTTCTGCAGGTCGATGTCTGTCTCTGCCCCCAAATGCCAAAGTTTGGGTCTTTTCACACTGGACCTTGTTTTTGAGGTAGTCATACAGCTACGTTATAATGGGCTGTGTTTCTTGCATTCTAGTGAGTTAAGTTTTCCTTGTTTACACCTATATTTTAAAAGATTTTGTACCCCACTATTGTGTATAGTCTTGTAGTTATACGTGAGGTAAGATAAGGGCATTTGTGCTCTGCAGTCAGTGTTGTGGGAGGATGGACTATGTGCAGGTACTTTGATTCTAGACTAAATGCCGAGTCTGATTTAGCGTGGCAGTTCCTGTATTAATGTTCCTGAGGACATATGAACCAGTTCCTTTGAGAAATGTTTTTTAATGAATGAAGTTCTGAATATCCAAGTGACTCTTCATTATTCACTGGTACTTTATTTCAGTAGATGCAATTTCAGTCAGTATCTCCCTAGCTTTTAAGTGAATGATGTTATTATACCTCCACTTCTTCAGAGGCTCTTAGGATCTGCGGTGAGATCAAAGATGTCAACCACTCTGTGATCTTCATTAAAAGCAAAAGACAACAGGGAGCGGGCTGGCTCAGGCAGTGAAAAGATCTTTTAAAAATCTTTGTCTCTTCAGACCATAACCATAAGCAATGATTCTCACATGGTTAAAGAATGCAGGGTAAGAAGCAGAACAGTGCCGGAATCGGACAGTTTGGTAGTTTCCCTCTTTTGCCTGTGGGGAAGGTCCTTTCCAGAGCATTACAAATTCTTTGTTGCCCCTGCATTTAACAATGTTGTAGGAAACCTGATGGGTGGGAATGACCTTGGGAATGAGTTTGCAGTTCCAGCTCCTGCAAATTTAAGGACAGGGCTCATAAAGCTATGAGTGAAAAGAAAGCAAAACCACTATCTTCACCAATTCCAGGAGGAGAAAGAACAGCAACATTTTTCTTAGTAATTCCGTACCTCTGTGTGTTGGCGTCAGTGCCCTGTGGGCACCCCCAGCCCTGGCAGCCCCTGCCCAGCCCCTCCAGGGCTCCCCCCACCTTGTGCACAGCCCAGGACCCCATTTCGGCCCCCTGGGGCTGTTGGTCCCTTCGCTGGTGATGCTGCAGGAGGGATGCTCTCCAGCTCCCCACAGCCCTGCCCAGCCATGGAACCCGCTGGGCCTGCCCGTGGGTCCCTGTCCCCATCTCCAGGGAGGGGCTCAATGCCCAGGGCTGGGGCTGCCTCAGGTGACCCAGTGCCCCCCTGGCAGCCCTGTTCTGGGCTCTGCTCTGCCGCCCTACATGGGGACCCCTGCACACCCCAACCCCAGGAAGCCCCCAGTCCTCGCAGGGTGCCGATGGTTGGGTTGCTTTTGATGGAATTCAGCCGGCACCTTTCTGAGGGCTTTTTTGTGGTGCTTTCTCAGATGCATGAATACATCTGAGCTGACTAAAAATATTCTTATCTATTATTCAATAATCTCTTCATCTTTCACCTTGCTGCTGGGTTGCTTTGTAAAACTTTAACAATAAGCTCTTTTGATTGAAGTGGAGATAAGGAGTCAGCTCATGTGTGTAGATTTTGTTGCTGGAGAACAGTTTGGGAACCCCATGTGTATTTGGTCTGTCTGCTCTTTTCAAGACCTATAGGCACTACCGTAAGAAGAAGGTGCTTGTTTGTCTCCACAGACATTTTGAGCACGTAACATAAGACAAACGTGTTCTTTAACCTTTATTTAAAAATATCTATTGCAAAAGCACTGAGCTTGATTCTAATACGCGGAATAGCAAATGAGCTGGTCACTAATGTGAAGCAAGGTTCAAAGTAAAGTGTTTTCACTACTGTATTTTTTTCATTTCAATGATTCTCTTTCATCAGTGACAGAATGTTTGGTGAATGTGTTTGACGATATTCCCTTAAACAGTTTATTACGTGTTTGAGGCTGGAAGAGGAGAAGGAAGCGGGGGGAGTTACCTAATGTGAGAAGTGCGAGCAGACCACAACAACCCCCCACCCCTCTTATCCCGTTTTGGATATTATGACACAGTTCTGGTTTTAGAAATATGTGATTTCTTTTTTTGCTCCCCCTCCCCCCCCCAAAAAAAAAAGGGAATGCATTTTTCAACCAGATTGTGAAGAGGAGTTGGCATCCTCCAGCCTGCTCAACCTGAGCATGCGTTGTGCGCAGGCAGCGTGACAATGTCAGTCTCATGAAGATACCTGCTCAGGAGTGATAAGGGAAGCCTAAGTCTAAGCCAGGGCATGGTATATGTGTGCTCTGAAATGTAAGCCCTACCTATGGTAGGAAATTCACTGTGAAGTATCTATCTGAGTGGTTGCCCTAGTACAGGTAGGTGGATACCTGTCACCTTCTGTGGCTTTTGCCACAGAGGTGGTAGGTGCAGTAGCAGTGGCTCCTCCATGCTACCCGAAGAATCTCTTTCTCTTGAGACATCCCCCCAGGTTTCCTATGTGAGCAGGACTGAAAGGTAAACCATCTGTTTTCTCAGTACTTCCCTGTATCACAATCCTGAAGGAAAGGAGGGTTAAAAGCATGAAAAAAAAATCTTGTGTTTAATAATGTGGTAGCTTGTCACAAATTTCTGCCCTTGCTTATTCCAAGGACAAATAAAGTTTAACATTTGGATAGTTAGGAGACATTTCACCTCATACATTTTAACACCGCATTTCCCCTGTACAGTGTCGAGCGTAGTTATTCTAATTTTATCTTCTGTAATGGTTTCCTAATTTTATTGTTGTGGCTGTTGTTCCCTCAGGGCATTTGGAAATGAGATTCAGCATTTAAAAAAAACCTTAGCTGTAACAGACTTTCAATAATTAAATCAATGAAAAGAATATTTCTGACTATAAATACTTTAACATGGATACGCAAAGCGTAGCTACCATTTGTTCAGTGCTGAGTTTTCCAGCCACGTTTCGTCTGACCGTTTATCTGTCCCGATGATATTCTGCACAGATCTGGAAACCTCCATTCAGAAGAACCAGTGGATTACATGTTTTCCACTAAAGCATTTGTCAGATGTGGTGGAGTCCACAGGAAGCCTTTCAAAACACAAGAGGACTGTGTAGCCAGTGCGGTGTTACGGCATTATGACCAAGAAGCTGTTTTAGCTTTGAAGCAACAGCAGGCATTTCTTCTGAGATAGAAATAGGTGCAATTTTTCTTTCACTTATATGAAAAAGTTGGCTACTCTAGGCCTGGAAGGAGATATATATATGGCTAGGCAGGACTCTGGGGGTTTCCAGCAGCAGCTTCTTCACCTGTGTAAAAAGGTGATCAGTGTCTTGCTATGTGTGCGTTCCCAGGAGATGGGATTTTCTCCTGGGGAAACTCTTCTCTGGGTCTCGTCACGGGCTGCAGCTTGTCTGCTCTGCCTTGTACCCCTCCGGCATTTTTATCCGAACCATTCAGAGCATCTGGAGGTAAAAAGAAAGCCCATGACCAAGTGCTTTGTGATGATCAGGTGCTCGCTTCCCCTGGCGGCCATAGCATCAGCAGAGAAGAATCAGCAAAGATGTCAGTGGGGCCCACACTTGCAGACTTCCTGATTTACACGTCTGTAGATTACTCAAATAGGAATATGTGTTTAAAAAAGAAGATTATCTTGCTGGGTCTTGTTTGCCAGATATCAGCCTGGAGCAAGTTTCTACAGCTGAGATACAATGGCCTGATAGCAATGTTTATGATAGAAATTCTGCCAGCTATTTAATGCCAGCAACAAACACACTGGCCACTTAGTCACTGGAAGACTTTGTTGTCAAAACAACTTGTTACTTTTGCAGATGGAAATATGTTTGGGGAATATTGCTTGGTGCTTCTAAGAGCAAGGGCTCCACGCTGGTTCGTGGTCAGCCAAGCCCACAGGCGCTGCCTGCAAACCTCCCCTCGCGGTCCTGCCAGGAACAATAAGGGCTGCTGGGTCGGCAGCACTTTCCATCGTCAGGCTGGTGGGCAGAGGAGGTGGGACCCACTCCTCACACCCTGCTGTGGCTGCAGAGCTGTGGCAGCTCTCCCGTGGTGCGGAGAGGAAGGGTTGTGCCCGTATGAGGGACACGTGCTGCCTGTCAGCCACACATGTGGCTTGGAGAAAAAGAAGCGTGTGCCCTAAGCCGGGACATGCAGCACATCCCAGCTCGGGCACTCGTCACTTACACCAGGGCTACCGCATCACGGCCCCCTGCAGACAGGACTCTTCTAGAAGTCAGGCTAAATAGACAAGGTTCTCTTTATTAGGATATTGTTGATGGGAAACATTCCCATGAGGCACCAGGACACTATGGCTTCCTAAACTCTCTCGACTACCCTGTGTGTCAATGGGGGGGTGGATTTTGTTCCTCTTAAGGCAAACGCTTTTTGATCTTGATGTGGTTTCCCAGACTTGGAGCACTCCTGGGTAAAGAACACCAAATACGGAATTGTAGAATTATTTTAGTTGGAAGAGACCCTCAGGATCATCGAGTCCAACCATAATGTAACCAACTCTAGCACTAAACCATGTCTCTAAGAACATCGTCTAAACGCCTTTTAAACACCTCCAGGGATGGTGACTCCACCACTTCCCTGGGCAGCCTGTTCCAATGCCTGAGAACCATGAAGAATTTTTTCCTCACATCCAATCTAAACCTCTCCTGATGCAACTTGAGGCCATTTCTTCTTGTCCTGTCACTTGCTACTTGGGAGAAGAGACCAACACCAAAATTATATAGCGTTTCTACAGTAGTGTTACTGAACAGCGTTCAGTCCCCTTGTGCCAAAAAAGTTATTACTCAGCAAGCTCGTGACAGCGGACTTTGCCCTCGTGGAACTGCAGGATAACCTTTCTGTGGATATGGCCTTGGGAGATACTTGGAAACAATGGTCTCACGTGTTGGTATGGGCAAAAGCTACCTAGAATTTGGATAAAAAGGAGAATGTATTTGCTGAGCCATTCTCGGTAACACAACAGCTCATACAGTAATGCACTTGTTGTCATTGGCCTGGTTTCAGTAGCAGAGTATGTTCAGCTCATACTCAATCATATGAAAAAACATGAAAATGACGTTGTCATCCAAGACCACCGAGCTTTAGCTTACATGGTGCATCGCCTGCTTTCAGTTGGGATCGATTTGAAGAAAATTATTGCCAGTTGTGTTTCATTATTTCACCAAAAAGAGGGCTGCATTTTTGTTTTCCAGAAAGTTGCTGAATCACATCACTGTGCAGAATACATTCCTCAAATGGCCTCTCTCTAATGATGNGCCTACGAAGCACCAGTGTGATGAAAAAAAAAAAAAAAGCAAATGTGTATCAAAAGATGAAACGTTACATGGGTTAGCTGAGGAAAAGTAATATTATCTTTTTTTAATGCCTCACGCCGCAGTGCCTGGGAATTGAAGGGCGTAGAGTGTTCCTTTTCTCTTTTACTGCTGTATGATCTGTACTTAACTATTTATGTTGCAATCCTAAGACCTGCTCTTGCTCCCCAGGAGACAAACACTAAAGTATTATTAGACCTTAGTGCGTGGGGGGAAGAGCTCTTAGTATAATTTTAATGTATAAATATTGTATGCTTTATGCCAGTCCTTAGATTTTTACAGGAATGTAAGTTAGCTGGTGCACACTCTGGTGGCCAGTCTTTCTACAAATAGAATTCGCAGGTACAACATGGTAAATACACATGCGTTATTGTGTGTGTATTGCACACCACTTTATCATTTGTAATTGTTATTTTTATGTTGAGAACACATATACTACTCAGTCAAACATCTTACAAAGCTCATTGCTCCTAAACAGGTATTTTTCAGTTGCTGGTCTTTTGGTCTCAAAGGCTGAATCTGGCTTTGTTTGATAAGATCCAGTTTCTGTTAAACATTTTTTGGTCACAGCTGCCTATTTGTTTCAAAAAGTAAAAGAATAAGAAAAAAAAATATTCTATCTTTTGTCGGACTATAATAAACACGGTAAGGCAAAGGAGGCTCTTGGTACAGACTTGTGTCACGCTCAGAAAACGCGGTTCTGACTAGGCTGGGCTTCTGGGCTTTACAGTCATACAGATAACTGCCAGCTTTCTGGACCTACAATACAGGTATACAGGGTTAAAGATTTTTAGAAATTTTTGTGTATGCACGTGTAAATTACAGTAAACATAATGTTCAATTCAGGTACATAGCCTCTACTGACAATAACTAACTCTTTGATATTTCTGGATATTCTGTTTTATGAAGACAGTTTCAGTATCGGTTATGCTTAATACTGCTTTTCTTATGTTGTCTGTGACACACAGTTATGCATTTTCTAGTTATTCTTTTTGTTCAACAGGAAATGCCAGGCTTTTCTTACTGCATTCTTCCCTTACTCATAGGCAGCGCTCTATTCGGCTGTAGGTGTTGGAAGATGAAATTCAATTTCTAATCCAGCAAATCTCCATCCCGCAATGTGCTGCAGTGCCAGGACACCACAGCGGCTGCAGGAGGGGGAAAACACTGAGACATTCTTGACCCTTTGAGAGGCTCAGGTGTGAACCTGAAGAAGGCAGAAAGAGAAGACGACGGTGCATGTGGATCCGCAGCCTTCCTGCCCATGCCCAGGCTGCTGCTGCATCCCCTGCTTGCAGTGGAACTTGCTCTGGCCCTTGGGATGCTCCCTAAGACAATTTCATCCTCTGACTGTGTTTCTCCTTTTTCTCAGGGTCCTCACTTAAGGTTGGAAATGCCTGTCACTCAGGAAAAGAAGGTGACCTGCTCCCTCTATAGGCTTTCCTGGTTGTTGCTTTTATGAACGAGCCATCCAGGGGATCAGAGCTGC
This sequence comes from Pampusana beccarii, assembly GCA_013399365.1. Lineage (NCBI taxonomy): Eukaryota > Metazoa > Chordata > Aves > Columbiformes > Columbidae > Pampusana > Pampusana beccarii. The sequence goes on along the minus strand of VWYH01004715.1, from coordinate 284,410 downwards.
ATGCAGGCTTTGAAGGCTGGGAAAAACTCCAAATTGAGACATATTTTGTATTTCTTTTAAAATTAGCGATTATTTTGGCGTGTGTATGTGTGTGACTATGTATACGTGTGTGTATGCATTTGAGTGTATATATATACACGTCCTCTAACACCTATGGATAGAGTTTTTTTTTCCTGCCAAACTCACATTGGAGCAATTTTTACTCTTTAGTATTAGTCTTTTTTAAACCAATGCATGATCCTTCTGTGTGTGAAATTTGTTTGCTAGTGGTTTATGACAGTGACTTTCTGACAGTTCTACCCTTATAAAGCCAAAGAGACACCCTCTGAGCGGGCAGTTCCACAAACGCAGGCACGATTCCTCCCTAGTGCCCGCTGTCCCAATGGGTTTTCTCTACTCACTGTCCCAGGGCCCTACCTCCTCCTTGCACCAGCACTGCCGTGTCTGGTGTCATTGTTACGACAGGACAAGGGGTAATGGTTTTGAACTAAAGGAGAGAAGATTCAGGCCAGACATGAGGAAGAAATTTTTTACAATGAAGGTGGTGGAACACTGGCACAGGTTGCCCAGAGAGGTGGTAGATGCCCCATCCCTGGAGACATTCCAGGCCAGGCTGGACGGGGCTCTGAGCAACCTGATCTGGTTGAAGATGTCCCTGCTCATTGCAGGGGGATGGACTAGATGAGCTTTGAAGGTCCCTTCCAACCCAAACCATTCTATGATTCTAATGATTATGGTAAGAAAAGCAACCTGTATTAAGAACAAACCCCGTGAATAAAAAAGGTGATTTGTAACTTGGATCAGCTCAGTGATTTGCTTTACAGCACAGCCCCAACAACAGCTGCAGAGCAGCACGAGTGTGAAAAAGCAGCCGGAGGCGAGGTGGGGATGGGAGGCAGACGCTCCCAAGCTGCCTCGCAGCTGAGGTCTCCCTTGGTGAAACTGCAGCTGCCAGCGTACCTTTGCTCTGGCGCAGGTATCAGAGGGAATTCCCCTGCAGTGCCTGAAATAACACTTAAGGGAAGAACTGTCACATCTGTGAGTTACATATTAACTGCTGTACACGACCTTTCAGAGAGTGGCAGTGTAACAATCTCACTGATAAAGAAAAATGGCAGTTTTTCCATTATGCAGGGCCCAGGTATTAACTCCTATGGAAAGACTTCCCAGTTCTTTACATTGGATTATACCATTTTCAGTTCTTCCATATTTTCTTAAATGTGAATAAATTGTTCATATGTCTTCAATACTAAATAAATGCCTCTGGCTGTTTCTTGTGGGGAGCAGAGGGGAAAAGGCAGGAAAAGTTTTAGCTGAAATGATGAAGCCATTTCCAAGGAAGTATCAGAAGAACAAAATACAAGCTTGCTTGAGTTACAGAAAAAAATAATCTTAGCAGTCATTCAGCACTGTGCTCACTTTTCCTTCCCAAGGTCTGACCTTGCTTTGTGCTCAGCATTATCAGAGATCTGCTGCAATGAAGTTTGTGTCCATATGGCACATAGGACACAAATGAAACGCTTTAACTTAAGCTTAAAAGCAAAACACTGCCAGAGATGACAAAAATGAGTGCTATATATGACCAGTTAAATGACTAATGATTTATTTGTCTTCGAAGCCTCTGGTGAAAGTTGTGAAGCATAACGGTGAAAGAAAAAATAATGTAAGTTACGTAACACCTCACATATGGAATTGATAATGCTCTGGTTTTATATGGAAAAAAATTGCTCTTAAATGGTTATACACATAGAAATAATTAGGATGATTTCATTTGGTGTCCAATGTCTGCTGTGCATATACTCAGGAGATTGAAACTTCTTGACTGAAGACGAGATTTTCAGAGAAGATCCTTCTTTTGGTCAATATATTCCACTATTTAATGAAAAGAAACCTTGGCCATGTTTCAATTCAATTGTTTGTATTTCAAGAGAATTTTAAAACCACGAGAATTATTCTTGTCTTAGACCAAATTATCATCCTTTTGAATTGCAAAAAAACCACCCCCCTTTTAAAAATTTTTTCTTAAAGAACTTCTTACTTCAGTAGTAATATATTTGTTTCAAATAGTATATTTGGGACTTTATTGTATGGATTTTATGTAGCCAAGGATTTAAGCATCCTAACATAATTATTAATATAAACCAAAATCCCTGTGGTCTTTCCATCAGGAGCCCAGCTAGACAGGCACCTACAGAGACTCTTTTCCACTCCATCATTATAGGAAACATACCCTGCACTCTGCAAGGTGAAATAAGCAGAGGTTCAGGTACGGAAAGGCCGGTAATAATTACCAAACACCACAGGAGACTTGAGGGCAGGCCACGTTCAGGGCAGGACATTGCTCAAATGCATTTGGGGAGAGAAGAAGTGACCAGGGTTGCTTATGCAGCCCTTAGAGCTGCTACTGCTTCATGTGGGTCAGGGTTGTCCTGGGATGTGAAGGCTGCGTCTCCTTCCATCCCACCCAGCCCTCTTCAAGTAAAGAGAGGCATGAGTAAGGGAGAAGATTAATCATTTTGGTTTAAATAGCTGCTGCTGTGGCAGTGAAGGAGGCAACCTGTGACAGAGGAGAGGTGAAAGGCAAAAAGAGGTAGCCAGGATTAGGTCAAAAGAAAGACTAAGCAAAAGCGCTGGGAGAAATGCTGAATCAAAGGCTTAGCCCAGGGATGAGTGATGCGGAGTTTCTATGGAATTGGTAGAATCCAGGATTTAAGAGTGCTTAGGAATTGTGTGGTAGTTATGTTTGGATGTAAGGGCATTGTATGGATACTTGCATTGCAGATATTCAACGTCTTTAAGCTGATGCCAGAAGTCTGTCACATATGTCAATCTTGGAATTGCTGCTGGTTTTCTGAGTACAGCCTGTCCAAATGATTATTATGTCAGACTGCAGTTAGAAGCATGGAAAATGAGTTGCACATAAGTAACACTTGCCTTTGATATTTGGACTCTGAGAACAGGGGAAAGAGATATGTCTTATATGTGACAGTTTTGATCAGTCTCTTCAGAAAAAAAATTGCTTTGTACTTGCCCACAAGTTAAACTTGTGTCGTGATGAAGAGGCAGCAACATCAATTTTCACTTGTTGGAAATGTTTTGCATGCTGGCTTTGCATCATTTCTCCTCACAGGAATAGGACTGTAAGAAATCCCAGCATTACCTTTCAGATGGTTATGCCATTGCACTACCATATTGCAACACCACGGCGTTGCAAAGAATGCCTTACGATGTGGAGCTACCCAAACCTGAAAAAGGCTTGGGAGTGGCATATTCTTTACTGCATGCATAACCTCATCATAAAAAGGAAGACTATCCTTAAGCAAACTTAAGATGACGAAAAGTTGGGAGAAGTTGTTACAAATGTAATTTCAGCAATAATATGGTTCAAATAAGAAAAAAATATGTTGTCATTGTCCTCTTTGCCAGTTCTACCCTTTTTTTTTTTTTTTTTTCATTTCAGAAGAGGCAATCGCCACAAAAATCAGGATGAACAAATTTCCTCCGTATGTGCCAGGGCAGCACCAGGAAGTGGTGTGCAGAGCAGCTGGTGTCGCTACTTGGGCTGCCCAGCAGGGTCATGAAGATCACGCTCCGGGCTGGATGCCTTTGACTCCAGGGCAGGGGAGGGAACTGCCAGGAGCTGCCAGCAGCCAGCTCTGGTGTCAGGGTTGTGCAAAGTATGGCTATGACTAAAACAATGTCACTGCTGCGTACAAAATTCCTCCATTTCTTTCTGGCTGTAGTGAAAAAAAGCAGTGCAGATGTGGGGAGAGGGACAAAAGCAGCCAGTATCTCCTCTCCTCTCGTCTCCTCTCCTCTCCTCTCCTCTCCTCTCCGAAAAGGAGATGCTCCTCTTCCAAGTGACTAATGAATCATCCCTTTTAGTACATAGCATGCATGACTGCATTGTTAAAAGCAGTCTTAATCACTCACTGAGAAAAACGGTATCGATCATTTCTCCCATTTAGTTGTTCACTGGAAGCCTCGGGAGTTGTGACTCACAGTCTGTGTGCTGCGGAAAGCCCAGAAAGACTACAGAAGATTTTTAGCTAGTTGAAGAAGTCCCCTGTGTCTTATTCCTTGCGTCTTTCTAGTATGGCTGTAATTTGGAAAAATGACAGATTTCTTGGTTTTGTACCTTTCTAGGAATCACTGTTCTACAGATAGATTCGGCTTGAACTTTACACCAAAGTTCAAAGAAGAGAAGCATTTTTGGTAGGCAACTGATTCCTGGCAAAGGACAGGGCAAAACCGCTCCTGGGCTGGAGGAAACCCACCCACCGTTTTGCCTTTAGCTCTGTAACGGTGTTGAACAAGGCACAAATACAGCAGTTCACCTGGGATTATGAGCATAGGACTATGTGCCAACAGGACAGTGGAGTAAGGAAAAAGAAGTAATAAGAGTAAATTTGAAGGTTTTTGACAGCTTCCTGGAAAGAAGATGAATGGGTCCAAAGTGAGAAATAAATTCTGTTGTTGACTAGGAATTGCCAAAGGCACAGCAAAGTGAATAGATAAAAAGTTTTCAATGTGACATGGGAAAAAAATGTATCTGTAGTTTCAAATGTAGACAGATTTACTGATAGACATACTTGTGTATTCACTGCAAAAAAAAAAAAAATAGACTGAAAGTTTGTTACCAACACCAAATGATCAAATATTCAACTAGTGGAGAATGCCAAAGACAGCCTATACCTGATTACGTTGGTCCTTCTGTGTATATATGTGTATTATAAGAGCATAACATGGCTGAATTTTGTTATCACATCCAACTTATTTAATTGGATCAGGCTCTCAACTTGTTAATCACTCCACAAATGCAAAAGAAGCTACGGGGCCTCCGTGGAGGAAGAGGTGTGAGGACGTCACTCATTGTTAGTGAGTGATTGAAGCATATTTGTTGTTATCAATGCTTTCTGTTATTTCCTCTAAATAGCCCTTCTTGTTCACTGTGTGCAGACCTTCCCTACATGCTGCACCAGTTCTGACACTACATGACTGGTCCTACCACAGCCTTCCTTAGCTGCTGGGAAATGGAATTAGCTGCTGCTGTGAGCAGACACTTAGGAGACAGGGAAAAGAGAGGGGAAAAAGGCACCCCATGAACTAGTGATTGCCTGTGGAATGATTGTCTAATGATGCTAAAAACACACACATTACAAGACTTCATCATGTTTGAATGTAGCTGCAAGCAGAGGTCATGTGAAACAACACCAACGTGCTGAGTGCTCAGGGTGGAGAGAATAAAACTGTTTGCCAGGAGATGCCTGGATGCTGAACGTGATGTGTTCTTGCCGATGCCAAATTGAGGTTGGTGGCATGACATCTCAGTGATTTGTTGGGTGCTGTTCAGCCATCACAGCTTTTTGTAACAGAAGGCATAATATCTGGAGTCACCCGAAGTCTGCAGCAAACAGGTCTCTTCAAATAGACCAAGTTCACCCACAGTGGACAATGACCTTTTCTTTCCTCAGGAGGCCATTCTGGCAGCTCAAGCTCCATTCTCAGAGGGAAAGGACAGAAAACATTCCTTCCAGGACTGGTTCAACATAGAATTAGGATCCACTTGCGTGCTGCTTAGATGCAGATAAGTATTTTCTATTTGCTGCTGTGAAGCATCAGCCATAAAAATACATGTAGTCTACTCATTAAATGCAAATTGATAAGGACAATGGGGATAAAGACAAAAAAAGCATCTCCAGTTAAGTGGTATGCTAAAATGTGCTTCAAAAAGGCACTAGTAATCATTATGTGATCTGCCCTTTGGGCTGTGCTGGTAGAGGTGGAAGGGTGGGATAGCTCAGAGATCCTTTGCTTTAGCAGGGACTCCTGAGACACATTTCCTCCATCTGTAGGCCAGATGACCATACCTTTCTTTCGGTGTCTTTGCTTTGGCATTGGACGAATGGCTTTTTGTTTCTTGGGCTGCCATTGCTGTAAGAAGTATTGCCATCAGCTATAGGTCTTAGAAATATCCTTTGTTAAATGGAAGGGAAACAGGATTCCTTTTGTGTCAGAATTTCACTTCCCTGGCGTGTCCCCTGACGGAGGTGGTCACTTGATGGAGGCACGCTGCCGGGGGGGGACAGCCCCTGGGATCTGCCCCTGCATCAGCTCACCTCTCAGAGAAAGACGTGAACCGCTGTGGAGGAAGCA